>ML120355.1:0-129333 GCA_003788595.2 Choiromyces venosus 120613-1
TTCTTTTTCTATTTTCCTTTTTCCTATTCTTCTTTATTTTCGCTTCTCATTGGTTCTTTTCTTATTTCTATTTTTTTTTATTTTCTTTCCCTTTGTTTTCTTTTCTTTTCTTTCTTTTCTTTTCTTTTCTTTTCTTTTGATTTTTATATCTTCTTTTATTCTTTTTTTCTTCCTTTTCTTTCGCGGTGGTAATTATTTCGTGGGGCACAACGGTTGCCACGCATCTTATTTCTTTTTGCAGGTGCAATAGTTGCCACGGATCTAATCTGATCGTACTTTGAGATCAAAAGATCGTACTTTGAGATCCTAGATGATAAGATATGCCTTTCAGTACATATAGACTAGCATCCCACCTCGAAATCTTGAGGGTCCTTTGATTGTAAACATAAAACAATAACTTTTATTGGACAATATAGTTTTGCCATTTATCAAAGATGTTGACTTCCATAATAACCAAAAGTGCATGTTAGTTCATCCCTCTCCATTGTTCCAATTGTCCAGGTCCGTGCCATTCTTGATTATAATTTCCTCCTCAATCTATTTCCTTGTCATTTCTTGACAGTTTCTCCCATCAGTTCCACCACCACCAAACCAGATCTCCGTGAGCTTGTAACAGGCCTTTCCAGCTCGAAAGGCTTTAACAACAGCCTTCAGTAAAGGTACCCCAGTACAGCTGATCAATGTTGAAGTTCCAGGAATAAAGCTTGGAACATAGACTGCAAGAACCCCTTTTCGATAAAAAATACCATAAATAGGCTAACTGGGTACTTTTGATGAATGCAACTCTACCATATCTTTGACAGCATTTGTAAATACTGCAACTGTACCCAAGCTTTTGATCAATGGTAGAAATGCACCAATTGTCAACCCTAATGACCAGTTTTCAATGCTCAAATTCCATCTTGCCTGGCTCATGCTGGCCTTTTGAATCAATTTGGCCATATCATCGTTGATTGCATTCACATAGGAGGCTTTTCTTGCTCGAGTTTGAAACGTAATGACTTTCGTGCAAATGTTAAGTTCTTGGTCTGATAGTTGTGCCTTTTCATCAACCATCTCCAGAAACGTCATCCATTACTGTGTTGTCATTTTGGTATTGTAAACCATTTTGATTTATGAAAATATTCAGAGTGTGATAGTAGAATAAAAAAGGAGGATTGAGAAGAAAACTGAGTGCAAAAAATCAGATATGACAGGTAGGTAGGTAGATGTTTGTAGAAACTATATGCAGAATAGAATGTCAGTCAATTGAAGATTGTTGTAAACAAATTGGAAAGATACTTGCATTTTTATATTCTTTCAAAATGAAGGTTTACCAGTTGATGTTTGTAGAAAGTATGTATAGCATAAAAGATCAGGAAATTGAAGATTGTTGTAAACAAATAGGGGAAACAGTTGCATTTTTATATCCTTTCAGAAGGAAGATTTCCAGATGATTATTTCTCCAATGCCCTGATCTGAATTAGGGTAAACAACCCCTGAAGTCTAATCAATTAATCAGATGTTAATAGCTATTAAAACCCTTTAAACTTGGCAATAATTCTGATAACTTTTATAATTATATAAAACTTCAGGTATCAAATAGGTGTTGCAAAAGTTTAGACTGATATAACAAATTTTTGAATTGTCAGAAAAAGACAAAAATCTACTTGATGATATATTTCATTCTACTCTAAATCCTGATGGTAAATTATTTTGTGAGTAAGCTATATATCATATATAACTTGAGATATGAAATAGGAGTTGCAAAAGTTTAGAATAATATAACAAACTCTTGAATTGTCAGAAAGACAAAGGTCTGCAGGAAGATAAATTTCATTCTACTCTAGACCCTGATAGTAAAACATTTTGTGAGTAAGCTATAAATTATATCTGACTTGAGGTGTGAAATAGGTACTACAAAAGTTTAAAGTCATATAATAGATCTTTGAATAGTCAGAATAAGATAAAGCTGTATAAATTGACATATAGAAGGTTATAGTATTGGCTTATACTGTCAGAAAAAGCCAGAAACATGATATTACATTTATCGTGGTACATACAAGAGGGGAATCAGGGAAGCCCATTGGGATATACAATATTTTCTGTATGATTAGAAGTTTGTTCAGAAGGTAATAAAGTAAGTCCATCAAGTGATGTCATTCTTGATAAAGCCACATAAAGCTGTCCATGTCTAAAGGCTGAAGTGCATAAATCGATGCCAACCTGGTATAGAGACTGCCCCTGAGATTTTTTCACAGTCATTGCAAAGCATGGTCGGATTGGAAACTGTGTACGCTGTACAATAAAGTGGAGATCCTCTTTGGCTGTGGTAAGCTTAATGCATGGGAGCAGGCACACCTTGCGATCAACCTTTCCTCCAAGGATTGCAACTTGCAAGTAGTTACAAGTGATCCCCTGTATTCTCATCCTGGTACCATTGCATAATCCCTCTCTGGGACTCAGATTTCGAATCAGAATTACTGGCACTCCAATCTTAAGCCTAAGGGAGGAAGGTGGAGTTGAGGGTTAGCTGACACTTTCCAAATATTCGACAGCAAACAGCTCAGCAGCTGCAGCCTCCTCTCCAACCTCTACATGATTGATAGCCTCAAAGATGTGCTCTTCACCAGGCATTCTTTCCAGCAACACATTATTGAAATCATTAACTGTTTCTTTGCAGAAAGCTAGAATTGCTCTTCTAATAAGAGTGGAATGCATTGTTACAGCCTCATTTAATAATAACTGAGGATATAGCTGATCACAAAGGTGATTGACTGTGGATACATGGCGGATGTATCCAGGTAGCTGAAGTTGTCTATACATGCGCGGATTGATGATCAGATCCTCGAGAGACCCGAGAAAAACCCGATTGATCTCACTCTTAATAATATGCATACTTTTCTCAACTTTCAAAATTCTTAAGTTGTGCCAGAGCAAGCTGTGTTGAATGCAGGCAAATATTGTAGCCTGCCTTGTACCACATTGAACCACAGGCAAGATTTTCACAAAATCGCAACCAAGTACTACTGGTATTCTGCCAAATACCCTCTCATTCCCCACATTGCGGATATCATTCAATGTTCTATTAACTGCTTCAAAGCTAGCCTTATGCTGCATTGGAACCTCATCCCAGATTATAAGTGAGGTTTGGCATATTAATTCCCCAAGGTTGGAGTTGCGGCTGATATTGCATACAGCATTAATATCATTTGATAGAGGAATCTTAAATCGTGAATGTGCTGTTCTACCACGAGGCAACAATTGTGCTGCAATTCCAGAAGAGGCCATGCAAAGAACAATTATTCCTTGTACACTGAAATAACAACAGAGACAGTTGTAGAGAAATGTCTTCCCTGTACCTACTAGACCATGGAGAAAGAAGGTAACAGGCACATTCTGCTGCTGCCCATTCAGCTCAGTACTCTCCATGGTAGCAATAATTGTATTAAAACAGACAACCTATTCCTCATTCAGCTGTCCTCTCATAGTATCAGACAACTCTTTCTCATGATCCTCATCAAAGTCCAACTCCTCTCTAATCATAGAATTCTGTAACTGTTCCTCTCTCTCCTCTCTCCAATCGAACACTGGCTGTTCTAGTCCAAACTCTTCCATAGATTTACCATATTCATTCAAAGGTTTCTGAATATGATAAAGTCCATAATCAAGAGCCAGAACTTCTTCCAGATTGTCACCTTCTTCTGGTACAACAACTCTACCAGCCCTAATCACATGTAGCAGGTCATCACAAAAGCTCTCTCCAAACTCTTCTGAGATGTCTTGTGGATTAGGGATAGTCACATGTTGAAGTGCTAAAACAAAAAGATGGTACAAGGCTCAACCTGTCATGAATTCTCCACCATCTCTAAACGTAGCAACCCATTCCTTACCATCTTGGAGCAGCCTTAATGCGATACAAGCAGCCTTAAAAGTTGTATGCTGTACTCCATCTACCATTCATAGCTGGTCAAAGCTGATATATCTATGAACCACTGTGAGCAGTAGGTGCAAATAGTAGTGTTCACCCATGAAGTGAGGGGCAGAATACATGCGGCCAATTGAAAATCATTGTGTTCTTGGTTTCTATCCAATCTTCCATGTGTAAACATAGTACTGAGGAAACTCATGTTATAAGTAGGATCTTCCATCTGCATTTTCCAGATTGTATTTGAAAAAGGCTAAAAGGGTTGTAAGAGATCTGTCCAGAAGCTCCTGTAGAGCTTCCTCATTTTCCTGTTCTGAGAAGTATGCTGGCTGTTCTCCCAGAAGGTGTAGAGTCAAATGCATATCTGGTGGTTGTTCATGATGAGTTGAGAATTGAAATAAGTGCCATACCGCCTCAGTTGGACCAATATAGTGACCATGGAGATATCCTTGTATCTCATCATGCTCTGAGTTGAGAATGGCAGTCGCATGATCTCCACTCTTATAGCTGTACTTGTGAATATATTTCACTGCCTTTATTGATCTACAAATTTCAACATTGATATGGGCTTGGTAGCATAATGACAAATATGGACTGTAAGGTACAACTCTCCAATTGTCAATAACAGCCATAATATTTTGTCCTCTACCTTGCATAGTAACTGTAAATATCTGGCCTGTATTCTGTCAATGATAGGTAGGATAGCCATCCTCAGTAATGATTGTTTCCTCCTGGAATTGATGAGGATAGCCCTTACAGAAGGTAGAAGCTGATTGTGGATTTAGACCCTGCATGTAAAGAGCCTGACCATTGCGTACAGCACAGTTGGTATTGACCATAGTAGACGGAATAATACCTCATAGTTCCTGACTGATTGGATTATTTTTGCATAGAATCTCAGCACTAATAAACTTGTCAATGTTTACCACAGTCAGGAACTGGTAGTTTATTCTCAGGAAAACCAGAAGATGGAGGTGAGGAAGACTCCACTTCTTGTACTCAATTGTCCGAACCCAGCCTAACCAAGAACTAAAGACCTCCTTATGGTGAATCTCATTCAGCAAATATTGTACCTTGAGATTGAAAACACGAGCTACAAAATCAGGCTGATCTGCTACTGACTGTTGAGGTAATAACTCTTGGTCAATCTCAATCCACTTGAGATTAGCGGTAAATGTTATGAATAGCGAAGGCTTGCCAAAGTGACAGACGAGAGCAATGCTATCTTAATATAGCTGCTGCATAAACCTATCACCTCCCACATAACTTGATGGTAGAAACACTGTCTTCCCAACATGGGCAAAGTTTACATCACCAGCTTGAAAAACATTGGCAAGTCCATTGTACAACTAACCCCAAATATTTGCCTGATGTGAGTGTATCCAATCAAGCTTGTTTTGATCACATAATACCCATACATTAACAACAAACTGTTGAAAGAGTCTTTGCACACAGAAGAGGGTAGATTGCTCATCTAATCTCATATGTAAGTGGAATCGATAGAATGTCCATTATGATAGACTTATGTTCTGATGATTACGTTCTTTATTGTTTTGCATTCTTCCCCAATGCTATCCCAGCTCTCTATGGGGGAATAGAAGAACATATTGTAGCAGAAGGTAGGAGGTGTGATTGGGTTTGATACAAGTGAAGGAGTTGATATCATTCTCTTCATTTACCCGCTTGGCCAAAACAATATCCTGAAACCCAGCACTTTCATACTCCTTAGGCAGAATCATGGAGACTTCATCTGCCATCAGTAAATTCTTACGTCACATTTCTGCCCCACTTTCCACAACCAGACAAAGCTTGGGATTCAGTATTAAATGAAAGTTATCCTCTATAGCTCCTATTTCAGCAAAGTATTCCTTTACCGTAAGGTATAGTTGGATCATCAGGTTGTGCTCTTGCAGAATAATAGATAATGATTGAATGAGATTGGCATCTAATTCAGGTGCATGGGTAGATCTAACTCTTGCTTCCTCCACTGGATCACAAAGGTAGATCTGGGAATAGAGGGCATCCTGATGATCTCCTGCAGGTAGTAAGGGCCCCTGCCTATGATAGACTGCTCCATGTATCTGGAACAGTTGAAAGGTTCCACCAATCTCACTCATCCTATTATCCATATTGAACTTAATACTGGTAAAAGCAAAAAGGGTGTTCTATCTATGCAGCTCTCTCCTGAATGCTCTTGCTTGTGTATCCTTTCCAGTAATCAAGCCATTCAGAGGTTCAGGTAATGGTAGAATCTGCTCGACTTGGGCCTTACTATGCTTGCAGGAGAACTCGAAGCTTCCCTGACCATCTCGCAGTCATCTGGGTAACAACTCTGAACTCCAGTGCAAAGCATTAGAGCCTGTACACCTGATGTCCATCCTCTCCAAATTGTTGCCTGTTCATCTAGTCCGCTGTTCCAAGAATGCTAAAGGGATTGCAGGTAGGATTGGTGTTGCTCCCTCGTCCTGTATTATGGGAACCAGATGATTCTCAATAATAGGTACTGCAGGAATTCTCCCTCTGGCTACCTGGGCTGCAGTCTATACAATCGAGTTTCATTAGCTTTATTCAAATATAACCTTCTACTCCACGTTGTGAGAGGAAATAACTTACCAGTCATTGCCTTCAAGTTCTACATATTCTTCCTCCTGGTCCCTGATCATAATCCACTATATCTCTCTCCTGTTTACACCTCCAGCATCGGCATCTTACTACCTCATTATCTGTACTCTGTACTATAATACCTTCTTGCACTCTGTTTAGCTCAACCCCTTGTCCTCCGATTGCCACCTATGCTGCAGACAATTGTGGTAGTACTCTTCCCTCCTCTGGCTCCTCTTCTGCATGATTGTCTTGGTTTTTGGTTTTACTAAGTAGAACAAAGTAGCAAACCTTCATCAGCCTCATCTTCCTGTCCCTGCTGCTCATTTGATTCTGCAGCCTGTACTATCGCCAACCGTTTTCTCACTGCTGCCTCTCTCCTTCTCTCCTAATACTCATTTAATAATATTAATATTAAATTTCATTAATTCCCTTAGTATTCTCATCAGGTAAACTTACCAAACATATGCGGCAATAACTTTGAAGATTGCCCTGATGATTCTCATCAAATTCTACTACTGGCTTGTTGTGCTTACTGCCACCACACCTTTTGGATATCATTATACTTCCATATAACAATAATATGGCTGATTGGAAAAAATTATCAAAGAAGGGGAAAAAACAAGATACAAATAAAAATAAAGAGAGGAAGCAGGTGTGTTTAAAATTGGGAAAGTGGTGTTGAGAACATATGTAGAAAATTTCACCAAAGTGGGCTATGAAATTTCACAAGAGCAGTGTGAAGAAATTTGACAATAATGATGAGAAGGAAAGGAAGATAAAATTTGACAAGTAAGGCTTGTCATCTCGGCATTGTTGAGCCTCATCAGGTGATCAGGACCAGATATTCTGTACAGTCTACACTGTATCACAAAGGTTCGTACTTTTCATCAGATAAGATGGACACTTTTTGATAAACTGCTCTGTACATATTAGACGATGCCCTCCCCATCATGACAACGGTACAGTGAAAAACAAATTTTAGTTGTGTATTCAAAAGATATTTGTATACCATGATAGGTATAGTAATATGTTTTGAATATATAAATGAAATTGGTTTTTAGCAATATAGTTGTCATAATAGTAGGAGGCATCCATAATATATATTTCTGTGTTATTGACCCCTCTTGACAATACATCTATATGATGCCCTCACGAACATAATAATGGTACCACAAAAAGTTGAATTTATTTCTATATTCAAAACATATTTCTATACCTATCATGGTATAGAAATATCTTTGACATAATGAAACAAAATCGGCTTCTGGCCATACTATTATCACAGTACCAAGTGTGGTCAGTAACATATCTCTATGTTATTGATGGCTCTTGGCAGCGGAGCCACACAACATCCCCGCTGTCATGACACTGGTATGTTGAAAAGTTGATTTTATTTATATATTGCAAAGATATTTCTATTTGTAGTTTGAAGTTTGTAAGGAACGGCCTGGCTACGACCCATGTTCATCTCATCACTAATATCTATGCCTGAGTAGGTTGAACTGATTAAATTCAGCCTCCTGGGTGTTCAGCTCTGTTGACTCGACACCAATAGATGATTTTAGATATCACTAGTACTAGTTAGGCAAGGCGAAAACTTCATGAGGAGTTAGTGTCCCTAAACAGTACTGCTCATGGCAAGATTTTATTAACCCACCCGCTCTAGTGATACCTTCATTTCATCTAATTTTTTCATGCCAGAGTCTTGAGTCTAATTGTAGTTAAAACTGTTTTGATTGTTATAAATATAATGTTAAACACCCTCAAAACATCTTTCTGCAACCAAATCATTTGCTTTAATAACAAGTGATAGCCACTAATCCAGTGCCCACTGCCAACCTGGGACTCCTAGTATATAAGATCCAATGCATCGTAGAGAACACAAGAAGACTATACAAACTTCTCATCTTCACCGAACAGTTCTCACGATACCAAGAGGCGTTGGTAACATGTTTCTACATTACAAACGCCTCTTGGTATCCCACAGTATGATGTTCCATGGTGTCATGCTTGTGACAGTATGATATCCCATGGCGTCACAGTCATGAAAGCACAACATCCCATGACTTCATGGTCATGATACCGGTACTTGTACCCTGATTCTCATACATTCTCCTGTATACCTCTAAGGTTTCTACCATATATTCTCTGCTATGGGTCTCCACTCCAACTATGTCCTCTCACTACCAAACCATTATATTGAGTCGTTCCAATTTCTATATGCACTAGCCTCTTGGTATAACCTCTGTGAACCTTATTTCTGACCAACCACTCAGGCATAGCAGAGGGAGAAAGTTACAAAGAAGTGTACATCTCTCTATATAGGGCTTCACGGCTGTTATACCTTTGGGCCTGTATTGTGAGATGTCTGAGGTTGTGAGAAGTGGTATCCTGATTTGTTTAGATCTGTTTGTGGAGCCTGTCCTCTGTGCAGATGATCACAATACTAGAACTGACTATATTCTTATTAGACGGCCTTGTGCTACACAATTCTAAATGTCCTATCCCATGCTACATCTCTCTCAACTGCACTGGCATCATGCCAATAATGGCACAATGGGAAACCTTATGTGTCCCACTTAGCATCAAACAACCACCTGTATAAGGCAAAGTCCTGGGAGCAAGGAGGCAGTAACAATTGATACTACACTTTATCCTACATTGAAGTCCTATGTCGATGAGGGGTCTGCCTCAATGAAGCTCTCACAGTCCAAGGGTAAGCAACTAAGGATCAGGCCAAGGATCGATAGTGAAATAGATGTCTGGTTTGTAAGTGAATGTCCCTGACCTGGGAGGCCCAGGTGGCTTGTGAGGAGGCAAAGGACAGGGGTGAGAAGGTGTTTCTCGTGATTAAGCGCAAGCAAGGTATACAATACCAGACATGTAGTACATGTTGTGAAACACTCAAATAAGACATCCTTGGGAAACATTATCAATGTCTTCCCCAATATAGATATTGGGACGCACAATTCCCATACACAGCTGGCCAGCCTGCAAATGGTATCCTGGACCAATGCAATGTGCTTGGAACCACCTATCAGTAAGTAAACATTGGTGCAGGTAAACTGTATGTAGGCCTCAATTGCCACTATCACTGCCTTCTTGTTGTATTTGCTAATCCAGCATCCACCATCTACAGTGAGCAGGTTGGGGCAAGGATCATGAAGCAGGCTACAGACAACATTACCCAGTACTGTGAGATTCAGCCTCCGAGTCTTAGCAGTAATATAAGTCACAATCATACTGAGCATTGGCTCCTGCAAAACCTACAGTACTATGCCTATCTGAACTCACACTGTAGGGTGTTCCATTGGTGCATTTGGGCACAACAGGTACATGAGGGCCTAGGACTCATTTTGACTCAGGATACAAATGACATTGTTTGAAATACATATAGAGACCTACATGTACTGCTTGTCTCATTCAGGAATATCACACAGCTTCAGCGGTTGCTTCTCAGGGCTATGGGCAAGCTGCAATATGACACAATACAGTCCACCATTAAGCTATTACCCCATCACTTCTGGAATCTCATGACCAATTATCACAATGAGTACTTTTCCCTACACGCATGCCTCATCAATATAGTAATAGAGCCACACTTGGACCAGAGCGACCTTAACTAGATGATGAGTGTGCCATTGGGACTGTTTGAAGGGGCTAGGTTTTGTTTATTTGATTTGGAATGATGCTTTCACTTTCCTGTGGGTACAATCTCAGGCATTGATAGTTGCAAGCTGATCCACTTTTCAAGGCTCTGGACTGGTTCCTGACTCTGCAAGGTTTTGACTATGCATGGGTGCCTGCTCCAGTATGTTTTCAGGAGTCAGACTGAGGCAGGTGCCTGTAGGGGGCAGACAGGCAAGCGGAAGCATGATTGCATGAATGGCACTACTGTAACTGATCTCCGGAATGAGGGTTCCAATTCTGAATCCTTTCTAAGAAATTAACTCAACTTATTTGTATGAAGGGATATATCTGCCCTCTGTTGTATTGGATTACCCTTGAGGGCATGTAGCTATACAGATATGTAGATTTGGATTTGTGGTAGATCAGACCAGAAAAGATAATATGAGAACAATTGAGAATGTAGCTAGGAATAATGTTCCTAAGCCTAGCATGAGGTGTAAATAACATGCATCAAATAAGCTTCTAATTTGCATACGTGTCATTATACGAAGTGATGTTGAGTGATAGCCCAAGAAGGGAAAGTAGCTTGTATTACAACAGAGAGAATGAGATGATCTAATAAGATAGGGTAATACAAAGTATCAAGCTACAAGTGCTAAGCCTGTTAGGATACTAGTTACAGTTCACTGTTTGCAAACCCCTTGACCCTGTCTTCCACTAATACAGATAAAGATCAACACTATACAGTACAACTACACCTGCTAATATATAGAGGACCCTCGAGATCAACTAGGTAGACTTTCATCATGGCTGTCAAATATCTATTTTGTCACTGAAGTTATGTGCAGCCAGGTACATACAAGAAACACCTATGAACTGTGCATGCAAATCTGGACATCATAGTTGCCTCTACTGTATGACATGCACCTTCCATGAGTGCTATTAATGACATGTCCATAGATATATTCCTCGACATGAAGCTAAATCATGAGAGTGAACGGTCAGATTCAGACTATGAATCTAATCTGAACTGCACTGGATGTGAGGCCAATGAATTGAATGATGATGTCATGCAAGAGTCTGATGCTGAAGTACTCAACTACAATACCTCAGTGATAGCTGGCAGATAAGCATATTACCCAGGTACCAGGGAAGCGATTGGAGACATGACCGGGTTTGAGGATAAACACCATACTCTATGCTAGGATCCATGTGCTCTATTTGACAATGCTCATGATTTCAAACTTGCATTTTGGTTCATTCAGAATAAGGTCTCAAATTCACAAATCAATGAATTCTTTTCCATCAGTCCGGGTAGTTCTACATCAGTCGGCTATAGTTCAATGTACAATCTGGAGAATCATCTCTGATCATTGGACACCTACAGTGCTTATCTACAATGACTTGAAGATAAAGTTAACAATGGCAAGGGAATGCAGCATTTCTTCTGTTGGAATATCCTTGACTGTATCATATACTAGCTTTGGCAGATAGCATACAGGGATGACTTGATCTATGTGCCATGCTGTGAATATGAGCACAATGGAGATAGGATATATACTGAAATGCATACGGTGGACTGATTGTGAGACATACAAGTACTGTGCAACCTGCTATACAACCTCCTTCAATAGGGTACTGGCTAACCATTTATAGAATACCCTTCTATGTAGTGCAACTCTGGTTCCAATAATTTGAATGTCTGATCAGACTTATCTTACCAACTTCTCAGGTGACAAGAAAGTGTAGCCTGTCTACATTAAGACCAGATCTCTCCTATCAACTAGGCATAACAGAGCTGGATCAGTTGCAGTTCTCTTTCTTGCACTATTGCCTGTCCAGCACAAGTTTACACAGTCCTCTTCAGCAAACAACCAACAAAGACAAATCAATGCTGACACACTACAAGATGTATTTGAACTCATAATGTTAGCCTTGCAAGATGCAGCCCTTGATGGTGCCCCAATTGGCTGTGAAGAGGGCAAGGTCCAGCAGTATTTCCCTATCATGTCTGCATGGTTTGCAGATCATATAGAAAACGTTGCACTACATTGAGTAGAATCTAATGCATGTCCAAAATGTGAGTTGCCTCCTGATTCATTAGGAACCGATGTACAGGAGATGTATCGGACATGAGATTATGCTACATATGATCGTCTTGAACAAGAAAATGAGTATCTATCAACAGACTCTGGGTTGTGAGACATGAATAGTACGTTTGACAGAATTGTTATCAAGATGAGACAGAATGCTTTTCATGGGCTTCAACAAGTTTTAGCACCCGATCTGCACAAGCCAGATTTGCTCCATATAGTTTAATTGACACTATTCAAGTGTATGATGAACTGGGTTCAGGGATTCCTCAAGAAACACACATGGCTGGTGGCTTTTGACCATGCCTGGAAGGCTTTACCACTATACCAGTGATTCTTTGCACCCAAAAAACCATACCATGAGGTTACACATTTGGAAGGAAAGGACATAAGTGTTACAAACCTAGCATGGAAAAAGGGTTTCACATGACTCATGATTATGAGGTCATAGGTTTGTAATAGTTTTGCACACATGATCGATTAGATCTTGTGAGTTTTACACATGACTTGCAATTGCAAGTCATAGTTATTATATTTGATTGAATTGCGTAATAACTTGTTCATAGTTGTTAGTTGTTTTGCGCACATGACTTATTTAGAAGTCCTGTGAGTTTCACACCTGACCAGTTAAGGTCAGGTGATTATTATGTTATGCTAATATATGAGTCACAATTGTGGCTCATAATAGTTATTGATTTGTAAGTGGGTTGTGGAAGAACTATATAAAGGTGTCAGTAGGACCTGATAGTTAGTTCTTCACGCAACCACCTAAGTTATTTCCTAGATATAACTTTACAACTTAATGAATATAAAATACCTTTATGCTCTTTACTAAAAGCAAGGACATTGCGAGATATCTTCCTTGTAAGACAAGAAAGAAAGTAAACGAATAGCTTAGTCTTATGAAGACTAAGTAAGAATAAGAATTTAGTCTTACAGAAGACTAAATACGACAATGAATACCAAGTAAGTATTAATCCTATTTACAGTATCTAATAAAGATCTATATAACATCGTTGCCTGTTGATCGGTTGTATACTAGCAGTGATAGAATAAGCAATCCTAACAATGAGGAACATCAGGCATTGTCTTTTGGGAGTTCTTGCTGTGGCATTGAGGCAGCCTGACAGTACGCAAGTATTACCATTCAAACAGGCACTCACCTGCATCAAGTCATTACTCAATTTCACTTTAAGGACCAAATATCGAAGCCATAAAGGTCAGATGTTGGATTATATAGAACAATATCTGAAACAGTTTCATGATACAAAAGATATCTTCTTAGAGTTTTAAATATCGAAGAGGACACGGGCAAAGGTTGATCACTAGCGAAGCGAGCTACAACATCACAGAACATGGGTAAACTACTGTGCTGTGAAATCTAACCAGTGTTGGGTACAGGAGCACAATCGTGAAGAAGAGATTGACCAATGTATGGAACCAATCCATACAGAATCTCATTTCAACTTCATTAAGATGTATCTACTAAGTTATTTTCAGGGTCACATATACTAGTTTGGCAACATTTAGATGTATTCCATGGAGTTTGGTGAGCTCATATATAAGGAAGAAATCCAGGAGGGGTAGCACCATTCCAATAAAAAGCATGCCACAAGATAGATGCTGCACAGCTATGGTTGCTAGCATGTCATCTGAATGAGACTTTTGAAGATGGATTCCCTTTGATGTCTCACAGCTGATCTCCCTGCCAATGTAGTGGAATATTTAGATAAAATAAATTCCGTATCCATACCAGTCACCAATTGTAGGATCCCCAAAGGGTGTTGTGATGATTTTTCAGATATGATAGATTTTTGTAAGGTCTTGGGTATCTCACCAGAGAGCATCTGTCTGGAATTCATTCAATATAGCCTGAATAGTCTACCGACCAAGTACCGCCTTCGTGAAGATCCTGCCATACTTTGATTCCTTCTGGTTCAACTAATAACACAACTTGAAATCCCCATTCTAGCGTTCTAGGAAACAGACATTTATGATATCCATAGGGCACACTCCACTGGTAGCTGACTCTTCAGGAACCAGTCGAGTCACAATGATTGAGTTTCTTTACAGATTATTGGTGAGTATATGTATGGTGTACTCTGGGGCCATCTCCCTAGAAAGCTCCTGGCACTCTTCAAAATCAGAGTCTACATGCATAAGGACATGGTTTGTAGGCTTACATGTATCCAAATATTGAACGTAGTTAACTTGGATGCATATCTGACATCCATGGCCTTGTCACAGTACAGCAAAGGGAAAATAGATGAGAGTTTACTATACTAGACATAGGGATGATTCTTGGCCTAGTGCACCTCATCCTAGAGACAGACCAGTGATGGCTTATTAACAGCCATATTGATTTAAGGATATTTCATGAGATTTATTGAGGAATCATGAGATTAGATAATCGGGCGACAACTGTTGGCTTGTGCAAGTATTCTGCATCGAAGATAGTTGAATGGCATGGAGAATATCATAGCATCTTTCATTGCAGACTGCATATAGAAACTTCTATGTAGAAACTAATTAATAGAAACTAAATAATTGATATAACTAAAAGTACATAATGTAGAAAATTATAGTGGGGGATTGCTCAGTCCTTGAGATTGGTATGCTGATGACACCATGCAGTAAAACATTGTGGGTCCCAACATTGCGATGATGCTGTGGGACATCATGGGCCCTGATTTAGTCATGATGCTGTGGGACATCATGGGTCCTGATGTCACTAGGATGCAGTGAAGAAACCAGAGAGATTGCGATGAATCACTGCAACACTCTCTGCGGTCAAAGTGAGGAACCAACAATGACGATGCATCAGGGTGTTGGGAAGGTTCAGGGCTAGGATGTGGACATTGGGTGATAGAATACATCTCTGGTCAATGTTAGGATGAAGTTATGGCATTATAATGAGAGACAGAAGGAACGTGATGAAGGGCAGGCCTGTGTGGCCTCGCCCAGTTGTACTGCTGTGAGGCAGCTGCCATAGCCAGACACCAGGATATAGGGAAGAACCTGCGACAGGGATATAGATGTCCAGGGGTCATGAGGATGTCGACTGGATGTCAGGTAGTGTCCTGACACCACAAAGCATTGCTGTGCAATGCAGGAGGCACCAGGTACAATGTTGTTTTGCAACACACATCATGATGTATAAGGTGCAATAGGTGATTGCAACAGAACTTAGGACATACCAGGTGCACTGGGTGCATGAGAAATGTTGCCTGCATCAGGATACGACACTCATACATCACATGTTGGTCTTTCATTTGCTGATGAATTCGTTTGCATAACAGGCTCGAGATTCATGAGATATGATGCCTACTGATGGTAGAATAATGCATTAGAATGCTGCTATCAAGGGGGCCTGGTTGCTACTAAACTAGCAAGGAAAAGGTTTTTCACATGATGTATAATTACGAGGTCATAGGTTTGTAAGGCTTTCATTCACATGACCAATTCAGTCATATGAGTTTTACACATAACTTGTACTTGTGAGTCATAGTTGTTTGATTTGATTTGATTGCACAATAACTCATTTGAGTTATAAAAATGTTTCATGCACATGACTTAGTTAAAGTCATCTGAGTTTCACACATGACCTACTTTAGATCATGGAGCTACTATGTTACACAGAGTGTATGTATCACAGTTGTGACTCATAACTCGTTATTGATTAGTAAACGGGTTGTGGGAAGCACTATATCAGGAGGAGGAGATGATGAGGTAGTTAGTTCTTCATGCAACCACCAAAGTTATTTCCTAGATATAACTTTATGACATGATGAATATAAAGTCCCTTTACTCTCTTTACTAAAGAAGCCCAAAGATATCTTTCTTATAGGATAAGGAAGAAGTGAATAAAGAAACTTAGTCTTAGGAAGGATAAGTAAAGATACGAACAAAGATAGGAACTTAATCTTAGGAAGATTAAAAAAGAATTAATAAATACAACTCTGAGTATTTATCCCCCAATTGAGACAATTATTATAATAATGTTATTACATTGTTCTCTGTTGCACAGTTATATAATAGGAGTGATCTTAACACTGGGATCCATTAAGAGATTTGAGAGCCATCATCTGACCATGGAGATACCCACCTTTGAGGCTAATACAATTGTATAGAATAATTGATCTGCATAATAGGCTCAAGATTCATGGAAGGCAATGCCAGCTGAGTATAGAATAACACGTTAGAATCCTTGTATTGAGGGGATCTGGGATCCATTGAGAGATCTGAGATCTCATGTCAGGTTCACATCCAACATCATAATGGCAAGGTATTGTTGTGATATTGGAATCATTGCATGATCTCAGTATCTGTCTTTCAGGTTAGGATTCTTTTACCAGTATAGGCTGTTTCTATAATAGACTATGTCTTTATTTTGGAGGAATTTGGCATCAAATCCTGGTAGGAATCATTGTGGGTAGATGTTGTTTGTAGATGTAAGTGTAAATAGGAAAGCAGAAATATATGCTAGTGTGGAAATGATAACAATGCACTCAGTTGGGTACTATGTCACAACTATCACTCATATTTGCACTGAATGCAACTGTGATTTTCTCTAACTTAATAGTTTTATGACTAAAATAGGAAGCTAGATTATTTGTTTGTTGTCGTTTTTTTCTATTCCTAATATAGTTTAGAATTCAAGAATACTGGATAATATGTGGCTTCTATCTACTTAGTCTCACATTCAGGGTACATTGTGATGTATTTTGGTAAACTTTTTTTTCTTTTTTTTTTTTTAGCTATTTTTCTTTCGTTTAGGGGACAAAAAATCGGCATGCAGCCTACAGGGCTATCGCATAAAAGAACCTCCAACCCAGGCCAGGTCCTGGAAAGCTATAGAAAAACCATGGCCCGAAGACCTAGTCGAAAAAACTATCCTAACAAGCAACTACTTCTGTGAAGTACAAAAATATGAAATCCTACCAAAATTGTGCAGTAACTAGGAAAACTAAAATCCCAACAGTGCACCTAACAAAGAAATCTTAAAACCGAAAACCTAAGGAAAACCAAACCGGCAATGTTGCAGCCAGACCTAGCAAAAGTTGGATAATTATACCTGTGAGTATATAGCCTGAGTCAGGGAGTCGAGAGGGAGCCAGGCACTTGATAGGGGTGTAGCAGAATTGAGGAACCCCAGAAGCCCACATGAATAGAGGGGGTAGAGTTGGCAGTATAAGGATGCCAGCTGTGGAGAGGATAGGTGGTCGTAAGGTACCAGCTGGAGTAGATTCGAAGCCGACTGACCATATTACCATGTCTCTCATGTAGTCCCTTGTGATATGAGAGATGATGTCACTTCTGGAGGGGATCCCAGTGGCAGGGAGGCATCGGGGAGGTGGATAGGGAGGCAGTAAGGTGCTAGCAGATCATCTGGAGGGGGGGAGGTCTAAGAGGGAAGTGTTTACTCGGCGGGACGTACTATCAGTTATGGCATTCATGTCTGACAAGGCAGCCTCCTGCAAAAAGGGAGAATGGAGAAATCGACCATGGCCTGTTGAAAAGTTTCCTCTTACTGCTAACTGTGTTCCCGGCCATCTGTAGAAAGACTGAATGAAAAAACCTGACCATAGAAATTGCTAAGCGAGGCAAAGCGAAAGAGGGGTAAGGGAAGTAGCCAACATCGTGAGATGCTGGGAGGGAGGAAAGAACATCCTCAGGAGGGTAGACCTCAAGAGGGAAGTGAGGAGGGGATGCCACAATGCAAACAGAAGATGGAAAGAGTGGTGATGATTTCGCTCACAGTCATGGTATTGAGTTGTTCCCAAATAGGAAATAAATTTCAATGACTGGAGGTGTAGTGGAGACGGAAGATATGATGTATTTTCGTAAGGATTCAGGTATTTAGACTCAACCAGGTAGCATATCTAATCTTTAGTTACAAAAGGTATAACTAAGTATTGCATTCTAATCCTGGATGTAATAGGTATTAGATCTAAACTCAGGATGTACTAGGTATAACTGAGTATTCTATCCAAGTTCAGGATACAACTGTGTGTCACATCTAAACTCAGGACATACTGGGTGCAACTAAGTGTAGTGTCCAAACTCAAGATACACTGCATGCAACTGAACATCACAACAAAACTCAGGATGTAGAGGATATATTGGGTACAGGATCCAATTGAGCCCTGTCAGGATACAGGGTCTTTGCACCAGAGGGGGTGTTTTTTTTTACTCATTACAGGTACTAGGTTGCTTGATAATCATAGAGTGATACCATATAAACTGTACCTGTCATTATACCACAATGCCTACATCAATGTAGAGGTTTGCAGTTCAGTAAAAGCTGTGAAGTATATTTACAAATATATCTGCAAGAGTGGCAATCGGGCTAAAGTTATGATTGACTCACAGCATTATTAAATTAAACAACACCTAAATGGGTGGAAAAGTCACTCAACTCTGGTAGTGTAGAACTTATTTGAATTTCACAAGCATGAGGAGCAACCAGTGGTTACCCATCCTCTATTATATCTATTGTACGTTAACAAAATTAACCATACATCCATGATCTGTGGCAACACAATCCTCCTCATCATCTCTCACTTTGAACACCACCTAAAGAAATTCCTCTACATCAACCAAAACTCAACCAATTTTCCTAATTCTTTTGTTTTAAGAAACTATGCCCCCTATTCTTCGCAGTCATGCCAAAAAGCCTATTCCCTCCAAGCACCTCTCAGAGTTTACCAGGGGGAGAATTCTCGGGTTACACGAACCTCAAATGAGCTATCGCCAAATTTCCCACTACCTTGACATCCCCCTCAACACTATTAAAGATAGTATCTTAAAAGGAGATCAAGAGGGCCAGGAGAGAAAGGGTAGAGGAAGATATCCTAAAACTACCAAGTTGCAGGATGATGCTATGGTGGAGGAAGCTCTCAGCTATCGCAATACTAGCTATTCTGAGATTGCCAAAAAAGTTGCTCCCAATATCTCTTCTATGACAGTGAGGAGAAGACTTCAACAAAAGCATCTAAAAAGGTGGTTGGCACAAGAAAGGGTTCATTTGGATGAGGATCTAGCTCAAGAGAGATTGGAATGGGCATTAGCTCATAGGCATTGGACAAGAGAGATGTGGAGAAGGAAGGCAATGTGGGGAGATGAGGTAGCTGTGGAGAGAGGAGGAGGAAAGAGGAGAAAATGGATATTTAGATATCCAAAAGAGAAGTGGAATAAGGATTGTATTAAGCCTGCTGCTAGGAGAGGAGAGAGGAAGATTAGCCAAATGATGACTGGTTGTTTTTATGGTCAAACTCATGGTCTCTTTTTACCTGTTTTTCCTGATCCTACTTCTGCTAGGGGTGGAGTGACTGGAAAGTCAATTATTGATGTTTATGATCATTATGACTTTCTAGGGATATGGGAGGATATCAGAGAAAGGGTTGGAGATGAGGAGGTATTTTTTATCATTGACAATGCTAAGACTCACTTGGCCTTTTGGAGATGGCTCAGAGTGCAGGGAATTGCTCTTCTGGAAATTCCTGCCTATTCACCAGATCTCAATCCTATTGAGAATGTTGGGTCTCTGGTGAAAGTTAAGCTTCACAAGAACTATCCTGAGCTCTATCTCATGAAGGGTCCTGTTGATGAGGTCAAAAAAGTAATAGAGGACGTCATTACTAATTGTTGGGAACTTCTTGACCTAAAGGTTTTTGATACTTTGGCAGGGTGGAAGAAATTATTAAGGCTGATGGATGGTATACTAAATCTTAATTTCTACTATGTATTTAAGTTTTTTTAAATTTTTTTTGGTTTTCATGATGGTGGGGTTGGTGGGGTAGTGGAGTTGCTATGGCAGAGTTTTTCCATCCGTTGATGTACAGTTATTTGTGTTAATGTACAATACCAGGTCAACAGACAGTTTACTTCACAGACTATGAAGATTCAGAAGAACTTCATCATCACAATGTGGTAGCTATAACAATATTCATAGCATTTTTCACCTATAATATGTGCAATGATGATAGCAAATAGTATGTTTGTAAGGAGTTTGTAGAATACTTTGTATTCATGTACAATAAGGAATGGAAAATAGGTCAGAGGTGCTTAGGGATTGGATGGATGTACTCCACTAGTCTTTTTATGAATGAGAGATATTATCTTTGCCTACTATTGATGATTGTCTGTGGAGCAACTAGCTACCAGTATCTCAGGACAGTTGATGGTATAGTGTACCCAACATTAAAGGTAACTTGTATTGCCTTAAGCTTACTTGAGGATGATGGGGAGTAGGTTGCTAGGTTTAGAGAAGGTAGACAGTTTGTAGCAGGTAGTGGATCACACCATCTATTGGCTCTAGCCCTGTAGCATTCAATGATTACCAATCTATTCTGCATTTGTAAACAATTCAAGGACAGTATGTGTAATGATCTATATCACCTTATAACAACAAGGGTGTTCTACTTCCAAAAGATGCGGATGAGTCTAATGATAGCATTTATCTTAACTACGGTCTGTATTTTCTACCGAAATATCTCGATAAATTTTGATGGTCATTAGCCAAGTTTGGATTGCTGGAACCTGTTCTTGGTTGAGTTCATGATAATGGAGTCACAAGTAACATAATTATGGATAAAAAGTTGGTCAATAATTGCTAATGAGAAAGGGAAACTTATGATATGATGAGAGCATAGCTTAATCTGGAGTAACAAGATTGTTTCTAAATGATTACAGCTGGTATGGAGTGCTGTGAGTTGAACCTGTATCAGAATCTATCATCTTCATTCTTCCTTCAAGGTCTTGCAGGTAGTGGAAAAACCTTTCTCTATTATTGCTTATGTAGATATTCTTGCAACAGGGGAACCATTGTACTTCATGTTGCCTTCTGCAAGATTGCTATACAATTACTTCCAGGTGGTTGCAATACACACTCCTGGTTCAAAATTCCGTTACCAAATTCTGCAGTTACTAGTTGCAATAGTACCAATAATTTACTACTAGCAAAGTTGATAAGGGAAACATCCTTGATTATATATGATGAGGTTGTAATACAGCATACGGAATATATTAAGGCTATTAACTGGACCTTGAATGATATTTGTCACATTTGTGATGGATACCTTTTTGGAGTAATTCCTATAGTCCTAGGTGGTCACTTTACCCAAATCTTGCCACTAGTTTGACAAGGTTCATAGTAGGCAACCGTACAAGCCTGCATACTTTACACTTCCTTTTGGAATACTTGCAGGTTTTGCAGTTACAGACCAGCATGAGGTTTGCACATAATTCTACAAATCAGGTGTTTCTAGACTTTTTCAATACTTTGGTTTCCAATCCCATCTATTATGGTATGATAGAACTTCCACCTTATATTAGGATGATTGAGACAGTAGATAATCATTATGATCTCCTCTATCCTGATGTACTGTTAGAAGAAGCTGTCATGTCCTACCATACTCTGATTGGGAGAGCTATTTTTGCCTTTAAGAATGATATATTGAATAAATTTAATAACAAATTTCAGGACAGAATACCTATTATAGAAAACTGCTTTGAGGAAGTTAATACTGTAGAATACAGCCAAGATGCTACAGCTGCCAATGAACCCAAAAGTAGAATATTTACAAAGTATCAACTTCTCATCAGTTCCTCCATCAAGCCTTCGACTCAAGATAGCAGTTCCTCTTATTCTTATCTAGAATTTGAGTTGGAAGCAGGAGATATGTAGTGGTACAAGAGTAAGATTTGAATGAATAAGCTGCAACTGTCAACAAGGAACCATTCTTGGTAGGAAGTGGGATGCTAAGATTCGGTTGCTACCATATATTAAGTAAATTACAATGGATGAAGATCTACTATTTATTTTAGAGCATAAATAGTTCCCAGTCCATGTCTCCTTCATAATCACAGTAAATAAATTACAAGTTCACTGACTAGAGAATATTGCTGTTGATTTGTAAAGTGCTGCTTTCACACATAGATAACTCTATATTAACCTGTCAAAAGTAACCTCACTCAATGGCCTCACTCTCCTGCCATGTAATAATAGCTTTTTTGTAACAGAAAATATAGTATATCCTGAAGTAATACTTTGATTGTACCAATCATGATGACAGTGTACTGGCCATTTAAATACCAGGTTGGGTTGAGCATTATATTTTACAGATATAATTTATATGCAATTAATGACCTGAGTTTAGTACAGCTTGCTGTTAATAGTATATTTATTCTCCTCCTCATGTATTTTGTTTTATTTTTATGGATACATCCTTTTATATTACAATCTCTTTTTCAGTTACCTATAACTTTCTGCCATATATTTAGCATGGCCAAAAACCTAAACATCACAGAGAAGAACCTTCGAGGTCTCAAGGAGGGGCTACTAGTATATATACTGAGGTGAAAGCCCTCAATGACAACATCAGCATTTTTGCTTTTCACTTTATACTGGTCACATCCTCACACTGGTGTTGAAACAGCACTGTGTGATATGTGACTTACTGTCCACGTCTACCAGTATGACCGAGATGTCCGAGTCTGTATTCCTTTGCCTCCGTTTGCAGCTGGTAGAGTTTGACCAACTCACCCATTTTTCTTTCCGGTCATTGTGCGATCAATGGATCACGCAGTATGCAATACTCTTCTCATTCGTTTCTTCTCCTCTCTTCTATTCCATTTGTGATACTGTCTTTTCTGACAGCCATAGTGTGTGGCTATTTCTCTGCACAAATAGTGGGTCTTCTTGGCCTTTCCCGATGGACAACCACGCTCTGCAGTCCTTCCGCTTTTCACTCCGTCAAACTCTTTCCCCCGAACACGGTACAATCGATTCACGCATTCACAACAAACTGGTTGGGGCTAGCTCGTACGATAATGGGAAAATACCAAGCTGCCATGCACAAAGTCTTCGGCACAAATGGTGAAGGAGGGACTGAGAGACCTGAAGGAGTGATGATAGGCTACTATTCGTTTATTCTTAGTAAATGATTCTCAAGAACGGATAGTCAGAGCTGGCCTTCTGAGCATACAAGCTACCCGGGAATAAGTGATGAAAGGTACATTATTCATATCCGAGGAATAAGGAGAAACTACAAACAGTCTTGGACTGAAGAGTGTGGAAAACATACAAGTGAATGATGGATTTGTGAAGATGAGTGAATTCTCAGAGAAATTGGGAAGTGGGGGTAGAAATGGGTAACGGATAAATTGTTGGCGGGGGGGGGTCTTTTTTTGAGCGAAGGTCAATCTATACTATAGTTTACCTCCCTTTTAGACTCCTTTCGTTTTCCTGAGCAGTTGTGATGGGTGGTCAGTGCGATAGTAGAAAGGGCATGACCACGGAAAAGAACGAAGATACCCTGCAATTCCGTTGTGAAATACTCCACTGTATGATGGTGTACTTCCCTCTCCCGTTCATGATGTCCTGCTGTAGTTCATTAGTTTTCAGTTGGATTTGAGCACCCTAGCTCTACTAATTACTTCTGGAGATAACTGAATGAGTTATTCTTATGATACGACAGTTAGTTGTAGATGAAGTGGGATTCTTTGAATCCAACTCAAATTGGATTATACATGATTTTTACGAAATTTTGTTTCCTTCTGGTCTGATGGAAAGGTTCGCTGTGAGATAGTGGATTGTATTTCAAGTGTATTAAGAAAGAATTGAAAAAATGAAAATGAGTTAGCCAGTATCCTGAGTTACCTCCTCTTCGTGAAAAATGTCATTTAAATATGTGGGTATCGTGGGCTGCCTGTATATTCAAGGAAAAGGGTATATGGAGATTGGTCCTCCAACTATATATCCCCATCATAATACACGCTGCAGACTGCAATAACTTGTACTGCCCCCCACACTGGCGAGGCCTTCTCTTCCTTGCCCAACTAAAAAACCCCAAAAGTGCCATCCCCCACCCAGTAAATACAGCAAGCCTGGTCCGACATTATCTAGTTGCCTCTAACCGTCCCCTGCGTCACCCGCTGCACTCCTCAACTTCTGAATATAAGCAAGAACCCGGCCCCATCTCCTCATCCTGCCACGCTCTACAATATCCAATGCCTCCTCGACCAGACTTGGGCCTAGCGTGAGATCAATATCTGGATGCTGCAGGAGGAACTCTATATCCGAAAGAGGGTAAAAGATTTGCCCCGCGAGTTCGACGGGTCTTTCTCCCCTGCGGTTCGGAAGGTTGATATCTAACCCGATGTGCTCAACGAACAGTTGCACAATTTCTAGACTTCTCCTTATGATGGCAATGTGCAGAGCGGCATTCCCCCCCGGCGTCGTGTCTAGGAGGTTCACATCCAACCTCGACGAGGATAATAACAGACGGGCAATCTCAATATTACTACGGTCAACCGCAAGATGCAGGGGGGTTTGTCCCTGGCGGTCAACTAGATTTATCTCAACCCTCGGATGCGAAAGTAGAAGCTTGGCAATCTCGTCCTGCTTCCAAACAACGGCAGTATGGAGCATCGCCTGCCCATTGCAATCCTGTGTGTTGGCATTCACGCGCTCATGAGCCAGCAGACATTCCACAGCAAACCAATCTCCATCACGTACCACATGATGCAAGGCCGTGGAGCCGAAGCCATCATCCTCATTGGGGTCCACATAATCCAGCAGAAAGCGCAATATAGGAACGTGCCCCCCCCGCGCCGCCAGATGGAAACATCTCCTCCCGGTGGTATGACCAAAACGCAGCGGGTCATCCTCCCTAGCCTGAACCAGTATCCGCACAATCTCTTCCTGCCCTCCCCGCACGGCAAGCATCAGTGGCGTCCGGTATTTGTAGTTCGGCCAGTCAAGACGCACGTCGCGCCTCGCTGCCAAAACACTGGCGCAATCCACACGCCCGAGTTTTGCTGCGAGACTTAAGGGCGTGCGGTGCTTGGAGTCGCTCTTATCTGGGTTGAGGCCGAAGTGGAGGAGTGTCTGTAACGCCTGTACACTCTCTGATTTTACAACTTCGTGGAGAAGGGTTTCTGGCTCTGTGAAGTTTAGGATGCCCCTAGCTATCAGATTCTTTACCCTTATCAAGTCTTGCCGTGAGGCAAGTTGGTTTAGCAGACGTCGCCCGTGAGTGAGTGAGCGTGAGTGGAAAAGTTGCGTGAGCAAAGCTGTCGTGAGGAGATCTGAGAGCCGATGGTTTGTCTTCAGGAGGGCACTTATATCGTGTAGTGGGAGGTTGTCAGTTATCTCCAAGATGACCTCGTTGGGGAGGGAGAGGAATTCCAGCATGGTAGTGTTCTTTTGGATAGTTTAACTTTCAGCAAGGTTCAAAAATGCGTGTAAGGGGGTGTGATTGTAGTGATAACCCCAGGTAGCGATACTTGTGTGGGGAGTATCATGGGTTATATTTATATAGTTAAACTAACAGGATCTTTGACACTCAATAACGGTAGGCTTGGAAGATGATTTTATGTTTGGAATATGATATGATCTGCGCTTGAGAAGCATAGAAAATCATGCTAGCCTCGTTGTCCAAGATACCTCGGGATGAGACTGGTCTATTCAAAGGAAATACATAACGAATTCCCAATTTGGCTGCCTTGAAATGCTTTTCCATACAGCTAATCCTGTACCACATATCTTTCCTGCATATGGGATGGGAATCTGGGGAAATCGTTGGAGTGATTCCTATACGAGGCCATTGAATCTACCAAGATGTAACAAGAGAATAACCTGGGATTCTATCAGATACCCTTCGCGTGGATATCTCTTGGGGGCCGGCCCTGGGCTTCGATATGTATGCAGTCTATTTGCAGTGAAGCTCGGGATTATGATCATAGGTGCATAACTTGGAAATTCGAGCCCCGTCGAAAGATATAACCATCATGTGATTTATCATAACATGCTGAAGCCGCTAACTTGCGCTTATGAGATCTACCTGACTGTTATATCTGTCGGCCATGCTTGTGAATCAACTGTCGGCAGTCAATGTATAGTCATCTCTAAGAAGTTCGGCTACAGTTGCAGAGCAACCAACTTTTACCCCATCCACCTAAAACCCTGGACTATCGTTCCCCTCATTATTGACCAAGAATTTGATCACTTGGAATTCAAAAAAGAGGGAAATACGGGTGTTTTGTACCCACAATTTGATATTTTTGTACAAATGATTTTTCTACGGTATTTCTGTGAAATATTAAGAATCAAAGTATAAGAGTGAAGAAAGTAAACTTGCACAGGAGACTACACAAACATAGTAGAAGAAAAGAAAAAAGAAGAACCATATTCTCCATCATTTCAATGTAATAGCAAGTCTCATTATCACATAATAACTCTACTTTTTCTTTCTACCTATTGTAATAGGAGTCCCATGTGGAATGATGAATCCCAAGTTCATTATTGCACTAAAGTGACTCAAAGATTAATCAACAGTAGAGTAAAGAAGAATCAATATAGTAAAAGATAACACCTTTAAGTTGTAGCTTTACTCAGTAAGTTTGTATAAAGGAAGTTGATTATAAGAGTAGAAGAGAACTCACATATACTTCAGTAAATATCATATACTACCAATTACTTCCCATTACTACTCTAACAATTCATGACTCTAACTATTGTGATAGGTCAGCTGACACACATACTACCTAAGTATTACTCATCTACTCTTTATATAATTTCCAAGTTAATGGTGAACTACTATACAACCAAGAAGATACACGAATAATAAATCCCTATCCCCACATGTACATTACTCATACAAACCTCTAGTTAACTATACTCTTATTATTGAGTCCAAACTTCTACTTTATTCTATCTAGGCCTGCCACTTGATATATATGTCTACTGAGTTACACCAGTAAGGTACTTTAGCGATCAACCCAGTGAGCGCTACCCTGAGTCAGCTTTCCTAAACTACCTTTTCTGTACCTAGTATTATGTCTCCAGAGTTTTCTAATAACCTTCATAGCTCATACATTCATAGGGTAAAAGGTGCACCTACTCACACCTACCAATATAGTGATGTTGTAAGATGCTCTGAACTATTGAGACATTATGTGAAAGACTGATACTACCACTCCAGTATTTCCTTTGTAGCTCCTTCACTTCTAGTACAATTTACTTAGTATTACCAGATAGCTATCCACCTGGGAAATATTTTACTATCTTGTATATATTCTTTATATAGCTTCCAGTCAGACAAATAACTAACTACTGAGCTGATCTCAAGTCCTACTCTGCTTACTGATCCTGACACCAGCCCCCTGATTCCTAGCCACTTTTGGAGACCTTATTTAGCTCTTGTATTAGTTGGAATCAATACAATTCACGGCAATATATATATTCCACAACTACAAGGATTATTCCATGATTCTTTCCTAATACTATATGGATCAAACTGCAGGTACTTAGTAACTAGCTTGATGTTCACTTCTTTTTTTCTCCTGAATTTCCTGAATATTAATTCCTCATCTATTTTCTTCTTTTCTATCTTTTCCACATTGCTTTTCTTTTTTCCTTCATCCATGGTTGGCATAGACCTAGGTTCTAGATTGACAACCAGTATCCTTTTCCCCCTCCCAATTTCCGCTCTGCAATGTATGTTTGCATTCCCTTTTTGTTCTTTTTGTTCTTTTTGTTCTTTTTGTTCTTTTTGTTCTTTTTTTCTTTTTTTCTTTTTTTCTTTTTTTCTTTTTTTCTTTTTTTCTTTTTTTCTTTTTTTCTTTTTTTCTTTTTCAGCTTTCTTCTTTTTCTTTTTTCTTTGCAAATCATTTGTCTCTATCAACCATGCTATTTTCATTTAGTAAGTGGTGGGCTATTCCAATAGTAGCTATCTTACAAAACCGTCCCAAATATGGTCACTGACAACAATATATGAATTGGATAGTCGACCTGAGCAGACTTCTAAGAGTTTTGTGACTATCTATCATATATAATTAATACTTCCTCATTTTTCTATCTCCATTACTTGGTGTATTTTCTACTTTAGAATGTTTTTGATACCTTTTCCGAGCACACTATCCTATCTATAGCATTTCTCTCCCCCGTTAGATAACTCTTTATATTTTTTCCCTCTTCTCGCGTCCACCGTTGTTGGGGATAGGGTTGTATCATAGGTGTTGAGCTCTTTAGAGATGTACATTTCACTACTGTAAATGGGGTCTTCTTTTTTGGTTTTTGGATAACACGAACTCCTTGCTTGTACCTTATGCACCCCCTGGGTCTACCTACAAGATATGAAATCGTCGCTACCCTCTGTCATTACGTAGTTTTCTCCAATGAGCGCGACATGATAGTACACGATCAATATAGGATTTGCGATACCCGCAACTCTAGGTTAGAGTTCACAATCTTTTTCCTTCTTCCGTTTTTCGTACTCTCACAATATTTGTGACCGATATTATCCTCAGAGGTGACTATTGGAGGGAAAATAGGAAGAACAAAAATCATCAACAGGGAATTCCTAGTCTCCGATTTTGATCTTGGAGAATGCTCATGGTATGTTACAATCCTGCTACCTTCCAGAGGAAAACTAGAGCATTCGGCAGTCCTAATAGAGTCCTCTATTCGGTGCTTGTTCCACCGCTCACACTCGACTCTGGGGGATGTTTAGGTTTCGGAGGGAGTGTCTACCCATCTCTTTTTGATGTTGGTTATGACTTCCGTGCTCTCTCCCAGTCTTCCACAACGTCCTCCGATCAGCTCCTTCAAACTTCTACTAAAACATTCTCCCTTTCCCCTTGACTGTTCTCCGACAGTCCTGATACCTTCCTGCTTCTTCCTGCGCTTCCTAACCGTTTCTTATCTGTTTCCTAACTGCCATAGTCCGACACCAATTCGTCTCATCCTCAAACAAACTCTTAATCTATGACATCCTTAATCCTTAGCTAATTCCTGAAACCTCCCAAACATTCCTGCTACCGCTAACTACCTTTCCTTGCATCCTTTAGTGTGACATATCAAACAATATCCCAAACACACTAATCCTGTAACATCTCTCTTTCTTGTGCAACTCCTACTAACATTACAGCGGTATGGAAGTATCGTGAATTTCAACAGTCTTCACGGTCGTCACTCTAGGTGCCCATCGTGCGAATGGCACGAATGCAAGCAGTGATAAGGTTAACACAAAAGACTCCAGGAATGAAAGAAATGGGTTGAACCTGGATATCTCAAAAGACAAATCGTGTGATATCGGGGACAATTGTGCTGTTGACCTTGTATATGGATGCCAGGAGACAGCGCCAGGTGCGAGAAGTATCACCACAGGTGAAGCTGTTCAGCTCATCCAAGGGGATGTGCTCACCCACGTTTTGAAAAGTATCATGCAAGCATCAAATGTTAAAACATGGTCCAAATCCTGTTCTTTAGACACCTTTCCTTTTCTTCTCACCTTTTCTGCTAGGCTGTTCCGGTACCTGGTTATCATATCATTTCCAAGGATTGTTTTTTTGTGAGGTTTTAGTCACAAGGATTCTTGTTTATTGTACTATTACGGGGGCGTAATCTCAAGGGAGCAGTAGCAACCGTCATAAACACCACCAGTAGGTGGGTGAGCGATGAGAGGAGCGAGGTCCCATGAAATTTAGAGGAGGATGCAAGGGTTACGCGACTAAAAACCTGGCCGGATGAGCAGATAAGATTGCGTCTTTAGTTGCTGGAACCCGGAACGCACACAGTGACCCTTAGATTTTACGCATCAAATGTTAGAACGTTCCGTATGCTGGGATTAGTCCAGAGCGCTCCGAGATGGGCTTGGTAGAACAAGGTGATGTGCAATGACAATGATCTGTGGTGTTGGACACAGAATAATATGTATAAAAGGGAGGGGTTTCCCAGCACCCGGGGAGAAGACACGAAGTCTTTCACTCTCCTTCAACCCCCGACCATTCGAGAAGTAGCAACTGAACGACCAGAGTACAGCAACCAAAAGGTCTGTCTGTTTGATGTCCCATTATCTCCCTATGATTAGAGTATTGGTGACTGGCTTGCTAATTCAGGAGAATAGAAAAGCAGCCAATTCTACACGGGTGACTTGCTTCGGCGCGGGTAACGTAAATTGTATTACATTTCATCATTATGTCAACCATCTCACCGGATCACCCACCGTCGTCCACGGATGGCGAACCAACACTGCGCAGTTTGGACCCCAAGACCAACACCTTGCAAGGCTATTTAGACTCCAAGGTCAGCAGCTTGCATAAGATCATGCACGGCCATGACTGTCGACACCGCCAGTTCGAGGCGGAGGTCATCAACTAGCCTGCCAATGGGTTTGCGAAGGTCAACACAGCTTGCCAACGGGTTTGCGAAGGTCGACGACAATCTTGCAGCCCTTTCTGATCAACTCCTGCGCGTCCGCGATGACCTTGAAGGTATGAACTCTTGACCCCATAGGATATCCGTAATCATACGAACATAGGACCAAGAACGATCCGCGCATTAGTTGTGACAGAATGACCCAGTAGTCTTCCCTTTCTTTTTATTTCTTATAAGTTATGTTATGTCCTTGTGTATTTACCGGACCAGTAGCTTAAAGGGCACATCTGATAGTAGTATAAACTTTGTCTTCTCAAAAGCTTTCCCAGGTTACCACGTGTCGAGTATTTTATGCAGCCCATGATTGACTTGACTGCATTTCTGACCACAACCCCCAAACTTCCCCACCTCCCTTAGCACACATGCAGCAGTTAAAAGCACTGGAAGAGCAGCGGAAGTGGGAAAAGGACTAGAAGAAATTGGGAGGAGGAGGGGGGGATGGAAAAGTATTTGGATTAGCGGGGGATTGGTTTATTGATAGCGCGTTTTACATACTACATGGTAGGATAATAATATAATGACAATAGCTCTGAGGATCCCTCGGAGTGAAGGCGGTTTCTTGAGGTGCGCTTGATTGTTGGTTACTGTAATTGGGTCTTTTTCGTGAATGGTTTGCATCGGGGGAGGATTTGTTGACGACTGCAGTGTACTTGTGTTATCGGTCCAACGTCCGGTAACAGGCATAAATAACCTCAGCGTGCGATGTGCAGTCGGGAGGTTCGAAATTCTCGGTACAGTGAAGGTACACAGAAGAAGGTACAGGTGTTTTTTCTGAAAATACAGGACCTGGTGTATCCTTCTCAGAGGAGATACATGGTACACTCAGAGGTGCAGTATAGCAGTTTCGTTTTCCGCCATGACCATCTGTCTAATTATGAAATGTACCACAATTTTTGAAAAGGGTCGATCTGGTGATCCGATCACACGAAATTTCGAGGTCCTGAGTAGGCACTCGCTAGTAGAAGGGTACCAAAGCTGGACACTGCCGACCAGCCGCTTTACAACAACAACAGTTTCCATATTGTCAGCTGCTGGAGATGAACGGAAATGAGAAGTTTGAATGTGTATTTATTGAGCTTTGCTGGGAACCGATTTCATATACTGAGATGGTTATAAGAGTAGATTAGCTTTATCACTGACCCAATATTTTTTAATTCTCCTTGCTTATCACTAGCCTTTCTTTTCCTTTTCTTTTTAGAACGTTTCCTCACAGTCACCAATACTTTAATCATGTTCAGCATGTTATTGAGTATTTCGTAGCCACGTCTGGTATCATAACTGAGCCTTCAGCTCGAACTATTCTGCTAATTGCACAAGATTTTGGGGATTTCATTTTTGGTCTCCGTCGGGGCAGTTTTGGTCCATGGACGTCTGTACTGTACCACTTGTATGGCCTATGACCAACCATTCCGGCGCTGTAAGTTATCGAACCCCACAATATCTCATCTGATCCCCTCACACTAACTAATTAATGCGGATATTGACAACTTACCGGTACAAGAATGAAGGCAGGCAATCCCTCGTCTCATTCATTCACACCCTCAATACATGTTAGCAGGCAGACATGAATTACGTCGCCGTAAACCGCGACCGGCTCAACCCACAAGCACTCCGAACTCCGCTCTTATGGGCCGGTGAGAACGGCCACACAGAGTTAGTAAAGTTACTCATGCGCCGGGAGGATGTCCAACTCGATGCTACCGACTTTCGAGAGCAAACTCCGCTTTTCTCCACTGTCTTGAATGGTCACGAAGGTGGGGTAAGGCTGCGTTTAAGCGGACATGATATCAATTCGAACTCATTAGACAATAGCGGGGAAACGCCCCTTTCAGTCGCGATCACCAGGGGCCAGGTGGAAATGGTCAACGTGTTGCTGGACCGGAAGGATATCATCCTCAATCGTCTCGGCACAGCGGGTTTTTCGGCCATTTATTTGGCTACTTGGTGTGGGCATGAGGAGATACTTAGGATTCTACTAGTCCGGGCAGATGTTGATCCCAAGTTACAAACCGGGAATGGCTGAGGGCCTCTCTCTTTGGCCGTGGGGGCCGGGGAAACTAGTGGAGTGAAGATGTTACCAGATGTTACCAGAGTGGGTGTTCGTATAGCAGGAGCCTTTTCAGGATCCAGATCCGTAGATCCTCTCTCTACCGCCAAGGTAGGGCAGAGCTCGCTGGCATGTAAGGTGCGCTCGGCATTCGATACCCGAATCAAAGCATCGAGACCAAGTCTGAGTCTGCTCCCACTCTTCATCTTCATTTGCGCAATCGTTATCCCGTACGCATCCCCAAGACCTTTACCTGTTGTCACACCTGTATATCTAACACCTTACAGATGTGTCAGATATCATCTTAGAGAGCAATACCCATCTCATAATAGGTAGAACTATGTTACTTTTACTTTAAACTTGTTTTTCTCGTTGTGAATTTCATCAGATTTTCTGTTGAATTTATCAAAAACCAAGTTTCTAAAGCTGTTTATTATATATACTATCTGCACTAATACATAGGCCAGCAAATAAGGAAGAACTTTTCAATTTCAAAAACTCTCAGTTGAGAAATGCTGCAGAGCCTATATTTGAGATCATTAAAGGTCAATTTCCTATTTTAAAAATATTACCTGAATATCCCATGATAAGTGAGGTGAAGCTCATCCTAACTATTACTGCTTTGCATAACTTTATCAGAAATCATGATGCAAATGAGGAAGAAAACAACATCAAATTTAGTTTTACAAGATCTGTTTCCACAAGTTGGGAGGGTGATGAAGTCAGTTCTGAGATTGATTACATGATTGAGGATGACAACAGCCTAGGCAGGTACAAGAAAAAGAAGCAAAAGGAGTTTCAAGAATTGATTACAAAATTATTTGATTGAAAGGTCAAGGTTAATAACTTTTATTAAATAATATATGAAATTTATTGTCTGCTCTATCAAGTTCAAATCCCAGGAAACATTGCAGGCTCTAGCAGAAGTAAAGATACTATTATAAATAGATAGATAAGGGTTAAAAGGCCAGGTAGTTTACAGGTAGAAGAGTTAAATGAGAATAAGTTGAAAGACCATAATTCAATGGAGGTTAAGCATGATGAAATTGCAAATGCAGTATGAGTAAACTACCAGCTGTACATTAAATATTATGAAAGAGAAGAGGCTCAATTAAACTAGTAGTCAAAACAGGTTCTGATGGTATTAATATACTTGCATTAGTATACAATGTAGTACTATAACTACAAGGTATTTATATGATCAAGCCTTTCGTGAATAGCAGTATAATAACTAGTATCAATGAAGGCACAATTATCAAGCAATCATGAGTTTAAGATAACATTACTCTTTATTCATGCAACATAGAAACTATTCAGTAAGGTGGTCGTGAAACCAGTAATCTCTAATACTCACAAAAGAGGCAATGATTAAGAGCTCCGACTGTATCCTACTGCTTCTGTGAGACTGCAACCAATCTTGCAACCTCACTATCAGTTAATTTATCTGCCTCATGATACAGTTCCAATAGGTTTGGAATTATGACCTGCTCTATATACTGTTCTTTCTCTACAGGTTGAAGAACTGCATCATCATAGAGATTCTCTATAATATTTACCAGAATACTCTAAGCTGTTTTTCTTACCTACACTAATTTTGTCCATATTGGGGTATCATCAACAGGACCCACAGCAGGGATTTTACAAGCAATATTAGTACTCCTAATAGGTGAACCTTGGGGTAGAGCCAGTAACCGTGCCAAGGTTATGGCTTGCAGTAACAACCAGTGGTACTCTAAAGAGTGTCGAACAGCTCAACATCACTGAACAGCTCAACATCACTGGGTGGGTTGCCATAGCAACATAGTGACAGCTTAATATCGCTTTGTAGGATACTATATTAACATCGTAATATAGCATGACTTTGAGGCTCAACAAGCCTAGAAGGCTTATATTGTCTACATCCAATACAACTAATATCACCATCTATTATACTACTTGTACCAAATATTATGCTCCCCAGTCAGTGGGTTGTGCCATATTCCAATATTGAAGCTCAGATCCAGGCAGCACTTGCCTACCTTATAGCTAGTGAAAAAGATTGTCCCAATATTGCTGTCACTACTCAAGAATATGAAATTCCAGTATCCTGACTCTGTAGATGCTGGCAAGGCCTCCAATCAAAACAAGAACACCCTGCAGTAAACAGCAAGCTTTCTTCTGACCAGGAACTTACTGTCTGTCAATATCTTGACCACCTTGATGGTGTGCGCACAAGTTCCTGACTGCAAATGGTTTCTGGTACTGCTAATATTGTTTTACAAAATACATATACAGGCTCACCACCTGCCCCTATTATCAGTATGAAATAGACACAACGGTTTTTGGTTTGTTATCCAGAGTACTTTATATGCATGCAAAAAACAATCGACCTTCACTGCAAAAATGGTTATCAGGTAGATGATATTTGAATTAGGTTTAAGAAATAGCATGCAGTTTGTGAGCAGTATTGTATTCAAAATACTAATATAGATAACTTTGATGAGACTAGTTTCTACATTGGTATTGGAAAGGACCAGTGGATTATAACCAGAGATCTAACCCATGAATCATATCTTGGCAGCTAAAAAAAAATCAAACTGAGAGATTGTTTCTATTTGTGAAACAATTATTGGAGAAAGTAGTGTTCTCCCTCTAATGATTATTATTCCTAGTATAATACATCAAGAAGCTTGTTATACAATGACATCAATAATTGATAATTACCTTATTGGTACATTAGAGACTGGCTACAGTAATGATGAATTATATATAAAGTGGCTAGTCTACTTTGAACAGTTTTCCTCTGAAAGGCAAGTGGGTAACTATCGATGCCTACTGCTCGATGGCTTTGGCTCCCATTATACTGAACAGTTTATTGACTACTGTGATACACACAAGATTATTATCTTCTGCCTTCATCTGCATTCAACTCATCTTCTGCAGCTATTAGAAATTGTTGTATTTCAAACATATAAGTATTATCATGCTGAAGCTGTGGAAGCTGTAACCTGAACAGGTTATGGTGACTTTGATAAAATAGAGTTCTTGGACATCATTGATTCAATATGTCATCTTACGTTTAAACAATCAACTATACAATCTGCCTTTCGAGCTACCAGACTTATCCCTTATAGCTCTAATGTTGAAATTTGCAAGTTATATGAGGTAGGAGACTATCCTATATAGCTAATCACACCTGCAACAGCAGCTGTACCAACAGTACCACTTATGATCAGGAGTCTCAAGAGACAAGGTAACGAATTGCTATAGGATACAGTTGATCTTTCCTGAACATTTCAGCATAGACTCAGACTTATCCTTCATGGACATTTAATGTGAGCACAATCTGGAATGTTAGCTATGGGGTATATGGAACATCCTCAAGCTGCAGAGCAAGCAAGAAGTATAAGAGATAGGGTACAAAACTAGAGACAGCTGCAAAAAGGGGGTGTTCCTTATGTTTCACAAGTACTTGGGATAGTGAAATGTAGGGAGGATGTGGAGGTTGAAAAGGTAGAAAAGCAGCTGAGATAGGCTCAAAATGCAAGAAATCGAGCCAAGCAGGAAGAGCATAAGCCTTGTCTTAATGAGATAAAGGCAAATGTGAAGGAAAGAATGGCCATTCGGGCCTATAAAAAGAAAATATCTAGGCTTATAGTTGCTGAGATTAAGAAACAAGCTAGGCTGCAAAGCTTAATGTAAAGTAGAATCTTGTACTCATAGAGTCAAGTTGAAGGTAGACATTTCTGATTCCTAGTAGATAATAATTTACAAAGTATTTGGCTTTAATTTGACTGCAGTAGTATTTGGTGAATGCTTAATATACTATTGAGCCTCAAGATATACTTGATCACTATGTTGCTATGGCAACACACCAAGTTATATTGAGCTGTCTAGTAATGTTGAGCTGTCTGGCACTCTTTAGAGTGCCCTGTTTGTGAGCTTGGAAACATCCATGGGTTGTAGCTGCTAGCCACAACCTAGCCATGGTTATGGTAAGGGTGCTTGAGTGGTTGGAAAGATCTGCAGGTCTTAAAACTACAGAGGATCCTCAAGGTCCTGTGTGAGTCTCATCTACTCAGTCTTACAGCAAGCAGGCAAAAAGCAACTAAATAGAGTTTGAATTCTATAGAAGTAAAGTAGGATCAGTGAGCAGTAAGTCTTGAATCTCCAACTCTGCAGTGGACTCAATCAACTGAGTTTGAGTAAAAGGTCTAGTTTTGCTGACTCTAGTTAATAGTTTTCCAGTAAGTGGTTATTAGAAAGACCTTTATGACAGTTTCTCACTATCTCCATATGAACCTGAATATGTAAATATGTTACAAGTTGGTCTTTTTCCATGCATGAATTTTACCATGATTGAAATAATAAATATACCATTAAGTGATCTCTTCAAACCTCAGTAGATGTAGTTGGAATGTACTGCACTAGATCCCAACCAAAACTAGCATTCATGTGTAAAGCTGACTATTTCCAACTCCTTTCTTTTTTTCTATCAAAATATCTATTCTACCTTTTAGTAAGATATCAATAAGCTGTGATCTGCAACTGATGGAATTAATCATACATTCAGCGCTTTGCTCTTGGTTTAAGCAACAGAAAAAGGTTTTTCTTCAAGGTTTTTCCCATATGCTGCATTCAAGTCGGCCACATCTCTGTCCAGACAGACTTTTTAACATTATTTTTTTGTCTGTCCTCTCTTTGAACTCTTTTCAATATAGAGTTAATCAAAAAGGTTTCTAATAAAAGTATGCATCCACTATTCCCTATTTTCTATTTGAACCATTAGCATGTTTCCATACTTCTCTTAGTACTCATGGTAAAGTTAATACTTATATTCAAAGAAAATATAAATTACAGACCTTGCAGCATAGGAGACCAAGAATAATAGAGAGAATTGGGATAGAAATCAGATTGAGGTAACTACAAGCAAAGAAAAAAAAGAAAAAAAAAACTGTCAGGATGCAAGATTGTTGTGAAGGGGAAACAAGTTAGCAGTGCTGTCACTATTGAGAACAGAAACAAAATGGCTGCCTGGAAACTCTTTTGTCAATTGGGTGAAAATACTAGATGAAATAATTCTTTATAATAACAGTAAGACAGGAGCACGAAAAAATATATTATAGTTGTTACCAACCAGTTATTTTTTCACAAAAATACTATTTTCTCATTTTGGAATATATTCTATTTTTAGTTTCTATTATGATTTATTTAAATCTGTACAAGCCAAGCAGAGCTTTACAAAAAATACTTACCTTTGCTATTAAATTTAAAATTCTTTTTTCCAAGTACAAAGGCTAAAATTATAGATATTATAAGTGAATTGAAAATTAACCAGTTGGTAGAACTTGAACTAATTGAAATAACTATTTGGGAATCAGTTTAAAAAAATCAATAGTTAGCATAAACATAGCATTATTGAACCAGAGAGACTATGAAAATAAAAATAGAATATGATACTTGAAGGAAATCTGAATATATTAAGTCAAGAAGATAATGGAGGAGTAGTCTGTCACAGGTAATTGGCACTAGTTATACTATGCCCAATAGCTCACTCACTGTCCTATGTGGTGTGCATTTTGCTATGGCTTGACAAATCAACCTGTGAGTTTCAGTTGTTTATCAATTATCATTAAGGCTAATCTCAAGTTTCACTACACTTTTGTATGGCCAGCAAGTGACCCAGGATAGAGACTGAGTGATCCTGGATACTGTTCTAAATCTGTTCTGAAAAGAATTATTTGTAACTAATTATTATCTTAGTACTATAGTATCTGCTAGTCTTGTCTAATGATCAGATTACTTATTAGCTGAACAGATCTCTCTTCTCAAAAATGTAGTACAGTACATAAGTAGACTAGGAGCCCTCCTTCAGACCTAGAAGATATATCTACTTTAGATGTATTGGCTATTAGCATTTGATGTATATGAAGATATTACAAGCAATAGAATATTACTGAAAGGAGAAGGTTGATATTTATATCAAGATGTATAGAATTAAAGGAAATATACCATTAATAGCAAGCTGTACTGAATTCAGGTCATTGAATGCATATGAATTATATCTGTGAAAGATAATACTCAACCCAATATGATATCTAAATAGCCAGTACATATTCATTTGTACAATTAAAGTAGTACCACAGAATATACTATATTTACTAGTACAGCAGGAGTATTGCTAGCTGGCAGAAGTAAAAGGCTATCCAGTAAGGCTACTCTGGACATGGCAACATTGAGTTGTCTGTGTGTGAAAGTGGCACATCACAAATCAATACCAACATACTCTAGTGACTGACCCTGTGATTTATTTACTCCTATTACAAAGGAAACATATCTTAGGAACTGTCTACACTCTAAAATGAAGGTAGATCTTCATCCATTGTAACTAGCTTAATATGTCATAGTTCCCGAATCTTACTATCCTATTTTCCATGTGGAATGGTGACTTGTAGACAGTTGCAGCTGATTCCCACTAATCTTACTCTTGTACAATTGCATATGTCTTATTTTGAACTCAAATTGCAGGTCAGCAGAATTAATGACAAGTTGATACTTTATAAATGTTTTACTGCTGTGGTATTGGTAGCTGCAGCATGTTGGCCAAACTACACAGAATTACTAGTCTCCATGAGGTGTTCTATACCAGGTATCCTGTCAAGAAGTTTGTCATTGAAGTCATTCACTGTATCATTCTTGATAGCCAAAATAGCTCTCCCAATCAGAGTATGGTGAGATGTGACAGCTTCATCTAACAGTGTCAGAGGATATAGTAGATTGCAAAGATTATCTATCATCTTAACCTTCAGAATATATGGTGGAAGTTCCTTGGTTCCATAATGGATAGAATTGAAAACTAAACCTTTGTGAAAGTCTACAAAGTCATGATTCATTGGATTATGCTGAATCCTCATGGTGGTCTTTAATCAAAAAACCTATAAGTGATTCCCAAAAGAACTGTACTATCTGTAGGCTTGCACAGTTGCCTGCTGTGAATCTTGTTGAACCACAGGTAAGATTTGGCTAAAGTCACTATCTAGGACTGTAGCCATTCCTATAACAATGAAACCATCATGGATGTGACAAATATTGTTCAAGGTCCAGTTGACAGTCTCAAAGCATTCCTTGTACTATATTAGAACCTCATCTTATATAATCAAGAATGTTTCCCTTATTATCTTTGCTAGTAGTGAATTACTGATAATGTTGCAACTGGTAACTGCAGTATTTGATAAGGGAATTTTGAGCCAGCAGTGTATAGTACAAACTCCAGGAAGCAATTGAACTGCAATTCTACAAGAGGTAATAGGAAGCACAAGCTTTCTCAGGCATGAAAACAACACCCTAAGCAATTATAGAGAAAGGTTTTTCCAGTGCCTGCGGGATCTTAGAGGAAGAATAAAGAGTGTAGATCCTGATGGGGGATTAACTCACTTCACTACACAGCAGTTGTAATCACTTAGAAACACTCTTGTTGCTGTAGAATAATCTATCCTCTGATCATGTCACAAGTCTCTCTTTACCATTGCAGATCATAGGGCAACTCTTCATCCATACCTTGCCTACTTGCCATTCTATTATGGAGAACTGAAAAGAGAACTGGTTCCAGCACTCCAAACTCAGCCAATATTCATTAAAATTCATTGAGATATATCTGTAGAAGTTGTTGACAATAGTTAAGATGAATATTATTGCCAAGCTCCTGCATGCCTGTGTGAAGTAGTAACCTACCTGTTGTTATTACATGAGGCAGATCAACATACATGCTCTCCACCAATTTTTTCAACTGAAGATTGGTCTGACAATAATTGTATACTGGAGAGCAAGACTGAATAGATGGCCCAATTCACTACTAGTCATAAACTGACTGCCTTCTCAGAATATGGCAACCCACTCCCCATTGTCGCCAAGCAAGCTTAAGGCAATATAAGTTCCCTTAAATATTCGATACACTACACTATCAATAGTGCTGAGATTCTTGAAGCTAGTGGCTCTGTGAACAACAGGCAATAGAAGGCAGAGATAGACTCTCTCACTCATGAAAGCACTGGCAGTGAACATCCATCCAATCACCAAGCCTCTGTGATGGCTCTTTCATTCCTTATTACATGTAAGCACAAAGTGTTTAGGAAACTGCTGGACAAGGCACTGTCTGCCATCTTCATTGCAGTCATTATAGGTAAAGAATTGCATGATTGTAGTGATAGCTACCTCAATCTCCTCACAAAGCTCTGGCAAATATTCATGGTCTTGGAAGTAAACTGGCTATTGACTCAGTAGATGTAATGCAAGATGAGTAACAGTAGTTGCTCCTCATGCCTGAGATATTCGAACAAGTTCTATACTGCCTCAGTTGGTCAAATATATTACCTATGCAGGTGTCACTTGATCTCATCATACTTCAAGTCAATTATAATTATAGCCCAGTCTCTGACTTTGTGGATATATTCATGAATATACTTCACAGCTTGCATTGAACCACAAATATCTACATTGATGTATGCATTGTAGCATTGTGACATGTAGGGGCTGTATAGTACAACTCTATAATTATCAATTAACACAGTAACTGTACTACACAATCTGTGACCAGGGAGACTAAAGGCTTGGTCAGTATTCCATCTCCTGTACAAGTAGTACCCATTCTCAGGTATAATTGTATCTTCCTAGAATTGCTGAGGATACCTCTTATGATATGTACTGGTAATGACTTAGTTGAGGTCTTTTATGTACAAGGCACTGCTATTCCCACCTATACATTGTGTCTGTATAGTCATGTTCTGGATCATGCTTCTCAACTATTGACCAATATTATCATCTTTGGTTGGCTGCTCAGAGGAAATAATCTTTTCAATATTTGTACCAATGAGGAAGTGTGAGTTTATCTTCAAGAAGAGTACGTAATGTAGATGTGGGAGACCACATGTCTGGTACTCAAAAATCTAGACCCAACCTCTCCAGGAACCAACCTCTTAAGGAATTAAATACCTACTTATGCTTGATGTCATCCAGCATGTCTCACAACTGCAACTCAAAAGTTCTTACCACAAGATCCAGCCCATTAGATGTAGTTTTGCCTAAAGGTAGCTTTATTTGAATGTCCACCCATTTTAGGTTTCCCATAAATATGATAAATAAAGATAGTTGACCCAAGTAGCATACCAGAGCTATGCTATACTGGTCAAGCTGTTGCATGAACCTGTCTTGACCAGTATAGCTAGATAGTAAGACAATCCTGTGTCCAACTTCCTAAGGGTTAATATCACCTCAGTGGAGTATATCAGTAAAGCCATTGTACAACTTGGACCTGAGTTTAGACTAGTTACAGTGAACCCAGCCAAGATTGTTCTGATTACAGACAACATAAGCATTAACCACTAATTGCTGAAAATGTCTTTGAGCATGGAATATAGTACTCAGCTCATCAGTTCTAACGTACACATAGAACCTGTAAAATACCCTCTGGTATATCCTTTTGTGTACCCGGTTGCCATCTGTATTTTCCAGGGACCTTCCTCAATACCAATCAGCTTCACTATATAGGAAGAGGAGGACATAGTGCAAGGGAAAGTAGCAGGCATGGTTTGGATTGATGATGAAGGATCTATTATGAGGCACTTCATTATTCAATCACTGAGCCAGTACCACATCTGGAAAGTGACTCTGCTGATATTCTTGGGGTACAATCATTGCAACCTTATGTACTATGGCAAGATTCTCTTGCCTTATATCTGTCCCATTTTCTATGATCAACCAGAACTAGAGATCAAGAATAATGCATAGGTTGGGTTCCAGTTCTAAAAGCAATGTAAACCTTTTTCTCACTGTAAGATGCAGCTGGATGAATGAGGATATTTCTTGAAACATCCTTGTTAGGGATACAATCAATATAGTATTCAATTCTGGAGCTCTTGCAGAATATACCTGCACCATATATGTTAGATCATACAAGTACAGCTATGAGTACAATGCATCATGACTAGCTGCTGGAAACAGTCGTTCTTAATGGTGCACAACCCAATTGACCTAAAAAAGTTAAAAGACTTGCCTCATCACCGTATAGTACTCATCTATAGTAAGCCTTGTCAATGTAAAGGTAAACAGTATTTCTGCTGATGGGAATACTACTGGGGTAATCTTGCCTGACTATCTTGTTGAGTCATCCAGGTATTCACAATTTCTTGCAATACCTTCAATCTCTACAATACGACATCTCTGCAATTGCAATAGGACTCAAAGCTACTTGCAATACCATAGTCTCTTTTACTAGTCCACTTCTTTTCCCAATGCAGTATATTGTAAGCAGAGCAGACTGCTTGCATGAAACTCAAATCACTGATGGTCCAACAATTACTATATTCTAATAAGCTAAAAGGAGATGGAGCATGCAGTTTCACCTATTCCACTCTTTTCACAGTCAGGACAGGTTGTGAGTCTGCAGGCTGTAAATGTGCCAATACCTCAGTTGCTATAGGTACTACCTTTGGAAGTAATCTTACATGCTCCCCGTCTGGGGCCAGTGGTGGCCTTCCGATATTTCTTACCTGATCCCTCAAAAGTATAATTGGCCATCTACCTAACAAAACAATTACGAATTTTGTTTGGCCAAAACATTTGAAATGATAACTAGATGTGACAACATTTCTGCTGGTTGCCTTGCCAGTCAAGATCGAACTCTCCCTAGTTTTTATACCTGCTACAGTACTTATACTATTGCACTTGTGCATACTCCCCCTATTGCTTTCCTAGAAATCAGTAGGGTTCTATTCTTGGATAGAAGTATTCACCTACATGTATCCCATGATAGGCTAGCCTACTAAGACTGTTCCAACATGAGCTAGTTGGCTAATGCTAGTTCTAGCCTATTTGTTACTACTGTATTGGTATCTGCAAACTATCCTGGAACCTGTCCACATCGATCAGTACTTCCACTTTCTCAGCTTAACCCTTTCTATTATACCAAATTCAAGATTAGTATATCATTCATCCTCAATTGATAGATGTTGGAAGAGTCTTATTTACTGACTAAACATGGTCTTCAGGATAGGCAAAGCTGGTCTCTTGGATCATAATCAAAGAGGAGCAACTCTTCAAGATGCCTGTAACCAATACACTGCTGCCAATCCATATTCTCCTTATCTAGCAATATGTAGTAGTTCTTTTCCATATCTCAGAATCAGTATACTAACCTCCTTCTTCTACTCTTGTAGCCAATGCTATAGGGATAATTTGCAGTTCCTGCACCACTAGAAGCCAGCTACTGGCAACTCTTTCTCTCCCCTGCTATTAAATAATAGGTTCTGATATTAGCATTTCATACATCCTATATCCTCTTAAATTCCATGGTTCAATTATTAAGTACTCTCAGGATATTTTTTGCAAGAAGCCACCAGCATTCCTGTTAGAGGAATCTGCCAACCTTTTATTTTTACACTGTTGGCAACTCAGCATTTTGCCATTAATGCAGCTCATGACCTATACCACTAGTCTGACAATTTTCAACAAACATTTTGGATGGAGAAGAGAAGCAAATTTTATCTTGATAAATGTTACTTCCATTGAAAAGTGTTTAATGGTAGAGTGAAAGAAATTAGTTGAAGAGGATGAAGTTGAGAGGTGGAAATAATGGTTGAGAGGAGGTACAAGTTGTAACTTTGAACTAGGTATTGTTGTCTTAGCATTTTTCTGAATCTTTCTTAGTGTTGTACAAAGTTAACTACCTAGCCTTCTTGCACTTTTTCTATTTTGATATTTTGATTACCTTCTTTTTCTTTCAACTTTTATTTCTTTTATTTATTTAGCTTCCAATTTTTTTATTTTTTTATTTCTTGCTTTTTGCTTTATACTCATTGATATTCAACCTTTTCTACTTCCACTTTTAATTCAATTCATGTTATGCATGATGGAAAACATGATATGGTGTGGAGATTATTATAAGAGTAACCATGCTCAAATATTCTGCATGGTGAGAACTGAGTACATGTGTCATCAGATTAGATAGAATAGATCACAGATTTTTCTATCAGATGGATCAAATTTTTAAGCTTGTTATATAGTACAAAATAAACTAGCAGTACTCCTTCAGACCTGAAGGATATATCTACTTTGGAAGGGTTGGTAAAGAGCAATAGTAATGAATGAATGTATTATGAGAAATTACATATATCTGGAACAAGAAGTTTGAAAATTATATCAAGATGTATAGAATTATAAGAAATGTACAATTAACCGAAAGTTGTACTAAACTCAGGTCATTGATTATATATGAATTATATGTCTGAAATATAATGCTCAACCCAACCTGATATCCAATTGGCCAGTATGTGACAAACCACCACTTCTTGACACAGTAGAGAACATCTTCTCTAATTTTCTTGATATTACTGAGTCAGGCCACAGATATATCAATCAAGCAATGATTGTAGTAGAAGGAAACAACTGTTCAGAAGATCACCGAATGTTAATTAGAGCCTCCTTCTCACTCTTTGAGATATAGGTTGGATGCACATAGAACTATAGTACATAAACCAAGTAGTAGCTTATGTGTGAAAGTGATTACACAAGGAAACTAGACAACATAAGAGTCACAGGCTTTATATATCCATCACCAACCTCCTGATTGTTCAAGTGCTTATGGGATTGTTTCCCAGCCATCTCTAAACCTCCTGAATTCCCCCACAGAAACACCATTAAAATGATGGCTGGTATAAGCAACAAATAACATAATTATCCTTATGGAAATCCTCCTGCTGGCTGCCATTAATCCTATTATCATAACAACCTCACCCAATAATGTAATCATATAACAAATGAAACCATATAACCCAGGAAACCTATTCCTCTGCCTCTTCAAGGATGCTGAAGAGTCAGCAAGACCAGTAGAGCTGTAGTTGCCCATATTCATATATCATCTTGTTGAGCTCCTGAGTGATCTTAGTAAGGATAAGATTTATGTAGGCTTTACATTGATATATGGGAGGAGTATGACTACTAGTGATGACACTACCATGTGTTATGTGAAAATAATGATCTGTGACACAGTGCACCTTCATTGGTACAAGCAAAGTAGTACCTCAGGATATACTATATTTGCTATTACAGATGCAGTATTTCTAGATGGCAGCACTGTGAGGCCATCCAGTGAGGTTAGTCTTGAGTGAAAAACAGATTGTAATAGAAAAGGGTGGATATATAAAAATAAAATACATAAGGAGGAGAATAAATGTAGCATTAACAACAAGCTGTACTGAACTCAGGTCTTTGATTGCATATGAATTATATCCATGAAATATAATGCTGAACCCAACCTGATATCCAAATGGCCGAAACATATTCAGTGATACAATTAAAGTGGTACCTTAGGATATACTATATTTACTATTACAGAAGGAATATTGCTAGATGGCAGGAGTGTGAGACTATCCAGTGAGGTTACTCTTGATTGGGTAACATAGAGTTATCAATGTGTCAATGTGACACTTTCCAAATCAAAACCAATATACTCCTGTGACTGACCCTGTCATTTATTGACTGTCATAGCGAATCAAATACGGACTGGAAACTGTTTATGCTCCAAAATAAAAGGCAGATCTTCATCTATTGTAGTCAACCTAATACAAGGTAGTAACTGAATCTCACCATCCCACTTTCCACCAAGACTGGCAACTTGTAGACAGTTGCAGCTGATTCCCACTAATCTTACATTAGTTCCAATACATATCTCATACTTTAGACTCAAATTGTCAATAAGAATAAAAGGAACTCCTATCTTGAGTTGAAGGCTAGATAGAGGAATTGATGATAAGTTGATACTTTGTAAATATTCTACTACTGGGGCATCAGCAGCTGTAACATCTTGGTCAAACTCTACTGAATTACCTGACTCAAAACCATGTTCTACACCAGGCATCCTGTACAGTAGTTTGTCATTGAAGTAATTCACTGTATATTTGTTGAAGGCTAAAATAGCTCAAGCAATCAAAGTAAAGTGAGATGTGACAGCTTCCTCTAATAGTCCCTGGAGATAGAGGAGATCACAAAGGTTATCTACTGTCTCAACATTACAAATATATGGTGGAAGTTTGATGGTACCATAATGGGTAGGATTGCAAACCAAGGTATTGAGATAGTCTAGAAAGACCTCATTTGTGGGATTATCTACAATTCTCATGCTGGTCTTTAACTGCAAAAACTGCAAGCTATTCTAAAAGGAACTGTGCTGTATGCAGGCTTGTATAATTACCTGCTGTGAGCCATGTCAAACTACAGGTAAGATTGGAGGAAAGTTACTACTTAGTACCATAGGAATTCAACCAAAAAGGTATCTATCAGGGATGTGACAAATGTCATTCAAGATCCAGTGAGTAGCCTTAAAGCATTCCTTGTACTGCATTGATACCTCATCCCATATAATCAAGGATGTTTTACTTATCAACTTTGCTAGCAGGAAATTACTGGGAATGTTGCAACTGGTAACGGTAGCATTTGATAAAGGAATTTTGAACTGGGAGTAAGCAGTTTGACCACCTGAAAGCAATTGTGCTGCAATCCCTGTGAAGGTAACACAAATCACAATCTTTCCCCTAGTATCGAAATAACAGCATAACCAATTATAGAGAAAGGTTTTTCCAGTACCTGTGGGACCTTGGAGGAAGAATACAGACAGTAAAGTCTGATGGTAGTTCAACTCACATTGCTCCACATTAGCTGTAATCAGCTGGAAACAATCTTGTTGTTCCAGATTAAGCTGTGCTCTCATCACATCTCAAGTCTCCCTTTCCTGTGGTAGATTATAGGCCAACTCCTCATCTATCACCAAGTTACTTGCTACTCTGTTGGCAAGGACTGAGCCAAGAACAGGTTCTGGCAATCTAAACCCAATCAATGACCATCCAAATTCATCCAGATATTTCTGTAGAACATATAGACCATAGTCAAGATGAATGTTATCACTGAACTCCTGTGTGCCTGCAGGAAGTGATACCCTACCTATTCTTATCAGGTGAGGTAGATCATCACACATGTTCTCCCCAGATTTTTCACAAATGGAGAGGGGGTTAGTAATTATTATATACTAGAAAGCTAGTACAAACAGATGTCACAATCCACTACCTGTCATAAACTGCCAACCTTCTGCAAACATGGTAAGCCACTCCCTGTTATCTTCAAGCAAACCTAAGGCAATACAAGCTCCCTTGAATGTTGGGTACATCACACAATCAAGCATTCTGAGATTCTCTTAGCTAGTAGCTCTATGAACAATGGTTAATAGTAGGCGGAGATGGTATCTCTCACCCATAAAAGGACTAGCAGAGTACATCTATCTAATGAGTAAGCCCCTCTGATGCCTCTTCTATTCCTTGTTCCTGGTAAATACAAAGTCTTCTCGAAACTCATGTTAAAGGTACAGTCTACCATCTTCATTGTATGTAATGTAGGTGAAATATGTGATGAGTGTAGTGATAGCTACCTCAATGCACTCATGAAGTTCCTGCAAATCTTCATAATCTCTGAAATAAACAGACTGTTGACCTGGTAGATATAATATAAGATATGTAACTGGTAGCTGCTCCTCATACCTATGAAATTCAAACCAGTTCTAAACTGTCTCAATTAGTCCAATGTACTGCCCATGTAGCTGTTGCTTCATTTCATCATGCTCAGAGTCAATCATAACTGTAGCCTGATCTCTACCTTTGTAGACATATTTGTGAATATAATTCACACAGAACTGGAAATGTCTACATTGATGTAGGCATTATAGCGTATCAATAGGTAGGGACTGTATAGTACAACTCTACAATTGTCAATCCACACAGTATCTGTACCACCAGATCCATGAACAGTGATACTTATTACAAACCTGGCATGGTCTGTAATAGTTTCACATGACATATGACTGAATGTCATAATATTTTATTTGTTAAAAGGTTTTGCACCTGACTCAGTTGAGTTATATGATGTTTTGTTTTCACACTATTACTCACGTATGAGTCATAGTGTTTCTCATGACTCACAGTTGTGAGTTATAGTTGTTTATGTTTAAATTTGATTGGTATGTTGAGCGTTGACTCATATGTGCACATATGAGTCATAAGGACTAAGAGGCATGACTTCGTTTATACGAGTCATGAGGTTTTGCACATGGCCCCTTTAAGGTCATGGGACTTTCGCACATGACCAAGTATGATCATGAGGTTATAGGTTATGCGAGTGTGTGAGTCACAGTTGTGACTGGTTTAATTTGTAAGCGGGTTGCTGGAAGAACTATATAATGAGGTTGGTAGGGCCTGATAGCTAGTTCTTCACTCAACCATCTAAGTTATTTCCTATTATTACAAACCCGGCATGGTTTGTAATGGTTTCTCATGACATACAATTGTATGTCATAGTATTTCATTTATTAAAGGTTTTCACATGACTCAGTTGAGTCATACGATGATATGTTTTTACACTATGACTCAGGTACGAGTCATAGGGTCTATTACAAACCCGGCATGGTTTGTAATGGTTTCATTTGTTAAAAGGTTTTTCACATGACTCAGTTGAGTCATACGATGATATGTTTTCACACTATGACTCAAGTACGAGTCATAGGGTTTCATATGACTCACAGTTGTGAGTCATAGTTGTTTATGTTTGAATTTGATTGGTATGTTGAGCATTGACTCATAGGTACGCCTATGAGTCATAAGGATTAAGAGGCATGACTTCATTTATACAAGTCATGAGGTTTCGCACATGACCCCCTTAAGGTCATGGGACTTTCGCGCATGACCAAATATGGTCATGAGGTTATATGTTACGTGAATGCATGAGTCACAGTTGTGACTCATTTGATTTGTAAGCGGGTTGCTGGAAGAACGATATAAGGAGGTCAGTAGCACCTGATAGTTAGTTCTTCACGCAACTACCTAAGTTATTTTCTATCTTATAAGTTATCAATAAAACACCCTTACGCTCTTTAGAAACAAAGACCAACCAACATGAAGAAGAGACAGAACGAATACTAGTTAACGCTATAAGGACTTAGTATTGGCACGGTCAATATCTAAGACATAGTGTAAGAGAACTAGTATTAGAATTCTCGAAGGAAGGAGAATACAATAGGAGATAGGTAGGTACTATCCCAATCAGAAAGCTAACAATAGTGTCGTTACCTGTTGCGAGATATAAGAAAGGAGAGATCATATAGCGGATCGTAACACCTATCATATAAGATATCAATAAAACACGTTTATGCTCTTTATTTATAAAGACCAGCTACCATGAAGGAAGAACAAGACTAATACCAGTTGGTGCTATAAGGACTTAGTATTAACAAGGGTCAATATCTAAGACATGGCATAAGACAATTAAGTATTAGAACTATTGATGAAGAAGAGAAGTCAAGGTAAGTATTTTCCTGACTAATAGAAGAGAAACAGAAGTCATTGCCTGTTGCAAGATACAAGCTAGGAGAGATCAATAGCCGATCATAACAATACTAAAGGCTTGGCCAGTATTTCATCTCCTGTACAAGGGATACCCATTCTCAGGTATGATTGTCTGATCTTGAAATTCGTATGGATACCCTTTATGACACATACTTGAGAAGGTCAGGTTGAAGTCTTTCATGCACAAAGCACTGCCATTGCTGCCTGTACATTGTGTATATACAGTCTTATTCTGCATGATGCTCCTCAGATGTTGACTAATATTATCATCTTCAGTTGGTAGCTCTGCAGAAATAATCCTGTCAATATAAGTAGTTGTGAGAAATTACAGGTCAGTCTTCAGGAAGAGTACAAGATGCAGATGTAGAAGACCATGCTCCTGGTACTCAATGGTCCAGACCCAACCTCTCCAAGGACCAAATACCTGCTTATAATTCATCTGATATGGCATGTCTTGCATCTTGAGCTCAAAAACTCTTGCTACAAGATCTGGATGATCAGCAGCAGTCTGGCCTGTAGATAGCTCCACTTCAATCTCTGCCCATTTTGGGTTTGCTGTAAATGTAATAAATAAATAAGGTTTACCAAAGTGCCAGACCTGGGCCATACTATGTGGATATAGCTGTTGTCTAAACCTGTCTCCACCAATATAGCTGAATGGTAAGACAATCCTGTGCCCAACTTTATATAGGTTAATATCACCCTGCTGGTCTACATCAGCAAGGTTATTGTACAACTCAGGTCTGAGTTTGGATGGGTTGCAATGAATTCAGCTGAGCTTGTTCTGATCAGAGACACCCCAAGCATCAAATACCAATCGCTAGAAAAGCTGCTGAGTATGGAATATAGTACTTGGCTCATTAGTTCAAACTTGCAAAGGGACCCTGTAGCATGCCTTCTGGTATATTCCATCATGCTCATGGTTCTCACTTGAATTTTGCAGGCTTCTTCCCCAATGCTGCCTGGCTTCCCCCTGGGGAAAGAGGAGGATATAATGCAAGGGAAGATAGGAGGCATGATTTGGATTGATGATGGAGAATCTATTGTTATTGATGTTACTATTCAATTGCTGTGCCAATACCACATCCTGCAAGCCACACATCCTGAATTCTTCTGGCAGAATAATTGCAACCTTATCTACTATTGAAAGATTCTCACATCTCATATCTGCCCAACTCTCTACCATTAATCTTAACTGGTGATCAAGGATGATACACAAGTTTGACTCCTGGTCTGACAGCTGTGCAAACCTTTCCCTGGCTGGGAGATACTGCTGGATGAATAGTGATGTTTCTTGAAGCATCATTGTGTGAGATGCAATCAATGTAGTATCAATCTCCAAAGCTCTTGCTGATCATGCTTGGGCTGCATAGGCTGGATCATGCAAGTACAACTGAGAGTACAAGTCATCTTCACCAGCTGCTGGAAGCAGTGATCCTTACTGATGGTACACAGTGCTATAGATCTAGAAGAGTTGGAAACCTCTTTCAATCGCTGTGGGGTGGTCATCTATATTGAACCTTATGGATGTAAAAACAAACTGAGAATTCCAGTGACAGAGATCCTCCCAGAATGACGTCGACTGATCATCTTGTCTCATTACCAAGGCATTTAGAGGTTCTGGAAATACCTGTCACCTCTCCAATACCACATCCCAGCACTTGCAACAGGACTCAAGCCTTCTTGCAATACTATGGCCTCTTCTGCACATCCACTCCTCTGCCCAGTGAAATGCATCACAAGCAGAATAGGCCACTCACATGTGACACAAATCACTGATTATCTATTACTCCTGATGCTCCACAGGCAAAGGTAGATAGTGGATGCCATACTACCTGTGTTGCTCTCTGCTCTTGTCTCATCTGCTGTGGTTATGCTGCCTCCAAATCTGGTGAATACATGTGAACTATTGATCCTATTTGAGGAGCAGGGCTCACCTCTTCTATCTCAGTTAGTTGTCACCTTGATGTTTGGACCATGTCCTGCAGTTATCCCTCTTGTAAGCTATTTGTACCTTTTTGCACCTTGAGCTATCATCCAATCATTGACCTACCAAATAACTCCTACAACACCTCTTCAGTCTCCCATGACCATCAAAGTCAAATTGTGCCCATCATTTTGCCAACTTACATTGACTATATTGTTGTATGTAAAGCTGCTCTTCAGTTTCAGCTCCCCTAATTAGTACCACAAAACTTGCAACTTAGGTGGCTTTTCTACCGTGAAGGCCTCTATCAATGGTTGGCACTTGTTGCCTAATTTCCTCTACAGCTGCCACTTCACACTGTTGCATTTTCTTCCCCTTACAGTATTTCTATTTTTCTGCAATCTTTTATCAAAAGTTAGCTTCCAATATTTCTCCTCAAATATAGTTCCATTCATCACATATCAAACACCACCTGCCTTGTAGTCAAAAGCATCAGTCATCTTGTTGCTCTTGCAGAGGCTACAAAAGGTCAAGTCACTCATGGTTGTTCCTACAATCTAAATTAGCAATGTAGACCTTTTCATAAAAAGGAGAGATAAAAGAGAATAGTCCTCTTTTTTTTTTCAAAATATTTGTTAGTAGAAAAAGAAAAAAGATGCTGATTTTGTTGATAGTGATGGTTATGACTGATAATGGAGAGATGTGAGATGGATTGTTGCTGGAATTCAATATCAGCAAAAATATTATCTTGCACCTAGTGCGTCCTGTGTGTCTGACATACAGGGTGCCCATAATGATAACCTTAACCAGGACATAGCGTCAAATAGACCTCGCATCCTGACAGTATCCGGACACAGACTCCTACAGTCGGTGTGCCCGGACAACGTCTCATTCTGTACTCTTGCATTCTAACAATGTCTGATCCTTGGGTGTTGCATCCTAACAACATTTGATTCTCAGGTGTTGCATCCTAATAATGTCTGATTCTCAGGTGTTGCATCCTACCACCATCTGATTCTAGCCTGTTGCATCTGGACAGTAACAAATCCTTAGCTCTTACATTGTGGCGACACCTAATTCTGGTGTGTTCCACCCTGATGTCGCATCCTCGCCTGTGTGCATGGGGATTCCATGATAGTCATGATGCATAGCCTGCCACAGCCTATCATTAAGCTTTTCAATTCAAATTTTTTCTACATGACGCTCCTCTCATCTAGATCCCCGCTTGCATACACAATGAGTCCAGATTTCTCCTCGACTGCAACATCTCATCGTGATGCTACTACTCCATGTCTGAACCTCCTCAGGATGCCTTCCGAAGTGTGGTGAATTACCCATGATGCCATCTGAACATTGTGCCCAGTATTGCCCAATCTTCCTAACTCCCTGCTGATATCTGATGTACTACGTTGTGATCACCCTGACACCCTCCAGATGGCTGCTTTTTATAGATTCTATGCTGAATATCGTCCTGATTATTCCTTTGCACTACATCCTTTTGTTTCTATTGTAGTCTCATCATAGTAAGCTAAATCAAATCTATTACCCATAATCTTTACATGTTGTTGATTCCCCTTAATCACTCCCAGTGATAGTCCCACCCCCCTACTCATCATCATCTGGCTTATGACGACATCTGCGCTGGTTCTACTTGCACTTCCTGAGAATCTCCAAGACTCAACGAGACCCCCAGAGATAGAGAAGGGATCTCGACTATTGCTGCTTGCACTTCCTGAGAATCATCTGGACTCAGAGGACCTGAACCTTGTAACTGAAGCTCCCAGGCTACCGACATCTGGTTGAAGTCAAACCAGCTGTCAGTTTTGGGTGACGGATTCTGATGTTCCTGATGTCCCACTAGGTCCAACTTCCAGTGATTAGTATATCACAGTACAGGCTGTGTGGCAGTGTGGTTGGATATCCAACTCTCAAGCTGAGCACTTTTGGCTTCCTAATCGTCTACATATCTTTCACGGTGGGCCTGCTCCACTCCATGAACTTGTACAACCCTCTTATCGATTGTTTGTTGAATATCTTCGACTATCATATCATGGATCCTCTGTGGGCACTTACACCAAGTTTCTTTTTGCCAGTCAAAAAGGTCTTGTATGTTTGGTAACAGGTTAGCCGCCACAGTCATGAATGAATAGTTGGATGATTCGGACACTCACCCCCAGCTGGCTCAGGCTTGAAGTCCCTGGGCTCCTGATATATCCCCGTTTGCTATGCATGCAGTCTATGGCAGATTATGGTCCATGTCACGCAGATCATAATGCCATTGATGAATGCAAGAAACCCAGGATCCACAATACCATGCATCTTCTTCCCTGCAAAGTCCTTATGGAAAATCACCTGAGGAATCTGGGGTGCAAGGAATCGTAATGTACGTACAATTACAGTCAGTAGTAGTCACTATATGGTCATCCTCTATCTCTACTACACCTCCAGTCATTGAAATTTATTTCCTATTTGGGAACGACTCAACTCTACAACTGCCAGCAAAATCATCCCACTCTTTCCATCCTACCACCCACCCAGGTGTGGTCAGGAGGAACACTTTCCATCTTGTGTTTGCATTTCGGCATCCCCTACTCACTTCTCTCTGGAGGTCTACTCTCCTGAGGATGTTCTTTCCTCCCTCCCAACATCTCATAATGTTGGTTACTTCCCTTCCCCTGCTTTCGCTTTGCCTCACTTAGTGATTTCTATGGTCGGGTTTTTTCATTTGGTCTTTCTACACATGGCTGGGAACACAGTTAGCAGTAGGAGGAAACTTTTCAATGGGCCACAGTCGATTTCTCCATTATCTTTTTTCACAGGAGGCTGCCTTGTCAGACATGAATGCGATAACCCATAGTACATCCCGCTGAGTGAACACTCCCCTCTTAGACCTCCCCCCCTCCAGACGATCGGCTAGCACCCTACTGCCCCCTCTCCACCTCCCCGATGCCTTCCTGCCACTAGGATCCCCTTCAGAAGTGACACCATCTCTCATACCACAAGGGACTACATGAGAGACACGGTAATACGGTTGGTCAGCTTTGAATCTACTCCAGCTGGTACCTTACTACCAACTATCCTCTCCTCAGCTGGCACCCTTATACTGCCAACTCCACCACCTCTATTCAGGTGGGTTTCTGGGGTTCCTCACTTCTGCCACACCCCTATCAAGTGCCTGGCTCCCTCCCAACTCCCTGGCTCAGGCTATATGCCCACGGATACTATTATCAAACTTTTGCCAGGGCTGGCTGCAACATTGTTGGTTTGGTTTTCCTTAGGTTTTGGGTTTTAGGATTTCTTTGTTAGGTGCACTGTGGGGATTTTGGTTTTCCTAGTTATTGCGCCATTTTGGTGGGATTTCATATTTTTGTAGTTCACAGGAGTAGTTGCTTGTTAGGATAGTTTTTTCGACCAGGTCTTCAGACCATTGTTTTTCTATAGCTTTCCAGAGCCTGGCCGAGCTTGGAGGCTCTTTTACGCAATAGCCCTGTAGGCGGTATGCGGATTCTTTGTACCTTAAACGAACATAAAAGCCAATAAAAAATTAAAAAAAAGTGAAAAAAAAAAGGAAAAGTGGTAACTATATGGTAGGCGTCTAGTGGAGACAAACATTGTACCCTCTCAGGTTGCACATAAACCTGTCACATTCCAGCAAATAATCGACTCTGGGCACCATAGCTGTGCGATAGCCAGGCAGACTATATAACTCCACAATCTCTTTCTTCACCTAATGTACAAACTGGGATCGTACCTCAGACTGTTTTTGGCATATCTTTCTAGGTTAGTCTTGCATTCTGCATTGCATCATATCTACCTGAGTCCACTTACCAAACTTATGCACTGTTCTGAGGATTGAATGTTTTCAGCATCTACAATATTAGCAAGCACGTCATCCCAACCTTTGTGCACCTTGGCTGTCAGAGTAACAACATTCAGGAGTGGCTGCTCAAACATGGCATACCATAGAATCAGAGTCATTACATCATCTAATATGGACCTTTCCACACCTGTCAATAGATTTCACCCAGAGTGAGGAGCTGTACTAGAGATCAGAGTACCAGATGCAGGACCATGCAGACTATCTGTTGGGGATGATAACCAGGCATCACTTGATTATGGGAACATTGGAGGACTATAGGCTTTCCCCTGAATTATGCATCCAAGATGCATGGTTGAACGCCAAGCAGGTCCTATCTCCTGAGACCCTGATGTGGTCGAATTCGGTATAGTTCTCACTCGATTGTCCCCCTTTCTGTTAGCTATTTGTGAGCCATGATCACAACTTGATCCAGGGCCCTCTATAATATCGAAGGCTTCTCCATCAGGTTCAGTGTCTCATTCTGTTTCATCTGGTCTTTGTGAGATTTGGTACTCATCACTACTATCATCCAATAGATGCGCTGTTTGGGTATTTGGTTGATCATTGGGTTCTGTTTTGGGTTCTTCATGCACCGTGGTCAGCATTGTGCCCTTCTGTTGGCACTCTGGTGCTCTTCATAGTAGGCTTGTAATCGGGATTGCAGAAGAATCCCTAGTTGAGGATGCCTCTTGAGATTCATTTTGTCATGTTCTGGATCTCTCTTTTCTGGATCCCATGGTACTGGGTTGTATGTCACATCTACCTCTTTATAGATTGTTGACTCAGGGTGCTGGCTGGCTATGTATATTGGCCTATGGCTGATTTATGGTATAATAGGGTAGTTAGAGTAAGGTAAGTTAGGATTCAGGTCAGAGTAAAATTGTAGGTATCTCAAGCACAGTTTGGTCAAGATGAGAGGTTTGTATAGTTTTCGTGTGTTGTATATGATGTGTCAGGTCTTATACATGGGGCTCCCCAGGGGGGTGAGGGGGCATGAAGGATCACTGACTATCACTCGTTATTGAAGCAAAATATTTGCCTGAAAAATGGCATTTTCAGAGTGTTCAACATTATGTTCATAATAATGTAAGCATTCTCAACTACAATTGGACTCAAGACTCCAGCATGAAAAAATTAGACGAAATGAGCTTGTTGTTAGGGTGGGTGGCTTAATAAAATCTAGCCACAAATGGTACTGTTTACCAACACTATTGGCACTACGGTATTCATGTATTGCCTAACTAGTACTAGAACTGTCTGAAATTGTTTCCTAGTATTGAGTCAATACAGCTTGAACACCTGAGATGCTGAATTCAAGCAATCTAACCTACTTGCACATGGATGTTAGTGATGAGATGGACAGGAGTTGTAGCCCAACCATTTCTGACCAACTTCAAACCCTGGTCTATCTTATCACTAACCTCAATACCCTAGTAGATAATCAATATACAATGAGCTGACTCTAGGCCAGTTAACAATTGATAATATGAGATGCACTAAATCCAGAAAACACCAGACCCCAAAGTAAGGGGGCATGGTGCTATCACTATTATCACATACCAGGCCCTTGAGATCACAACAGCTAGCAGTATGAGATGCGAAAGCAAGGACATCCCATGGTATGTTTACTATCATATAGAGGTGCTCAACATCACAAGAGATCCCGCATTAGTTAGCTAATTTTTAAACTTTTTTTTTAGACTAAGAGATAAAGCTCCCAATCTAAAAACTACATAACAAAAAGCTACTTAGCATAAAAAAAAAAAAAAGCTGCAAAAAAAAAAAGCCACAAAAGGATTATTTCTGGGGACCCCGGCATGTTGTTCTGCGCTTGGGCACAGAGGGGGTCTCCAGGGCCATAGGAATTGTGTCGGGGGTAGGGGGACAAGAGGCTGTCTGTGGGAGGTCCTGGCACAATCAGGGAGCTCGGTGCGAAGAGGGGGCATGGGGCACAAAGTGGGGGGCGTCAGAGTCTGGACAACTGGTGGAGCCAGGGAGGAGGCAGCAGGGGGAGAGCTGCCAACAGTGCCAGGAGTCGTAAGGAACTCAGTCATCCAAGGCTGCTGTCTGACAAGATCAAGCAACCTTCTATGCTTGTCTTACTCTGACAAGACAGGAGGCTCACTGGCCGCAACAGGGTAGGAGTCTACACTCATTGTTGCAGGATGGCTTAAGGGACTCCATTCCTCATCCATTTCTTCATCCTCAGCTTATATGTTTGTGATTAGCTAAAATGGTCACCAAAATATGGTTAAAGTCAGAAACCTATGTCTTTGATCAGAATAGTGTGTTTGCCAGGATCTTGCCCCTCCTCCTCCTCCTCTGCCTCCTCCTCTGCCTCCTCCTCATCCACCTCCTGCACCTCCACCGGCACCTGCTCTACCTCCAACTCCTCCAACTCCTCCTCTTGCATGGTGTCCCCAATATCTCCAGCCCGCCCACAGCAATTGCAGACTTTGCAGTCGAAGAAGGGATATCTACCATATGCAGCTGTGGGAGTCTGGTCACAACCCTCTACCTCTCCAAGGTGTGGCTCCAGGACCATGAGGTCCAAGGGGTATTGGCCATCATTGGCAAGGACCCACCCCAGGATGTCCTCATCTTCAGAAACAAAGATGAGTTCCCAGAGTGGGAGAGGATTGGAGGGTCCCCAACTAAGTAACCAAATGCTCTCACCAGTCGTCCTAAGGAGATTTCGAGGACATCGGATTGCCCCCTCCATATACTACTACTTTATTACCCCGAACACACTTTCAATGCTCAGTGATAGCATGGCTCCCCAGGTGATTCCCTGGTCAGAGTCATTGGTACACCAGGGATAGCCAAGGAATGGGTGCCCAGTTTCTCAGGCACCTGACTGACAAACAATATAGATCATTATTGCCTGGGGGCAATAAGAGGAGGCCCAATCCGATTCAGCACTAACAATATTTGTTAGCATGAGGATAGCATATAACATATGGGAGGTGGTAACACTTACTTGGAGGTCCCTTGACCTCACTACCAATATTCTTTCCCTCTACCAGATGACACCCATTCGACATCCTCAGGTTCTTGGACATGTCAGGGACCAAGAGCCATGGGTGGTCCTCCACTTCCCAGGTGTCGTCGGCCTCGTGCTTGTCTTTGAAAAGTACGAGCTGGGCCATGACCGGGGGAAGGGAGCAAGCATACCCAACGACAGAATCCAATTCAGATTCGGTCAGGTGGCGGAGGACAGGGAGTGACCAGTCAAGTACTCCTTGACATGGTCATGCTAGGCACTGTATGCAACAGTTATCTGGTGTGGGTGCGTGAACCCACACCAGTGTTTGGCATACGCTATGTCACCATAGCATCCCATACGAGTATTAGTTTAAATTTTTCTGACAGATGAGGGTAGGTTGGGTTTCACTTATATGGAATCATCCACTGCCAGCTCGAAGGGTAGCCTCTCCAATAAAGTCGACTGGCTCACGCTGTTTGCAACCATGCGTACCAGCACTTACCATTTCCCACGACACCCATGCGGCTTGACAGGCTCAGCCGTGAGATGCCTGAGAAAAAAAAGAAAAGGTTAGTAATTATGATATGATAAAATTTAGATGGACTCTACTTACTTCCTCATCCAGAGTTCACTTAGCTGAGGTCGAAGAATAGGAAGGATGTGGGCTGCAAGAATGACAGAGACATTGGGATGTCTAAGAGGAAAAGAAATGTTAATATTGCTCACTCCAGACAGTCAATGGTGTTGTGTGTTGTACTTACTTTCCCTTGTTCGCTGGTCGCCTGATCAATGCCTAAGGTGCCATCGGAGTTAGAGAAAGCGGAAAAACAAAAAAGAAAAAAAAAACAAAAAAAAAGACAATTGTAGGCAGAGGGGGGGAAGAGGCTCCTGTGAAGAGATGGAAGGAAGAAGGGAAGTAGAGAAGGAGAGGAGTGAAGGAGAGAAAGGGTCTTCTTCTGATTTTCCTCTGTGGTGGAGAGAAGAGAAGAGAAGGAGGAAAGGAGGGAAGAAGGGCTGGGTTGAGATAACCTACATACATAGGGTGTGCACCTCACATGTGCACCTGACATGCACACCTCACATATGCACTTGATGTGTACAGGATATACAAGAAACTATGTGTATGCATTTCCTTGTTTATTTGTACGCCACATTGTACCGGTAAAGAATGCTCACACATCTGATGATGTCTGAGCATTGTTTGGGTATACAATGGGGTTTACAAACAAACTAGGAAACACATAGACAGGGGATAAGTATCTATTCTTCTGTGTATATAATATATTTAAAAATCAATTTTAATATCTATGAAGTCTAACTTGTCAATAACTTTGGTAAAATAAGCTTTCAAGCCACACTAGTGATGTGACACCAAGGGGTCACTAGTGCAAATTAAAAGCTTATTTCATGAAACTATATGCTGCATGATGTCCTTGGTGTCACCATAACTGTATGGTGAGAAGTCCATTTTCTTTTTATATTGAAATGATATTTGTATACCTATCATGATATACAAATATCTTTTAAATAAGTAAAGAAAATGGGCTTTTGGCTCTACCCTTGTCATGATACCACAAGGTGTCAATAATATATATTTCTGTTTTATTGACACCTCTTGGCAGCTTTGATGCTCAACATCCCCAGCATCATGACAACTGTACGGCAAAAACCCAATTTTCTTTTTTCAATGAGAAGATATTTTTATACCTATTAAGGTATAGAAATATCCTTTGAATGAAAAAAGAAATCGGCTTTTGGCGGTACTGTTGTCGTGATACCAAGAGGTATCAATAACATATATTTCTGTTTTATCGACACCTCTTGGCAGGATTGATGCATGATGTCCCTGGCATCATGACAACAGTAAGGCGAAAAACACATTTTCATTTTTTATTGAAAAGATGTTTTTATACCTATTATTGTATAGAAATATCTTTTGAATAAAAAAGAAAATTGGCCTTTGGCCATACCATTGTCATGGTACCAAGAGGCATCAATAACATATTTATATGTTATCGATGCCTCTTGGCAGGATTGATGCACAATATCCCCAGCATCACGACAACAGTACAGCCAAAAGCTGATTTTCTTTCTTTATTCAAAAGATATTCCTATACTATAAAAGGTATAGAAATATCTTTTCAATATAAAAAGAAAATAAACTTTTCACTTCATTATTGTTGCACTACCAGGGACATTGTGCTGCATATATAGTTTCATGAAATAAGCTTTTAAGCCGCACTAGTGACCCCTTGGTGTCACATCACTAGAGCTGCTTGATAGCTTATTTTACCAACGTTAGTGACAAGTTAGACTTCATAGATATTACAATTGATTTTTCAATACATTATATATACAGAAGAATAGATACTTATCCCCTGCGTATGTATTTCCTAGTTTATTTGTACACCGCATTATACACCCAAACAATACTCAGACATTATCAGATGTGCAAGCATTGTTTGTGGGTACAACACAGTGTACAAACAAATCAGCAAACCCATAAACATCATTTCTTTAATACCCTACCCACATCAGGTACACATGTGTGGTGCACACTCTATATGAGCAGGGTATATAAACCCAGCCCTTCTTCATTCCTTTCCTCCTTTCCTTCTCTTCTCTGCACCACAGGTCAAGATATGAAGAAGACACTTTCTCTCCTTCTCTCCTTCTTTCATTCTCTACTTCCATTCTTCCTTCCATCTGTTATCATGAGGCTCTTCCCACCCCCCCGCCTGCAATAGTTTTTTTTCTTTCTTTTTTTTTTTTACTGTTTTTTTTTTCCCCTTCTTCTAACTCCAATAGTGCCTCGGACATTGTTCAGACCACTGGCAAACAAGGGAAAGTAAGTACACCCCACAACACCATTGACAGTCTGGAGTGAGTTATATTAATGTTTCTTTTCCTCTGAAATATTCTAATATCTTTGTCATCGCTGCTGCCCACATCCTTCCTACAGTTCGACCTCGGGGAGGTGAAGTCCAGATGGGGAAGTCAGTAGAGTCAGTCGAAGTTTTATAATATGATAATTACTAACCTTTCCTTTTTTTCTTAGCTTACCTGCTGCTGAACCTGTCAAGCTGCATAGGCAGAGGGGGAAATGGAGAGCGCTGGCACACATGGTTGCAAACAGTGTGAGCCAGTCGACTTCATTGGAGAGGCTACCCTTCGAGCTAGTGGTGGAGGATTCCATATAAGTGAAACCCAACCTACCCTCATCAGTCAGAAAAATTTAAACTAATACTCATAGGGGATGCTATGGTGACATAGCATATGCCAAACACTGGTGTGGGTTCACGAACCCACACCAGATCACTGTTGCATATAGTGCCTGATGCGACAATGTCAAGGTGTACTTGACTGGTTGCTTCCTGGACCTGTAGTGCTGGACCGAATCCGAATTAGATTCATTGATTGGGTATACTCACTCCCTTCCCCCGGTCATGGCCTGGCTCACACTGGTTAAAGACAAGCACCAGGCTAACGACATCTTGGAAGTTGAGAGCCACCTCAGGCTCTTGGTCTGTGACAAGGCCAGGAACCTGAGGACGTCGAATGGGCATCATCAGGTAGAAGGAAAGGAGGTTCCTGGTGAGTTTGCGGGACCTCCGAGTAAGTGTCACCACCTCCTATATATTACATGCCATCCTTGTGCTAACACATATCATCAGTTGCTCAATCAGATTGTGACTCCCCTTATTACCCAAGGGGAATAAGGATCCATATCGTTTGTCAGTCGGGTGCCTGTGAAACTAGGCACCCATTCTTTGACTACCCTGGGTGTGCCCATGACTCTGACCTGGGAATCAACTTGGGAGTCATGGCATCACTGAGCATCGAAAGTGTGCTCAGGGTAGTCAAGTGGGAGCGTGTGGAGGGGGCAATCTGAGGCTCCCGATATCTCATCGGGGGAACTGGTGCACTCAGTTACTTATTAGGGTACCCTCTGATCCTCTTCCACTCTGGGAACTCCTCTTTCTTCATCAAGATAAGGACATCCTGGTGTGGCTCCGTGCCAATGATGGCAAACACCTCTTGGACCTGATGGTCCTGGAGTCACACCTCAGTGAGGGAGAGGATCATGACCAGACCCCCACGCCTGCCCATGGCAGATATCCCTTCTTTGATGGCAAGGCCTGGGATCACTGTGGGTGGGCCACAGATATCAGGGAGGAGGTGGAGGAGGTGGAGGAGGTGGAGAAGGTAGAGGAGGTAGAGGGGGTGGAGGAGGTGGAGGTGGAGGAGGTAGACAAGGAGGAGGAGGGGGAGGTGGTGGAGGTGGTGGAGGTGGTAGAAAAGGAGGACAACGAGGACGACGAGAAGGAGGATGACGAGGATGACGAGGAGGAGGACGAGGAGCCAGAGGACAACGAGGACAACGAGAAGGAGGATGAGGAGGATGACAAGGAGGAGGATGAGGAGCCAGAGGAGGAGGAGGACTAGGAGGAGTATGAGGAGCTACAGGAGGAGGAGCACGGGCAAGATACTGGCCAACATGCCATTGTGATCAAAGATGTAAGTTTTCAACCCTAACCATATTTTAGTTATTGTATGTTAACAAAATTAACTGTACATCCATGATCCGTGGCAACGCAACCCTCCTCATCACCTCTCACTTTGAACACCACCTAAAGAAATTCCTCTACATCAACCAAAACTCAATCAATTTTCCTAATTTTTTTGTTTTAAGAAACTATGCCTCCTATTCTTTGCAGTCATGCCAAAAAGCCTATTCCCTCCAAGCACCTCTCAGAGTTTACCAGGTGGAGAATTCTCGGGTTACACAAACCTCAAATGAGCTATTGTCAAATTTCCCACTACCTTGACATCCCCCTCAACACTATTAAAGATAGTATCTTAAAAGGAGATCAAGAGGGCCAGGAGAGAAAGGGTAGAGGAAGATATCCTAAAACTACCAAGTTGTAGGATGATGCTATGGGGGAGGAAGCTCTCAGCAATCGCAATACTAGCCATTCTGAGATTGCCAAAAAAGTTGCTCCCAATATCTCTTCTATGACAGTGAGGAGAAGACTTCAACAAAAGCATCTAAAAAAGTGGTTGGCACAAGAAAGGGTTCATTTGGATGAGGATCTAGCTCAAGAGAGATTGGAATGGGCATTAGCTCATAGGCATTGGACAAGAGAGATGTGGAGAAGAAAGGCAATGTGGGGAGATGAGGTAGCTGTGGAGAGAGGAGGAGGAAAGAGGAGAAAATGGATATTTAGATATCCAAAAGAGAAGTGGAATAAGGATTGTATTAAGCCTGCTGCTAGGAGAGGAGAGAGGAAGATTAGCCAAATGATGACTGGTTGTTTTTATGGTCAAACTCATGGTCTCTTTTTACCTGTTTTTCCAGATCCTACTTCTGCTAGGGGTGGAGTGACTGGAAAGTCAATTATTAATGTTTATGATCATTATGACTTTCTAGGGATATGGGAGGATATCAGAGAAAGGGTTGGAGATGAAGAGGTATTTTTTATCATTGACAATGCTAAGACTCACTTGCCCTTTTGGAGATGGCTCAGAGTGCAGGGAATTACTCTTCTGGAAATTCCTGCCTATTCACCAGATCTCAATCCTATTGAGAATGTTTGGTCTCTGGTGAAAGATAAGCTTCACAAGAACTATCCTGAGCTCTATCTCATGAAGGGTGCTGTTGATGAGGTCAAAAAAGCAATAGAGGAGGCCATTACTAATTGTTGGGAACTTCTTGACCCAAAGGTTTTTGATACTTTGGTAGGATCAATGGTAGATAGGGTGGAAGAAATTATTAAGGCTGATGGATGGTATACTAAATATTAATTTCTACTATGTATTTACATTTTTTTAATTTTTTTTTGGTTTTCATGATGGTGGGGTTGGTGGGGTAGTGGGGTTGCAATGGCCGAGTTATTCTGTCCATTGCTGTACGGTTATTTTTGTTAACGTACAATATCATGGCCACGTTCTTTCGATGTTATTCCATGGTATCTGAATATACTAATTGGTCATACACGTAAGCTATGCAGCTGCCGTCCAAATACTTGCTAAGTGCATTATTGACCCATCATTGAAAGGTTGCCAGTACATTAGCTAATCCGAATGGCATGACCATATATTCATATAGTCTGTATCGCGTCCTGAATGCTGTCTTCCATTCGTCTGCTTTGGCAATCCTTATATGTTGATAGGCATCCTTGATATCAAGTTTAGTGAAATATTTCGCTGTTTGCTGTCGGTCCAAGGCTTCGCTTATCAATGGTAATGGATATCGGTCCTTTTTTGATATTGCATTTAGGCCTCTGTAGTCCACACAAAGCCTTAATCCTCCATCTTTTTTCTTGACAAAGAGTATGGGTGCTCCCGCTGATGAGGATGAAGGTCTTATCCATCGTCTTTCTAGGTTCTTTTGCCGGTATTCCCTGAGTTCCTTGAGTTCTTCCCCTCTGAAGGGGTAGAGTTTCATAAATGGTGGCAGTACTTCTGTTTCGATCTTGTGGTCCGCTGCCCTATATGGTGGCAACTCAGTTCTTTCTTTTTCTTCAAATATATCTAAGAAGTTGTGATACTCCTTAGGCACTATTTGTCTTAAGGTTTCTTTTCCACCCATTCCTTTCTTTTGCAGTGCTAGTTCTGTGCTAATTGTTGTAGTTGCCAGTGTGAGTCTTGCATCGTCCCATTTTAAGATTCCAGTGATTTCTCCTTTTTTGCACATCCTACCGAATGCTTGTGCTGAGATGAAAGTGATCGATAGTTTTTTCTTGTTCTGAGATGGTTCTTCCTCTAGGTGATCTGTGCTGCTGAATCCTTGGTTGCACCTTTCTGTGGGTTGAAGTTGTTGTACCTCCTTGAATAGTGTTGAAACTATCTTTTCAACAATTATCTGGGCGATCTTATCTCCTTTGTGGACCTCATAATTCACTTCTCCCAGGTTTACCAATAGGACCCAAATTTCTCCTGCATAGTCTGCATCTATAACTCCAGCATTAACGGTAAGGCAGTTTTTGCTGGCCAAACCACTTCTGGGTGCGATGCGGGCATAGGTATTCTCCAGAAGTCCCATCGAGATCCCTGTTACAAGGAGCCTTTGTCCCATTGCTGGGATCATTGCTTCTTCTATGCTGAACAGGTCACTACCTGCAGCCTTTTGCGAACCTTTTATAGGTATCTTCATGTCTTCTCTCAGCCTTTTGACTATGACTGCATAGTTTGGTCCTTCCTTAGTGCTGATCCTTAGAATCTTACTTTTTGGATTCCCCTGAATTGCTTCCTTTTCTGGTACTGCATATACCGTCAGGGAGGCATCAAGGCATACTGCCTTACACCTGTCACAATCGAAGGTGATTTCTTCATTTCTCCAATCAATCCTTGGGTTGTGGTCTTTTAACCATGTCATGCCAAGGATGACTTCGTGTTTGACAAGGTTTGCCACTAGGAAAGTTGCTTTCTCTTTGTGGCTTCCGATGTCCATAGGGATTTCTATGACATGGGTGATTCATCCTCCACCCGATACCATTCTATCTACTATATATATGTCTCTTGGTTTTTCGATTTTTGTCAAGGGTAACTGATGACTTATAGCAAAGTTGCGATCTATAAATTCTTCAGTTGCCCCTGAGTCGATCATTGCGTTTGTCAATATTTGTTGTTGCTTGTTGTGTAGTTGTACTTTGACCATGATATGGTCTGATTCGAGGTTTCTTAGTTCCTTGTTCATTTTTGCAGTGTTGAGGTGTGTGATCTTGATGTTTCTTATTTTGTCGTCCCCTGGCCCATCCTTTCCTGGGGATGTCCTCCCTCTTTTGATGGGTTTTATTCTATTGTCCCCAGAACCATCTATTCTTAGGGACTTTCATCGTTTAAAGCTTCTTCTTCCTCCTTTTCCACATCTAGTTTTGGGATCTTTGGTCCATTGTTGGTTTTCTTGATTCAACAGTTCTTTGCAAGGTGACCCTTTCTCCCACATTGGTAGCATAATCCTTCTTTCATGCATTTTTTCCATTCATCCTGGGGCAGTCTCTGCTGCTTTCTCTAGTTTTTGGCATCCAGATCCATAGGGTCCCCTTGCGGGATTTCCTTGGGTGTCGTTTTAAAAATGCCATCTTGGTTTCTTGGGGTGCCATATGTCTCTGTCTTAACTTTCTTTGCCTGGCACAGATGTTTTAGTGTGGCTAGTCGAATTTCTTTGTTCATAGCCCATACTGCTAATTTGTCTGCTGCTGTGATTTCTTGATCGTAGTGATAAAATTCTTCTTGCAATTTCAGGTTCATTCCCGCGTATAGCCATTCTCCTGCTGTCGTGTTATCCAATTCCGCTTCTGTTAGGGCTAGTTTGAACTTGTTCCAGTATTCCGTCATAGTATGAGTTCCTTGGACCATATTTTTGAGTTGTATTCTCGCTGTTCCCCTTGGATCAATTTCACCAAATTGGTTTTTAATTGCTTCCTTGAATTCTTCCCAGTTGTTCCAGGGTTTGGTTCTTATTCCTTCCATATAGGGTGTGAGCCATGAACTTGCCTCTTTTCTTAGTAGACTGGATACATAGGTGATTTTTTCTTCATTATGTTCTTCTGCCCATCCTACTGCTTGGAAGTAGATTTGCAGTTCTACTAGCCGGTTCCTGAGTTCTTTTCTATCACCTGTGTAGGTGCTTAATGGTTTCACCTTCGGTTTCAGAACGTTCATGGCTTGTAGTATCTGCGCTAGTTGTCCAAGTAGTTCTTCTTCTGCTGGTGGTGGGTTTGCAGCTTGTCCCGCTGCTTGTCCTTGGCCCGACATTCTTTCCGTTCTTTCTCCTTCCTCACTTGAAGATTCGTTATGTTGTAATCTTTCTTCTGGTGTAACTGGACTTGGTGTTCTCCCTCTTTCCAAGGCTGTTCTTGCAAGTTTGTGTGCAACCTCTGGGAGTTCTACGGATTGGTCTTCATATTTGAAATCCGTGTTGTCGTTGGGTGTTGCTTGGGGACGCAACTAAATGTTACAATCAGCTATCAGATCTCTCCTTTCTTATATCTCGCAACAGGCAAAGAGCCTATCGTTATCTTTTTTCTTAGGGATAATCCTCACCTATCTCTTGTTGTATTCTTTTTCCTTCCAGAATTCTCAATACTTGCCATCTTACACTATATCTTAGATATTGACCGTTGCCAATACTAAGTCCTTATAGTCCCAACTAGTATTGATTCTGTTCCTCTTCGTGATTGTTTGACTTTGTAGTAAAGAGCATTAAGGTGTTTTATTGATAACTTATAAGATAGGAAATAACTTGGGTAGTTGCATGAAGAACTAACTGTCAGGTCCTATCGACCTCCTTATATAGTTCTTCCAGCAACCTGCTTACAAATCAAATGAGTCACAACTGTGACTCATGCACTCGCGTAACATATAACCTCATGACCATACATGGTCATGCGCAAAGGTCCCATGACCTTAAAGGTGTCATGTGCAAAATCTCATGACTCATATAAATGAAGTCAAGCCTCTTAATCCTCATGACTCATAGGCCCACCTATGAGTCAACACTCAACATACCAATCAAATTCAAACATAAACAACTATGACTCACAACTGTGAATCATATGAAACCCTATGACTCGTATGTGAGTCATAGTGCAAAACATAGTATCATATGACTCAATCGAGTCATGTGCAAACCTTTTAACTAATAATATACTATGACATATGATTGTATGTCATGTGAAACCATTACAAACCATGCCGGGTTTGTAATAAGAAGTGGAGGAGAATGACAAGTTTCAGTTGGGGGAGGATGAGGAGGATGAGGAGGCAGACAATTCGTAGGATGAGGAGGAGGAGGATGAGGAGCACAAGGAGGAGGAGGATGAGAAAGATGAGTAGGAGGAGCATTCTGGTGATAGAGCCATTATGATTGAGGATGTAAGTTTGTAGTCCTAAAGCTATTTCAGCTTACATCAGGATACATACTCAGGTAATCATGAACATAGGATGAGGAATCAGATGAAGAACCAGATAGGAAACTGGGTCTCTTGAGACATCCTCCTACTATGCACAGAGCTGCTCCTTCCTCTAGTGACCCTCAGCCTTCTGCCGAGCTGTCTAAGGAAGACAAGCTCTGAGCCATGCTTTGGCTTGTTTGGGACCAGCCCTAGATGGTGGAATTTATCACAACTGCTAGCTGGGCAGCCCACTTGCGTGGGTAAGATGGGGCCATAGATAGCTCCCTACCCCCTAGTTCTTCCAGCTCCAGTGACCCCATCTACATCCCTGGCTTCTGTTATAGCTGCCTCCTACCCCCCAAGACTGGTGACATTCTTCCAGCTACAGTGACAACCTCTGTGCCCTTGGCTTTCATTGTTCCTTCAGGTAGCCCCATAAGTCCTACCACCATTCTACCTGCTCTGGTGACATGCTCTGTACCCCTGGCTTCTGTTCTAGCTACCTCCAGCCCCCCAAGTCCTGTGACTGTTCCTCCAGCTGCCACATCCCCCATGTACTTTGGCATGGAACCAGAAACTGGAAGGTGTGAAAATGATTGTTTATTTTCTTTTGTAGCTTTTCCTATTTCTCTTTTATAGCTTTTCCTCTTTTTCTTCTTTTCATTTTGCTATGTATTAACATGCCCTTATTAGTTAATCTTTGTTAGCCTATAGGTGGTAACTAGAAATAAAAAACTATTTGAAATCCTTGCTTGGGCATCTCCGTACTAATCCTTCCAATCTCAAGTGCCTAGGATGTGATAATAGTTATGGCACCAAGACCACGTACTTTAGTGCCTGTGAGTTTTCTTAACTCATTACATCTTTCATTATCTGTTGTTAATAGTACTAGCATTCACTGATCATCTGTGCTGAATGTTTACTCTGGTACAGATATTAGTGATGAGATAGACCTGGGTTTGAAGTTGGTATGGAATGGCTGGACTATAACCTCTACCTGGCTCATTACTAAGGTTCATGTCCGAGTAGGTTGGATTGCTTGAATTCAACCTCTCAAGTATTCAGCTGTATTGCCTTGATGCCAGTTCACAATTTTAGATATTGCTAGTACTAGTTAGGCAAGGTGAGAACTTCATGAGGAGCTAGTGTTGCTAAATGATATCTTTTTTGGCTAGAATTTGTTACACCTTCTCCATTAGCAACCTGTTCATTTCCTCTAATTTTTCCATACCAAAGTCTTGAGTTCAATCATAGTTGAGAATGCTTAGATTATTATTAAGATAATGTTGAACACTCCCAAAACACATTTTTGCAGTCAAATCTTATGCTTTAATAACAAGTGATAGTCAATGATCCTGCACCCCTCCCTTCTGGCATAGACTCCTAGGATATAAGATCAGACCCATCATTGAGAATACAAGAAAAATATACAAACTTCTCATCTTCACCAAACTGTGCTTGAAATACCTATGATTTTTCTTTTTTCTGAATCCTAATAGCAGACATTCACTAATCTATTTGTAACGACCCACCAGAGGGTGTCTTACAGTAAACTATTCTTATACCCATAAGGGAGACTTTGAGGTCAACAGGTAAGGATAGTTTGGTTCACTATGGTAAATAACTATCCATACTATAAGATCGTAGTATAAAAGGCAGGCTTGGGAAAGGCTCATGTAACGAGGCCTAAGTTACCCTGATATGAGGTCCAGGTTACCCTGACATGGCACCCAAGTTACCCTACCTAGCATTTAGAGGTACTTACTTGAGGCAGGGGGTGATGATATAAGGATTGGGCACTCTGGTAAAATCTAAGGGCAACAAACCTAGTAGCCTTTGGGGGACTATAGGAGGAGCTACAGGGCTCCGAATGCCCCACGATTTTACAGAGGTATTTCTAACACCCCCCTGCGGTCCCAGTGTAAGGCCCGCACGTCATGGGATTACGGTTGTTGAGTTGTTCTATTTCTTAGAAAAGGAACTAAGTGGAGGCACTCTTATAACACTGTATAGGTTGTCACTGTCCGTCCGACCGGATGCTGTCCGTAGGATATATGAAAGGGCATGGGTCTGCACCAGAAGAAGGGCTATCCCTTGGTACCAAGTATGTGTAAAACGGACAAGGACTGAAGGAGTTACTCAGGTAATACCAGAAGGGTAGTCCAGAGCCTCCTAGGTAGTCCTGGGGTGGCCCGGGAGATGTTGGAGCATCTTCGGGCAGGTGAATCGCACATAGACACAACTCATGCCCAATCACTCTAAGACTATTGGGGTTGTTTGAGAACTCTAAGAGCATGATTCTTATCATGGTAGCGGTACCTTCAGGGAGTTGACTGTGGGTAGTGCCCACAAGGCCAATCACTAAGGTACCACACCGCGGGAGCCAAGTAGACTTTCCTATCAGGCAAAGACTTGACTAGAATGAAGTAGAAGGTTCAGCTCAATCATGAGAGCTATGTCTACTAAAGGCTTGCATTGATGAAATGCATGTCAGTATGAGAGTTCGTAAATGGTATATCTCCTTAGTTGCATGATAGTTCACCACTAGCATGTCAATGATATGAAGAGTTTTTCTCCTGCGGTCGCATTAGAGATGCAGTGCTGAAACACTTGATGTCGGAAGGAGATTTAGCCAGAGCGAACTAAGATCTACAAAGGAATAATGTCCTAGGTGGTGTGTGTTGGCCAGCCTGGAGGAGATGGGTGTGCTCATGATTAAGTTAGAGTAGTGATGGTTGGGAACTGGCAGTATATGATATTCTACTTAAACTATATGCGAGTCCCACTCTACTCTGGCAATCAACTACCTCTCAAGAAACTTACTAAGTGAAGCTGCAGCTTAATGATATTAAGTTTTACTGTTTTGATTCTTCTTAACTCTACTGTTGATTATTGCTTTTGATCTTTGAGTCACTTCAGTGCAGTTGTGAACTTGACATCCATCTTCCCTTAGGATGCCCCTGTTACACTATTATACTATGAATAAGGAACAGGCTAATACACACAGTCAGCCAGCATCCCAAGTTGGTAATCTATGCAGAGGTAGATGCAATGTCCAACCTGGTACCATGGGATCTGGAAAAGGGAGATCCAGAATGCATCAAAACATATCTTAACATGCATCTTTAACTTGCAATTCTTCTCCACCCACAATTGCAAGCCTACTAGGAACAGTACCAAAGTGCACATAGAAGTGTACAATGCTGACCATGACATATGCAGAACTTAAAACCAAACCTATTGATCAACCACATACTCAAACATTGCATCTATTGGACGAAAGTAGTGATGAGTACCAAATCTCACATAGATTAGACAAAACAGAATGAGATACCAAACTAGATAGAGAAGGCATTGATATTGCAGATGGCTCCGGATCAAGACATAATCATGGGTCACAAGTAGCTAACAGAAAGACAGACAATTAGGTAAGAAGTAGATGCATTTTGACCATATCAGGGTCTCAGGAAATAGGTCCAGCTCAGCATATGACCATATATCTTGGACATATAATTTGGTGGAGAGCCTACAGTCCTCCAATTTTCCCATCATGGAATGATGCACAGTTATTGTCCCAACTGAGTACCCTGCATGGTCTGGCATCTGGTACCCAGATCTCTAGTCCAGTACCTCACTCTTGGCGAAACATAGTGACGGTTGTGGCAAAGACCATATGAGATGATAGAAAGACTCTGATTCTACAATAAAGCCTGTTTGAGAAGCCACTCCTGAATATTGTTGCTCTGATGGCCTAGGTACACACAGTTTGGGATACCATGCTTGCTAATACTGTGGATACTGAAAAAATCAAACCCTCACAGCAGTTCATAAATTTAGCCATTGGATACAGGCATATATGATGCAACACAGAATGCAATACTAACCTAGAAAGATACACCAAAACTCCTCTATGATACCATCCCAGTTTGTACATGAGGTGAAGAAAGAGATTGCAGAGTTCTACAGTCTACGCAACAATCCCACAGCTATGGTACACAGAGTCGATTATGTGTTGGAACTGAACACATTTATGGGCAACCCAAGAGAGTGCGATGTTTATCTCCATGAGATGCCTACCATATAGTAACTACTACTGAGCATAATTAGATGTAACTTCAGCCCTGATATTATGATTCCTTTCACCCCAGATTACTGAGGCGATTTCCTGTCAGTACCTTGTAGGGAACAATATACCAGATATTATGGATCTTGGGTTTCTTTCATGTATTAATGGTACTATGATCTGCTTAACATACACTGTATCATGCCTACACTGCATGCATAGCAAATGAACATATATCAGGAGCTCAGGGACTACAATCCTGAGGCAGCCTGGGGTCAGTCTCTGAATCATTGAACTGTTCATTTGTGACCAAGGTAGCTAACCTGTTACCGAATATACAAGACCTTTTTGACCAGCAAAATGAAATGTAGGTTAAGTACCAACAGGGATCCAGGATATAATTGGGCAAAATATTTGAGAAACAATCAATAAGAGGTTTAGGCAACTTCACACGCTGCAGGGGGGCTGCTGTAAGCACAAAACTTGAGAGTTAGTTGTCCAATGACACTTCTATACAGCCTGGACCACAACATACTAATCACCAAAACTTGGACCAAGTAGGATATCAGGAACATCAGAATCCATCACTGGAAACTGAGAACTGGTTTGACTTGAGACAGAGGTCAGTAGCCTAGGAGCTTCAGTTACAATATTCAGATTCTCTGAGTCCTGATGATCTACATAATGTGACTGTAGGAACGATGGTGGATAGAGTGACAATTACTTCTCTATCACATAGGGTCTTGTTGAGCCTTGAGGAATCTCAGGAAGGGTAAGCAGCACCTGTAATGATGTCATTGTAAGCTAGATGATGATGAGAAGGTGGGGTGTGATCATCACCAAGGATGATTAAGAGGAATTAAGAACATGTAAAGATTATGAGTAATAGATTCAATTTAACTTACTATAACGACAAAGTAATTGAAACCAAAGGATGTAGTATAAAGGAATTATCAGGGCAATATTCATTGGAGAATCTATGAAATCCAGCGATCTGGATGGTGTTAGGACAATTATAATGTAGTATATTGGATATCAGGAGGGAGCTAGGAAGATTTGACAATACTGGGAGCAACATGCAAACAGCATCAGGGGTAATTTAGCATAATTTAGAAGGCATCCTGTGGAGGTCGAGACAGGAAGTAGTAGCATTTAGATGAGATGTCACAGTGAAGGTTAAATCTGCATGTATTGTATATACAGACATGGATGTAGATGCAAGGAGCATCATGTAGAAAGAATCTGGATGGAAAAGTATGATGATAGTTAGTACCAGGACATGCATTGTGAGTATTGTGGAATCCCAATGCATACAGGTGCTGACGGGATGTCAGCATGTAAGCTGCCAGAATTAAGCATCACCACAATGAAAGAGCTTAGGATCAAGTAGTGTCTGGATGCAATAGGCTAGGATCACATGGTATTAAGATGTAACAACTGAGAATCAGATATTGTTAGGATGTAACACTCAAGGATCAGACCTTATTAGGACCTAAGAGTTCAGAAACAGAAATTGTCAAGATGCACCTGCCATAGGGGTCCATGTCTGGATACCGTCAGTATACAACATGTGTATGACTTGATATCAGGATTCAATGTCAGTGCAACAACGTATCATAGTTATTGGTTATTGTTACAGGTACCCTGTGCATCAGACACACAGAATGTACCAGGCACAAGATAATATTTTTGCTGATGCTGCCTTGTCAATCTCAGAGTACTCTATATATTATGATATGCAGGAGTACTGTATAGTATTGATCTTGATATGTGTTAGTACAATACTGTATCAAGGGGGTTCAACATGATAAACTGTAACTAGTATCTAATCAGGCTTAGCCATTGTAGCTTAATACCTTGTATCATACCATCTTATCAGATGACCGCATCCTCTCTGTTATAACATAGGCTACTTCCTGTTCAGGGAGCATCACTCAATGTCACTTCAAATCATGACACTTGTGCAAATTAGAAGCTTATTTCATGAATATTAGTTACACATAAGGGGATACTTAGGAATATTATTCCTAGCTATGTTATCAATTGTTCTCATATTTTCTTTTTCATTCTCATGCACCACCAATACACATATATACATATCGGTACAGCCATATGCCCTCCAGGGTAATCCTACACAACAGAAGGTAGTTACATTGCATCCTACAAATATGCTATGTTAATTTCTCAGAATAGATTTAGAATCTAAACTCTCATTGCAGATATCAGCAAGAGCAATGCAATTCATACAATCATACTTCGTCAAGTACATCTGCCCCTTACTAGTACCTGCCTCTATTTGAGTCTAGAAAACACGTCATGGCAGGTACCCCTACATTATCGAAATCCAGTAGAGTCAGGAACTTGTTCAGAGCCTTGCCAATTAGATTAGCTTACAACTATAGATGCCTATAATCAAACATGTAGGAAAGTCAAAGCATGATTCCAAATCAAATATGGAAAATCTGACCCCTTCAAACTGTTCCAATGGTGCACTCATTGTGTAGTCAAGGTCACCCTAGTCTAGGTGCAGCTCTGTTATGATAGTAATGAGGCAGGTATGTAGGGAAAAATACTCATTGTCATAATTGGTGTAGAGATTCAGGAAGTAATGGGTAATACCTCAATAGTGGACTGCACATCAGCAAAAATAATGTTTAGTGCCAGGTGCATCCTGTGCATCTGACGCACAGGGTGCACATAATGATAACTGTTAACCAGGATGCGACATTGAAGTGAGATTGCGTCCTGACATTAAGGCATGCGCCAGGTGCGTCTGGACAGAATCTGGACACAGACCCCTACGCCTGGTGCGCCCTGACAATGCCTGGCACTTCACGGTTGCATCCTGATGACATCTGGTCCTCAACTGTTGCATCCTAAGGCCGTCTGGTCCTAAGCGAGTATATCATAATAACATCTGAGGAGAGCGTCTAAAATTCAAAACTCCTGACACTAGCATACCAGCAGTGTGACCCATATGTAGGACTTAGGTCACAAAGTTTCTTTTAGTAAAACTATTTCAATTTCATCTATTCTATATAAATTTATAACTAGTATACATGAGCAAGATAGATTTCGCATGAGCATTCCTTTAACAGACAAATAGTAGTTTCTTAACAGGCTATAGCTTCCCAGAGACTGACGCCAGGAGGTTGTGGGAGGCGCCATTAGAAAGCCGGCATCGAGGGGATTCAGAAACATGTCTGACAGGCACGAGGGAATGTCTGGGCATCGAGATATCTGTCTTTAAAGTTAATAGAAATTTACCAGTAAAGACCATTTCCATAGCAGCTTGTAGCTTGGCGGGGACTGATACTAGGAGCCCATGGGAGCCACCGTCGGAAAGCTGGCATCGAGGGGATTCCAGAACATATTTGACAGGTGCAAGCGAATAGCTGTGCGTCGAGATATCTGTCTTCAAAGTTAGCAGAAATTTACTAGTAAAGACCATTTCCATAGCAGCCTGTAGCTCGGCGGGGACTGATACCAGGAGGACATGGGAAGCGCCGTTAGAAGGCTGGCATCAAGGGGATTCCAGAACATGTCTGACGGGTGCAAGCGAATGGCTGGGCGTCGAGCTATCTGTCTTCAAGTTTAGCAGAAATTCACCAGTAAAGACCAGTTCTATAACAGCTTGTAGCTCGGTGGGGACTGACGCCAAAAGGCCGTGGGAGGTGCCGTTGCAAAGCTGGCATCGAGGGGATTCCAGAACATATCTGACAGATGCAAGCGAATAGCTGGGCATCAAGATATCTATCTTCAAAGTTAGCAAAGGTTTACCAGTAAAGACCAGTTCCATAGCAGCCTGTAGCTCGGCAGACACCGATGCGAGCAGGATATGGGAGGCGCCATTGGAAGGCTGGCATCGAGGGGATTCCAGAACATATCTGGCGGGCACGAGCGAATAGCTGGGCGTCGAGCTATCTGTCTTCAAATTTAGCAAAGATTTACCAGTAAAGACCAGTTCTATAACAGCCTGTAGCTCGGCGGGGACCGATGCCAGGAGGACGTGGGAGATGCCGTTGGAAGACTGGCATCGAGGGGATTCCAGAACATATCTGACGGGTACGAGCGAATTGCTGGGAGTCGAGCTATCTGTCTTCAAATTTAGCAAAAATTCATCAGTAAAGACCAGTTTCATAACAGCCTGTAGCTCGGTGGGAACTGACACCAGAAGGTCGTGGGAGCCACGGTTGGAAAGCCGGCATCGAGGGGATTCCGGAACATGTCTGATGGGCGTGAGCGAATGGCTGGGTGTCGAGATATCTGTCTTCAAAGTTAGCGGAAATTCAGCGGTTAAGACTATTTCCATAGCAGCCTGTCGCTTGGTGGAGAGTGATGCCAGAAGGATGTGGGAGGTTTAACTAAAAAGAATGATCAGAAAACGCGTGTATGAAAACATAACAAACTGTATTACCTAAGATATCACAACTATCACTTGTTTTTACAATGAATGCAACTGTCATATTCACTCCCTTCAGAGTTATGAGAATAAAATAGACTTGGATATCAGTGTACCGTATTATTTCATCAAATTAAGGATCTCTATACAGGTTTCTAATCTGCATTTCAAGACAACTAATCCCCATAGAGTCTACGATTTAACAAAAAGGGGCAAAGGAGATCATGTTAACTCCTGTTAAGCAGCCTTGACTTTTGTTAATCTATTGTTAATTATGTGCTTGGGTGATCAAACCTTGCCCCGGCACTACCCAATTTGACAAGATAATATGCTATTTGAGTCTTCTCCCTTTTTCGTGCCTAATTTGGTTTAGCTTTCACAGTCTGTGGCTAATATGTGGCTGGCTGCAACCTTATGTCTAATCCAAACTCAGGAGGCAAGTGAGCATCCCTGCAGAACTCAGGATGCAACCGACTGTCTAATCCAAACTCAGGAGGTAACGGAGCATCCCTTCAGAACTCAGGATACATTAGGCGCAACTGAGTGTAGCTTCCAAACTCAGGATGCAACTGGGTGTCCAATCCAAACTCAGGAGTCAAGCAAGCATCCCTGCAGAACTCAGGATGCAATAGTCACAACTGAGTGTAGCTTCCCAACTCAGGATGCAACCGAGTGTCCCACACAAACTCAGGATGCACCAGGTGCAATGTAGTGGTACATCCAAACTCAGGATGCACCAGGCGCACCAGGTGCATGAGAAATGCAGCTTGTGTCAGGACGCAATGCCCATGCATCACATGCAAGATTTCCTTTTGCTGATGCATTATATTGTATTGTGGCTTGTCAGTTGCCTCAAGAAAGAACCACTTAAGGTGCATGATATTCTGGAATGAGGTAAGGAGCACCTGTTGGTCTCAGCATGTATTTGATCTGACATCATTTGTATCCTTATTCAAAGCAGGTCCTAGGGACTCATATACCTGTTATACCCAATGCTCCAATGGAACACCCCACAGTGTGAGTTTGGATAGTCATAGTGTTGTAGATCATGTAGGAGCCAATCCTCAGTATGGTTGTGCCTTATACTACTGGGAAGCCAAGGAGGCTGAATCTCAGAGTACTTGTTAATATTGTCTGTAGACAGCTTCATGATCCTTGACCTAACCTCTATACTATAGATGGTAGAGGCCAGATTGGTAAATACAGCTAGAAGGTCACAATAGTTATGATTGAAGGCTATATACAGCTCATGTACATGAATGTTGACTTGCTGATATGAGACACCCATTGTATTGCATTGGTCGAGGGATAGTACTTGGAGGCCAGCTAGGTGTGGACAGGAATGGTGTGCCTCAACATCTATATTGAGGAAGACTTCAATAGCCTTTCCTACGAATGAGTTATTTCAATATTGCATGACATATACTACATGATTGTTATTGTATACCTTGCTTGCGATGAATAATATGGAACACCTCATCAACCTCCTTAGCCCACTCACATGGTGCCTGGTCCTCCCTGGTCAGGAACATCCCCTTATCCAACAGGTCTTCCAATTCCCTATCAGTCTTGGACCTGAGCCTTGGTTGTTTACCCTTGAGTGGAGAGAGCTTTATTCAGGCAGACTCAGCATTGATATAGGACTTCACCATAGGATAAAGTATGTTATCAATTGTTATCAACTCCTTGCTGCTCCGTCTTTGCCTTATACCAGTTGGTATTTGGTGGTAGGGATGATGCATCAGGTTTGCCTATATACCATTGTTGGTATGATACTGGTGGAGTTGAGAGAGATGTAGCATGGTATGGTAGGTTTAGAATCGTGTAGTACAAGGTAGTCTGTTGAGAATACAGTCAGTTCTAGTATTGTGAGTATCTGCACAGAGGTGAGACTCCAGAAGCCAGTCTAAACCAATAGGAATGCCAATTCTTACAACCTGAGAAATCTCACAACACAGTCCCAAATGTATACCAGTTATGTAGCTCTATATAGAAAGATGTATACTGCTTTGTAACCTTCTCCCTTTGCTGCCTCTGAGCAGTTGGTCAGAAATCAGGTTCACAGAGGTTATCCCAAGAGGCTTGTACATATAGAAATTGTAAAAACTTGATGTAATTGTTTGGCAGCAGAAGGACGTAGCTGGAGTGGAGACCTGTACAAGAGAATATATGATGGAAACCTTAGAGGTACAATGGAGAAGATGCAAGGATCAAAGTACAAGTACTAATGTCATGACCATTATAACAGGTGGTAACCTGTATGAACTAACACAGTAGAGATTGGTTATAGGCCAGCTAGCATTCAATTCCCAAGTGAGACTAGAGAGCTAAAGACAAGAAGGTCTTAAAAGCAGCGAAGTGGAAAGCAAGCAAGAGAATTGCCATTCAACCAAGTATATTTCTGATTTAGGTTCTGTCTGAAGTCTGGTAGTTCCTGCTAGTCAGAAGACTGGCTTAAATTCATCATTTTCTCTACTTAATCTACAGGTTTCTGAGAACCCACAACCACTATTATTACTGGTAAGTCTACACTACCAGAATCTTGTGATCCTATGACAATCCTGAAAGCCCAAGGCAACCCTTCACCCAAGCCTTATCTCTACTGCCAGTATACATGACTATTCCTTCCCTTGGAATCTGTAGCGCAAATCCTTACCAGTACAAAAGTATAACTAATACAAAATATAATAAGTTACTGGAATCCTAATGATACCAGTAGTGAAATAATCAATCAATCAATATAAGTAAAATGAAATAACATAACAAGGAAAATATAAGTATAACTAGTATACAGTTGCCAGAACATGCACACATGTTACATTCCCTCAATCTAAAACACTACATACTCAAGTCTAAGTCCTCCTGCTCATTTGTATCCAGGTGCCAAAGGAGGGAGTCATTACTGGTACTGAAGTAATCTGATTCTGAATAGTTCGAATCATATTCTTCATCATCACAACGTTCCCAAAATTTGACAGGTATAGATCCAGCTATACAGGGGCCTTCTGAAACCTATATTGGTTCTCAAACCATTCTGACATAATATGAATTGATCCTATGTAGGGGGGCTACCAGGTAGTTTGTAGTCCAATATTCCTGGATGATTTCCAATGAGTTCTCCAGGTTCTCAATAGGCTCCCAGGAATTGTCAGTCCTTTCATATCCTTTTCAGTACACCAAGAATTCATCTCTGCTATTCTAGCATCTGTAATCGAAAATCTGCTGTGCTTCCTATTCTTCTACATTGTCAATAATGATAGGTGCTGGACTATCTATTCTTTGAGATGTAAATCTATCCAGGTCATTCTCCAGGTATTCCTTTAGTGAAGAAACATGAAAGGAGAGTTTCTGTCACTCCATTCACTGGGTCAATTTGAGCTTGTAGTTGTCAGTATAGACATCATGTTCCAATAGCTTGAAGGGTCCAAACAATTAGGGTTCTAGCTTCCTCAATCATCCTGATGTAGAGTTGTATGGCCATCCTCTAACCAGTACATTGGATCTAATTGGGAAAGGGCATCTCTGGAGTTTGCACTGCTTGTCTGACTGTACTGTTTTCCTGAATATTGCATCCTTCCATTCCATATCCACTTCTATTCTTGTTGCTTCATGGGTGTTCAATATTTCATTGACAGCCAGTATCTTGCTGGCTGATCATTGAACTGCATTGAAGATTTTCCATGGCTATCCACAGACTGTCTGGTAGGGTGAGATACCTAAGGATTTGTGAGGTGTGCCATTCATGGCTACTACTATGGAGGGGAGAGCCTGGGACCAGTTAATTTGTTTTTTTGTTGACAAAGTTTCTCATGATCTATTTAAGGATGTGAATCGTGCGCTTCACTTGACTGCTGGTTTGGTAATAGTATTAGGTGGCCTTCCAGACCTGAATTCTTACTGATTTCATCATTTGAGACCAAAGCTTAGAGGTAAACTTGGAGTCCTAATCAAGTATTATACTAAGTGAAAGGTTATGAACTTCAAAGATGGTGCTCTGAAGGTTTTTGAATCTCTTCTTGGAGGTGGCAAGGTCTCGAAGGGGAACCAGGTGAGTGTAAGAGGTGAAATAGTCCATCATAATGATAATAGTATTGTATTTGTTTGATTTGGCGAAGCGTCCAGCAAAATTAATAGCCAAGGGTGGGTATGCTTCATGTGGCTCTGGAAGTGTGAGTGATCATCTTGTGGGGATAGTGGTTAGTGCATTATTAGTCTGGCTTTGGTCACCGAATTGATAATAAGCCATGAAGTCCTGGCCTATATGTGGCTACCAAAAGAAAGAGGCTGCATATTTGTAGCTTTGATGGGCTGTGAAATACCCAAGGCCTTCATGAACTGTTTTGAGAATGAAATCCCAAAGGGATACTCTCTTTTCCAAAGGTCCTGTGGGGATGTAGAGGTTAGAATACCCATTGTAATTCTGTAGAATAAGTAAGCCATCTTGGATGGAATAGTGTAGCTGGTTACTAGTCTCATAGACTCTGACATAGAGGGGGTCAAGCTTAAGGACTGCAATGATCCAAAGGTGAAAGTCACCCATGACTATTGAGTGGATTGTACATAGCAAGTTGTATGCTTTTTCAGTCTCCTCATTGCTCCAGAAGGGTTTGCTATACAGCGGTGAAGAAGAGAGAACTGGGGAGGTATTTGGTAACTAATCAAGTATCAATTTATCTGCTAGCCTTTCCTAGTCTGCCAGGAATCTGGGAGTGGGATTAGGAAGAGAGGGGGAAGGCCATGTGGTGAGTGGAGGAGTGCTCAGTAGTAAGATGGAAATAATTGCCCTTTTGAGTTTATTTCCATTGTTCTTCTTACTTTGCTTCTTCTTCTTATGGAACATATCAAATTAACTTGCTCCTTCCTAGTCAGATTTCTGTATTTCACATTTATCATCATTGTAAACCATCCAGGTGGTTGCCATATGTGCTGCTTTCTTCTTGGATAGCTTGGGGAGAGTGACTTCTTCTCCCTAGGAGTCACCTTGAAAGATAGAACTATCAGTACTGGCCTCAATCTGGGGAGGGCTTTGCTTTCTATCTTTGCATTTCTGGGATCGAGTGACTGCATTTGCTTGAATAGTATTCAACACATAGTCAGGACTTGCTCTGAGTATTGAGTCTTGGGTTGTGAGGGTTTTAGAGTGTTGACTTTCTGCTGAAGGGTATATATTGCTATCAGATTCTAAGCTGTAACATGGTGAAGAGATGTAGTTGGTTCAGATTTCAGATACTTTGTTGTCTAGAGTGATCTGAGTGTCATAATATTCAGAAGTTCAATCTTAGAGGATTATATCATAAAGTAAAGATGCATCTTCATGAATTCTTGATAGGTAGTCTGGTAAGAAATTCTTTGCTCCTGGCATATACTCGATAAAAAAAGTCGAAGTGGCTAAGGTGCACTAGTCACCTTTGCTGCTAGTAGCTTAGATTCTTTTCAGTTATTAGTTTAATTAGAGTCTCATAGTCAGTAACTATAGTGAATTTTGTGTGTGACCACAGGTGTGCAAAGGCTTCCACAGCCTCAATGATTGCAAGAGCTGCCTATTAGTGCATTGGATAATTGCTTTTTGAGGGTATTAATTTGCAGCTATGGAAGGCCACTGGTCTGGCCTCCTCTCTGGTTGCACCTTGTCCTACTGATGTACCTGTTCTGGTAGCGGATACATTGGTAAACAGCCATATCATATCTGGTTTGGAATAATTTATCAGTGACAAGACCTGGTGCTCTTGTGCTACCTTTTTAACAACCTGGCATGCAGCTTCCTGCAGGTCAGTCCAAAGCCATTGCACATGGCTAGTCAGTGCTTTCAGTGGCACAGTAATAGTTGTGATGTAGGATAGAAACTGTGAGATATAATTAACTATTTGGTTAAATGATTGAAGTTCCTTATTGTTCTTCGATCTGGTCCAGTCTCTAATAATCATTTTCTTTCTGGTGCTCGGTGTATCTTATTATCATCAATTATATGACCCAATATATCCAGCTCTTTCACAAAGAACACACTCTTTTTCCAGTTTGCATATAGCCTTGCTTGCTCATTTCCTGCATACTAGTTTGGTATATTCCACATAATCCTGGTATGTGTTGCTGTATATAAGGATATCATCAATGTTGACCCAAATGAAAATTCCTAATTCATCTAAGAGGGTGTGTTCCATAACCCTCATAAATGTAGCTTAGGCATTTGTATCTCCTTGCACCATTACTCTGCATACAAACACTCCAAAAGGTGTCTTGATTGTGTTGTATTTCTCATCATCTGGGTGAACTCTAATCTGAAAATAGGCATCACTCAGGTCTATTTTGGTTCTATATTTCACTCTGCCAACAGCATTAATTATTACCTACTAGTTGGGTATCAGTGAGTGGTCCTTAATTGTATTTAGATTCCTTTACTGCAGGTCTACTAGTGGTATGATGCCACTGTTTGGTTTATCCTATACAAACATACTTGATCCACTAGGTGCTTCTGTTCTGTAAATAACTCCTGCTTTCTGTTGCTTCTCCATCCATCCTTTGAATAGTAGTAGGAGGTTTTCCGGTATCTTATAGTTAGGTATTTTTGGTTAAAGGGTGCGGTTCTTTCGGTGGATCCAGTAGTCTATGTTCCTTCTTGGTGGCATATTGGTAGGTGCCTCTTTGACAAATACTTTAGAGAACATTGCCAGAAAATCTAATGCCTTATCCACTTTTGCTATCACAGATCCTGGCTGAGTTGACTGTCCATTGCAGTTTATTCTTACTTTGTGGTCAGGGAAGTATAGAATGCTTTTCTGATAGTCTGTTATTGCTTCAAGTTTGACAAGGTTATCCATACCTAGTAGGATATTGTAATCTGAAACTGGGGTCACCATCATCTCAATTCTCAGTATCTTCATCTTTCCTATCTGAATATTGACACTACTGTCATGGTTACTGCTTGATCTCAATCCTTTGGCTTCAATTTTTAGAGTGACTAGGCACTTCCGAGGCAGGTAAGTGATATTGTGTGTGGTGACAAACTGGTTCCTTATCAAGCTTGCTTTGATGGTTCCTGTATCTGCTAGGACTCTTGCAGGTTTGCTATTTACCAACATGTTCAATTTGAGGGCTTGGAAGGGTGTGCTAGGGTCATTAGGTAACCCAACAGTTGTTTTATTAGTCCTTAGAGTATCTTGCCCATCGACTTCATGTGTTGGGTTGCTTTCTAACTTGTAATCCTCATCACTCCTGTTGGTATCGTCTTCTGTAATCCTGACATGGTTGGTTTTGACTTCTTTCTTGGGGCATTCATTTGCCATATGTCCACCTTCTCTACAGTAGAAGCAAGCTCTTTCTTTCTTCCTTGGATCCATGTCCTTTTTGCCAGATTTCTTGTTCTTCACATAGGTTGCCTTCTTTGCTGTTAACTTGCCTTTTCCTAATACTTTGCTACTCGATCCTTGTGCAGGTTGATAGTCTTTCTTTTGGTTTGTTTGACTTCTTGGTAGATTGGCCACTACTGCTGCCATAGCCTCCAGTTTTGTACATAGTAGTGTCATATCTTTCTGCAACTTGAACTATCTGGGTCCAGGTATCTGTTTCTTGGATCTGAGGTTCAACATTTCTCCTGAGCTGACAGTCCATTGCATCTAAGAACCACTGTCTTTGTGTGTAATCTGAGAGAAACTCCTGAGATAAGGTAGCTCTCAAGTCTTCCAGTTCTCAAGCAATATTCGATATCTTTGTTGGTTTTTCCCTTGTAGTTTACAATCCATTCTACCATGGGTAGTATAGGTTATCTAGGTAGGTAGATGCTTCAAAGAGCTTTTTGAATCGGTCCCAAAAAGTCTCAAGATTAGGTTTGTATTCATGCTCATTAAGTAGTATCATGTATGCATTGTGTGCTCATTTCTTGGTGTAGGCTCCATAGTAATCAATCACATCTTCTGTGTCATCATTGATACCATATTTTGAGGGGTACTTCTTGACTTCTCAGAGCTACTTCTTAACTCCATTGGGATTCAGGCCATCTCCTTACCCACTAAACTTTGATCATTGAATGAAATTAATCTTTAGACTTTGTTTTGAATTATCAGTAGGCCTTTATGCTGCATTGCCCATTCCTACTCCTCCTGGTGGTGATACTGTGTCTTCCAGGGTTTGTGATCCTTCAGGTTATTTGTCCTTACCTTAGGGTGTATTTGGTTTGACTGGATTTGCTGCCGATTCCAAGAATGCTCCTGGAGGTTGTGTTCACTCTCTAGATGCTGACTGACTTGCCACATTGCTTGCTGCCTGAGATTGCAATCTGCTTCCAAAGGCTGTTCTCAATAGTCTTCTAGATCTATATCTGGTATATGTACTGTTGCTACTTGCTGCTTAGTGGAGCATCTTTTCTACAGTGAGGTGCAGGTGTGCTGTATGTGGACCTCAATCGCAACTATCGCCGCCTTCTTGTTGTCTTTGCCAATCCAGCCTGCACTATCTAGGGTGAGGAGGTTCGGGCAAGGATCATGAAGCAGGCTATAGACAACATTACCAAGCACTGTGCGATTTGGCCTCCAAGGCTTCCACACAGCATCAGGTACAGTCATACTGAGGATTGACTCTTGCAAAATCCACAACACTATTCCTATCTGAACTTGTGCTATGGGGTGTTCTATTAGGGCATTTGGGCGCAACAGGGACATGAGGACCTAGGAACTATTTTGACTAAGGATATCAATGATGTCAGTTCAAATAGATGCGGAGACCTACAAGCACTACTTGCCTCATTCTCGAATATCACACAGCTTAAGCAGTTGCTTCTTGGGGCTATTGACAGGCCAAAATGTGACATGATTCGGTCCACTATTGAGCTATTACCCCATCACTTCCAGAATCTCTGGACCAATTATGATAATGAGTCCTTTTCCTTACATGCCTCCCTCATCAATGTCATAATGGAGCAGCACCCGAACTAGGGTGACCTTGACTGAATGATGAGTGCACCATTGGGACAGTTTGATTGGGCAGGGTTTTGCGTATTTGATTTGGAACTGTGCTTTCACTTTCCTGTGGGTTCATTCTCAGGCATCTGCAGTTTCAAGTTAATCCACTTTACAAGGCTCTGGATTGGTTCCCAGCTCACTTGGTTTCAACTATGGATGGGTCCCTTCTATGGTATGTTTTCAGGAGTCAGACATAGGCCAGTACTGGTAGGGGGCAGATGCGCAAGTGGAAGCATGATTGCGTGAATGGCACTGCTCCCCCTGATCTCCAGAACCAGGTTTCTGATTCTGAATCCTTTCTGAGAAATGAACTTAACTTATTTTTATGATGGGATGTATCTGCCCTCTATTGTGTTGGATTACCCTTGAGGGCATGTCACTGTACGGATATGTAGATATGTGGATTTGTGGCAGATTAGAATAAAAAAGATAATATGAGAACAATTGATAATGTAGCCCAGAACAACATTCCTAAGCCTACCATGATGTGCAACTAATATTTGTGAAACAAGGTTGTAATTTCCACAAGGGTCATGATACGAACTGACATTACATGATGGCACATGAAGGAGAGGTAGCTTGTATTACAATACTGAGGATGAGGTGATCTGATGAGATAGGGTGATACAAGGCATCAAACTACAAGTGCTAAGCCTGTTTGGATACTAGTTACAGTTTACCATGTGCAAATGCCTTGACCCAGTGTTCCATTGACATGTATCAAGATCAATACTATACAGTACTCCTGCACCTCATAATATATAGAGGACCCCAGAGATTGACTAGGTAGACTTTCACCATGGCTGTCAAGTGTCTATTTTGTCGCCAAGGATACATGGCGGTAGGCACATAAGAGAAACACGTACAAACTGCGCATGCAAATCTGGACATCGTACTTGCCTCTACCATATGACATACACCTTTTGTGAGTCCTATTAATGACACGGAAACAGATGTATTTCTCGACCTGGAGGTAAAGTATGAGAACAAATAGGTCGATTCAGAATATGAATCTAATCCGGACCCTGCTGTATGCGATGTTGAACCATTGAATGATGATATCTTACATGAGTTTGATGCTGAAGTACTCAACCACAATATCCCAGTGATGGCCAGCAGCCAAGCACATTACCCAGGCAATGGGGAAGCAATTGGAGATGTGAGTAGGTTTGAGGATGAACACCGTACTCTGTGCCTGGATCCATGGGCCCTTTTTGCCAATGCTCATGATTTCAAACTTGCATCTTGGTTCATTTAGAGCAAGGTCTCGAAGTCTGAAATCAATGAATTCTTTTCCAGTGGTCTGGATAGTTCTGCTTCAGTTGGCTATAGTTCAATGCACATGCTGGAGAATCATCTCTGATCATTGGACCCCTGTAGTGCTTATCTATAAATGTTCAAAGGTGAATTTAACAATGACAAGAGAACACAGTATTTCTTCTATCAGAATGTCCTTGACTGTGTTCGCTACCTTCTTTAGCAGATAGCATACAGGGATGACTTGGTCTATATGCCACGGTGTGAATGTGACCAGAATGGACATAGGATATAAGCCAAAATGTATATGGTAGACTGGTGGTGTGACGTCTAAGTACTGTACACCCTGCTTTGCAACCTCCTTTATCAGGGGACTGGCTAACTGTTTATATGATATACTTCTACGTGGTGTAACTCTGGTTCCAATAATTTGAATGTCTGATCATATGCATCTTGCTAACTTCTCGGGTGACAAGAGAGCATGGCCTGTCCATATTATGACTGGAAATCTCATAATAACTAGGCGTAAAAGACCTATATCAATGGCGATTCTCCTTCTTGCAATATTGCGAAACCCTTCCAAGTTCCCACAATCCTCTTCAGCAGACAACCTGTGGAGACATATCATTGCCAACATACTAACATACTGTACCTGGTTATGGGTCACCCCCTAGTTATGGGTCACCATATTTATTTTTCAAAAATTACAAACTTTGTATGCAAGCAACCATCAACCTCTCAACAACGTTAAATTTTCTATACAGTAAAGCCATAGTTATTAGTTATCTATCTGTGAAAAAATAATATCTAATATAGACATTTTCCACCGATAGCTACTATGAGTGATATCTGATGTCTCATTTACTTTCACCTTCCAAATCAGTACCTTGAGTAGGCTTATAACTTGCTTTCCTTGATGGTCTGAGAGTTCAGCCACTGCTGTTTAATGCTCCATCATTGGAAACCTCAATTTCTTCCTACAAAATGTGAGCTATAAACTTCAAAATTGGAGAAAATTGGATAATTTATGCTCACATCATCAATGACTTCATCAAGCTCCATCTCATCATCAATAGTAACTGGACTTTCAGCATTAGAACCATTGCTTCCCCTGACTCTCAGCTTTCCTTTGGTACTAGTTGCATGAAGCTTGGACTTGTTGTTCTCTCTCAAGAGGCTTTTCTTGGCAACTTGTGCAGCTTTCTTACTATCCACCTGCTCACGCTTTTTATAAAGAGAGGAGAGGACTGAAGTATGCAGTATTAGGCCCCCCTTAATGCGGCGGCGATTATTTGTACTGGGCTTGACATCCTGGAGCTGTTGGATTGTGTCACATGACAGAGTTGCTTCAGCAGTAAGCTTATCGCAATGGTTCAAAGCTCTGGAAAATAATTCGGCTTCAGGTCCATGAAGTTCAAGTTTTTTGACCTCCTCCCTTAATATTTGAGCCTCTGGTGCATTTCCTATACGGGCTGGAGTAAAGCGTAGTCCCTCATGTCTCACGAGAGAGGATCCTGATGTAGATACACCCACTTGAAGTTGGGGATCAGTCATAATTCGTTGACAATTGAAGGGAATCATCCCACTGGCCCACCATGCAGATTGAATATTAACACTCCTGAGGGCATTAACTCGTGCCTTATGGTACATTGGATAGAAGTCTCCTTTGCGCATCGTCCAATTTAGTCCATGATTCCGAAGGAAGTCCTCCAGCTCATTTCGATAATTGGTTGCCAGGGGTGAGAATATTCCGACGTCCAAGGGCTGTAGAATATGTGTTGTATGCGCTGGAAGACAAATTAGATGTATGTTTTTTGCTATGCAGTACTCAATGAACTGGATATTATTGACGTGTGAGCTGTGGCCATTCAGGACAAGCATTCGGTATTCTTTTGATCTTTCTGCAAGGTGAGTTTTTGGGTCAAAGATTTCAACCAGCCATTTAAATGTAATCTCAGTACTAGTATAACCAGCTTTAGAGCAGGTAAAGTAGGCATCAGTATTTGCCTCATAGTTTATGTTGCTATGGTGACCCATCAAGTGAGCTGTTGAGGAGTGAATGATTAATGGTGGAATACACTTTCCTCCACCCGAGATTGCTTCAATAACCATAGCCCAGGAGCGCTTTCCATCTTGCATAATCTTTGGGTTCTTACGTCCAGTTCTACACAGAATCATTCCACCTGCTCCTAGTCCCATGGCAAAGCCTTTCTCATCGGTATTCTAAGTGTTCTCCGGGAGAATATGATACTTGCATCGAAGGTTATAATACTGGTCCAGATGTTCTTTGAAGATGCTGGGATCTGTAGCCAAGGCTCTTTCCATGTCCAGACTTTTGCCAACCTTAGACTGAATATCTGAATGCCTGGAGAGAAAGCGATCCACCCAATGTTTTCCCACTTCCCTGCCTTTGCCTTTATTGGTTTGAATTTTGGATACCATATTAATAACATGTCGGCGGCGGAGTGGAATTCCCATGTCATCACAATCCTTAATCTTTGCAACAATCACCAGCTCCTCAATCTCTGTAAATAATTATTGTGGTTCATAGGCCTTTTTTGCAGGTAGGCATTTCTCTTTAAGTCGGTTCTGGAGAGTAGTGTTTGAAATTCCAAAATTGATTGCAATCTTTCGCACTGGGTATTCAGGGTTTGCCGCTTTCTGCTCTAGTGCTGCTTGGATATTCAGCTCCTTTTGCTCTTTGCTGAGTGTCATTTTTGTAGAATTTCGGAGTGATTTGGTTGTGAATATCTGATTAGTGTTGTGGGGGCAGTTTTGAAAATAGTTGGTACGAAAATGGAGTTTTTGGAGTAAATAGCCTGGGTCCTGTATTTTACAATTATTTCTAGTTTTCAGCGAGTAGTTTATTCAGATATAGGTCCTAGGGTCTATGTCAAAAAATATATATTTTTATAGGTTGTAAGTTTCTGAGGCATACTTTTTCACAGTAGCCATATATTGTTGTCTTTTTCAAATTACCCATCTTTCAGTAATGGATTTTAATTAAGTTTTTTCCACCATGTACTACAAATCTATACTATTCTGAGACAGGAGTTTGGTTGTAATGGGAATGAAATTCAGTCTTGGAATCCAGATTTTGATAGTTGCAGAATTGTCCAAAAAATGACCCATAACTAGGGGGTGACCCATAACTAGGTACAGTACGTTACAAGGCGTATTTGAACTCATACTGTCACCCTTACAAGATGCGGTGATTTGCAGTGTCTCAATTGACTTTGCGGATGGGAAGGTTCGGCAGTCCTTCCCTATCTTATCTGCATGGGTTGTAGACCATATGGAAAACATTGCACTACATGGAGTAAAATCTAATACCTGTCCAAAATGTGAGGTGCCCCATGATCCATTAGGAACCGATGTACAGGAGACATATCGGACATGAGATTATGCCAGATATGAACGTCTCAAACAAGAAAATGAGCATCAGTCGACAGACTCTGTGACAGGAGATATGAATGACATGTTTGATGCACTTGGTATCAAGATTGGACAGAATATTTTTGATAGGCATCAACATGTTTCAGCACCCGATCTGCACAAGCCAGATTTGCTCCATACATCTTATTTGGGACCATTCAAGCATATGATGAACTGGGTTCAGGGATTCCTGAAGAAACATGCACGACTGCAGTCTTTTGATGATGGCTGGAAGGCTTAACCACAATACTCAGGATTCTTTGGGCCCAAAAAAGTATACCGTGAGGTTACGCAGTGGCAAGAAAAGGAGATGAGGAACCTGGGTGTTGTCTTTTGGGAGTTGTCACTGTGGCATTGAGGCAGCCTGAGAGTACACAAGTATTACCATTCAAACACACTCTCATCTGCATCAGGTCATTACTGGATTTCACTTTGATGGCCAAATATAGAAGCCATATACCTGAGACATTAGATTATATAGAATAATATCTGAATCGGTTTCATGATATGAAAAATATCTTCTTGGAGTTTCAAATATTGAAGAGGACATGGGCAAAGGTGGACAAGCAGTGAAGGGATCTACGACATCAGAGAACATGGGTAAACCAATGTGTTGCAAAATTCAACAAGTGGCAGGTACAGGAGCAGGATCGTGAATTAGAGATCGACCAATGTATGGAACTAATCTATATGGAATCACATTTCAACTTGATTAACATGCATCTACTAAGTCATTTTCAGGGTCACATATACTAGTTTGGCAACATTCAGATGTATTACACAGAGTTTGGTGAGCGCACACATAAACAATAAATCAAAGAAGGGTGGTGCCATTCAAATAAAACCGATGCTGCAAGACAGATCCTGCAAAGTTATGGTCACCAGCATGCGATCCGAATGAGACTTTTGAACCTGGATTTCTTTCGACGTCACGGAGCTGATTTCCTGGCCAATGTCTTGAAACATTTGGATAAAACAAATTGCATATGCATGCCAGTCACCAATCGTAGGATCCTGAAGGGGCATTGTGATTATGTTTCCAATGTCATAGATTTTTGCCAGGTCTTGGGTATCTTGCCGGAGAGCATCTGTCAGGAATTGATTCGATATAGCCAGAATAGCCTGCCCACTGAATGCGGCCTTCATGATGATCCTGCCATACTTTGGTTCCTTCCAGTTGAACTACTAATGTAACTTGAAATCCCCATTCTAGAATTCCAGGAAACCGACGTTTATGACATCCACAGGGCACGCTCCAGTGGTACCCAACTCTTCAGGAACCATGTGAATCACAATGATTGGGTTTGGCTACAGATGGGAGATGAGCATATGTATGGTGTACAGCAGAACTGTGTCCCAGAAAAGCTCCTGGCGCTCTTCAAAATCAGAGACTACATGCACAAAGACACGGTTCACAGGCTTGCATGTGTCTAAATATTGGATGCGGTTAACTCAGGACACGTATCAAATGTCCATGGCCTTGTCATGGTACAGCTAAGGGAAAATGCACAAGAGTCTACTATAGTAGATATAGGGACAATCCTAGGCCTGGTGCACCTCATTCCGCAGACAGACTAGCGATGGCTTGTTAACAGCCATATTGATTTAAGGACATTTAATGAGATTTATTGAGAAGTCATGAGAGCAGACAGTTATGTGACAACTGTTGGCTTGGGTAGGTATTCTCCATCGATGATGGTTGAATGGCACAGAGAATATTATAGCATCTTTCATTGCAACCTGTATATAGAAACCTCTATGTAGAAACTAATTAATAGAAACTGAATAATGTATACAACTAAAAGTACATGATGTAGAAAATTAAATGGGGGATTGGTCAGTCCTTGAGATTAGGAACCTAATAACACCATGAAGTGAAATGTCATAGGTCCTGATGTCGTGATGAAGCCGTAGAATATCGTGGGTCCCGAGGTCGCTAGGACACAGTGAAGAAACCAGATAGATTGCGACAAATCACCACAACACCCTGTGGCCTCACAGTGAGGAACTAACAACAGTTATGTGTCAGGATGGTGGGAAGGTTCAGGGCAGGGATAGGGACATTGAAGGATGGAAGGCATTGGTGGTCTATGTTAGAATGGAGTTAGGGCATCGCAAGGAGAGACGGAAGGAACATGACGAAGGCTGACCCTGTGTGGCTATGCTCAATGGTACTCCTGTGAGGCAGCAGCCATTGCCAGATGTCAGGATATGGGGAAGAAGGTGTGATAGAGATGCAGATGTCCAGTGTTCATGAAGATGTAGACCTAATCTCAGGTAGTGTCCTGACACCGCAAAATGTTGCTATGAGACACAGGATACACCAGGTGCAATGTTGCATTGCAACTCACATCATGACACATAGGGTGCAACAGGGGGTTGCAATGGAACTCAGGATGCACCAGGCACACCGGACATACGAGAAATACGCAGTGCATTAGGATGTGACTCCCATACATCACATGAGGGTTTTTCTTTCGCTGATGAGAGTAAAACCTTGTCAGTACAAAAACATAACCAATACCAACATAAACAAGTTACCAGAATCCCAATAATACCAGTAGTGTAACAATCACTCAACCAACATAAGTAAGAACAACCAAAATAATATAAGAAAGAAAACATAAGCATAACCTGTATACAGTTGGTGGAATATGTACACATGTTATATTCCCACAATCTAAAACATGACATACTCTAATCCAAGTCACCCTGCTTGTTCCTATCTATGTATCAGAGCAGGGAGTCATCATTTATACTGAAGTAGTTAAATTTTGAATAGCTAGAGTCATGTTCCTCATTATTATAACATTCCCAAAATTTGTCAAGTATAGGTCCCACTGCAAACAGGGTTTCCAAGACCTACTTTGGTTTGCAAACTGTTCTGACATAGTTTGAATTAGTCATAGGTAGGTGGTCCAACAGATGGTAGTTAGTCCAATATTCTTGAATGGTTTCTAAGGAGGTTTTCATGTTCTTGATAGGTTCCTAAGAGTCATTAGTCTTTTCATATCCTTTCATGTACACCAAGAATTCATCTCTATTACTATGGCATCTATAATCAAGGATCAGCTCTGCTTCTCATCCTTCAGCATTGTCAATCATGATAGGTACCAGCATATCCATCAGCAAAGAAAAAACAAGCATGTGATAGATGGGCATCGCATCCTGATGGACGCCACATTTCTCATGCATCCAATGTGCCTGGTGCATCCTGAGTTCCATTGCAACCCCCTGTTATGCCCTATGCATCATGATGTGTGTTGCAATACAACATTGTGCCTGGTGCATTTGGTGTTGCATAGCAAGGTTTTGCGGTGTCAGGACACTACCTAAGATTAGGTCAACATCCTCACAACCTCTGAATATCTGCATCTCTGTCGCACCTTCTTCTCCATATCTTGAGGTCTGGCTATGGCCGCTGCCTCACAGGAGTACCACTGGGCATGGCCACACAGGGCTGGCCTTCATCATGTTCCTTCCATCTCTCATCATGATGCCATAAGTCCATCCTGACATTGACCAGAGATGCTTTCCATCCCCCAATGTCCCCATCCCTGCCCTGAACTTTCCCAGCATCCTGACACATCACTGTTGTTGGTTCCTCACTCTGAGGCTACAGTGCATTGCAGTGATTTGTCGCAATCTGTCTGGTTTCTGCACTGCGTCCTAGCGATGGCGGGATCCACAATGTCCCACGGTATCATCGTGACATCTAGACCTACAATGTCTCACTGCGTGGAGTGATTAGGGTCCTAATCTTGATGACTGACCAATCCTCGACCCAAATTTTCTACATCATAAACTTTTAGTTATATACATTATTTAGTTTCTATTAATTAGTTTCTACATAGAGGTTTCTATATACAGGTTGCAATGAAAGATACTATAATATTCTCCCTGCCATTCAACCATCCTTGATGCAGAATACTTACCCAAGCCAACAGTTGTCACCTGACTGTCTGATCTCATGACCCCTCAGTAAATCTCATTAAATATCCTTAAATCAATATGGCTGTTAACAAGTCATCGCTGGTCTGTCTCTGGAATGAGGTGCGCGAGGCCTAGGATTGTCCCTATGTCTACTATAGTAAACTGTCATCCATTTTCCCTTAGTTGTACTATGACAAGGCCGTGGATGTTGGATACGCGTCCCGAGTTAACCACATTCAATAGTTAGACACATACAAGCCTGTGAACCATGTGCTCATGGATGTAGTCTCTGATTTTGAAGAGCGCCAGGAGCCTTCGTGGGAGAGGGCCCCAGAGCACACCATATATATGCTTGCCACCCATCTGTACCAAAAGCCAACCATTACAACTTGCCTGGTTCCTGAAGAGTCAGGTACCAGTGGAGCGTGCCCTGTATATGTCATAAATGTTGGTTTCCTGGAACACTAGAATGGGGATTTCAAGTTGTGTTGGTAGTTCAACCGGAAGGAATCGAAGTATGGCAGGATGTTCAGGAAGGCAGTGTTTGGTGCGTAGGCTATTCTGGCTATATCGAATCAATTCCCAATAGATGCTCTGTAGTGAGATACCCAAGACCTTGTAAAAATCTATCACATCGGAAACATCATCACGATGCCACTTCAGGATCGTACGATTGGTGACTGGCACAGATACGGAATTCATTTTATCCAAATATTCCAAGACATCAGCAGGGAGATCAGCCCTGCAACGTCGAAGGGAATTCAGGTTCAAAAGTGTCATTCAGATCGCATGCTGTTGACCAAAACTGTGCAGGATCTGTCATGCGGCATCGTTTTTATTCGAATGGTGCCACCACTCCTTGATTTGTCCCTTATGAGTGAGCTTGCCAAACTCTGTAGAATATATCTGAATGTTACCAAACTGGTATATGTGACCCTAAAAATGACTTAGTAGATGCATCTTACTGAAGTTGAAATGAGATTCCGTATTGATTAGCTCCATACATTGGTCAATCTCTTCTTCACGATCCAACTCCTGTACACGATGCTGGTTGGATTTTGCAACACATTGGTTTACGCATGTTCTCCGATGTCGTAGCTCCCTTCTCTGCTCGTCAACCTTTGCTCATGTCCTCTTTGATATTCAAACCTCCAAGAAGATATCTTTCGTATCATGAAACCGATTCAGATATTGTTCCATATAATCTAAGGTCTCAGGTGTATGTCTTCTATATTGGGCCATCAAACTGAAATTGAGCAATGACCTGATGCAGGTGAGCATGTATTTGAATGGCAATACTTGTGTACTCTCAGGCTGCCTCAATGCCACAGTGACAACTCCCAAAAGACAACATCCTAGGTTCCTCATCTCCATTCCTTACCACTGAGTAACCTCACAGTATACTTTTTTGGGCGCAAAGAATCCTGGGTAGAGTGGTAAAGCCTTCCAGACATCATCAAAAGCCTGCAGTCAGGTGTGTTTCTTGAGGAATCCCTGAACCCAGTCCATCATATGCTTGAATAGTTCCAAATAAACTGTATGGAGTGAATCTGGCTTGTGCAGATCGGTGGCTGAAACCTGTTGAAGCCCATGAAAGACATTCCGCCCTATCTTGATACCAAGTGCATCAAATGTGGCATTCATGTCTCCCGACCCAGAGTCTGTCGATGGATGCTCATTTTCTTGTTTGAGACATTCATATGTGGCCTAATCTTGCATCGGATACATCTCCTGTGTATCGGTTCCTAATGCATCAGGAGGCACCTCACATTTTGGACAGGCGTTAGATTTTACTCCATGTAGTGGAACATTTTCCATTTGGTCCACAACTCATGCAGACAAGATAGGGAAGCACTGCCGGACCTTCCCATCTGCACAAGTAATTGAGACTCCGTCAAGTGCGACATCTGGCAAGGGTAACAGTATGAGTTCAAATACACCTTGTAGTATCTCAGCATTGATTTGTCTTGACAGGTTGTTTACTGAAGAGAACTGTGGGAACTTGGGAGGGATGGGCAATAGTGCAAGAAGGAGAACCATCATTGATACAGGTCTGTTATGCCTAGTCGATAGGAGATTTCCTGTGGTAATATAGACAGGCCACCCTTTCTTGTCACCTGAGAAGTTGGTAAGATGTGTCTGATTGGACATTCTAATTATTGGAACCAGAGTTGCACCACGTGGAAGTGTATCCTATAAATGGTTAGCCAGTATCCTGATGAAGGAGGTTGCAAAGCAGAGTGTACCGTACTTGGACATCCCAACACCAGTCTGCCAAATGCATTTCAGCATATATCCTATGTCCATTTTAGTCATATTCACGCTCCGGCGAGTAGACTAAGTCATCCCTGTATGCTATCTGCCGAAGAAGGTATCTGATACAGTCAAGGACATTCTGATAGAAGAAATGCTCCGTTCTCTTGCCATTGTCAACTTCACCTTCGAACCATTGTAGATAAGCACTGTAGGGGTCCAATGATGGGAGAGGATTCTCCAGCGTGTGCATTGAACTATAGCCAACTGTAGCAGAACTACCCTGAGTGCTGGAAAAGAATTCATTGATTCGAGACTTCAAGACCTTGCTCTGAATGAACCAAGACACAAGTTTGAAATCATGAGCATTGGCAAAGGGGCCCATGGATTGTGGAACAGAGTATGGTGTTCATCCTCAAACCCACTCATGTCTCCAAATGCTTCCCCAGCACCTAGGAAATTTGCTTGTCTGCCGGCCATCGCTGAGATATTGTGGTTGAGTACTTCAGTATCAGACTCCTATGAGATGTCATCATTCAATGCATCGGTGTCACATCCAGCGGGGTCCAGATTAGATTCATAGTCGGAATCGGCCCATTCATTCTGGTAATTTACCTTTGGGTCAAGGAATAGTTCTATTTCCGTGTCATTAATAGGACTCATGGAAGGTGCATGTCGTATGGTAGAGGCAAATACAATGTCCAGATTTGCATGCGCAGTTGGTAGGTATTTCTCATATCCGCCTGCCCGCATGTATCTTTGGTGACAAAATGGACATTTGACATCCATGGTGAAAGTCTACCAAGTTAATCTTGGGGGTCCTCTATATATGATGAGGTGCAGGAGTACTGTATAGTGTTGATCTTGATACATGTCAGTGGAATACTGGGTCAAGGGGTTTGCACACAGTGAACTGTAACTAGTATCCAAAAAGGCTTAACACTTGTACCTTCACACCTTGTATCACCCCTTCTTATCACATCACCTCATTCTCTCTGTTGTGATACAAGCTACTTCCCCTTCATGGGCCATCATGCAATGTCACTTCGTATCATGACACTTGTGCAAATTAGAACCTTATTTCATGAATATTAGTTATACATCACGGTAGGCTTAGGAACATTGTTCCTGGCTACATTATCAATTGTTCTTATATTATCTTTTTTATTCTGATCTACCTCAAATCTACATATCCACATATCTGTACAGCCACATGTACTCTGGGGTAATCCATTACAGCCGAGGGCAGATACATCCCATCATACAAATAACGTAAGTTAATTTCTCAGAAAGGATTCAGAATCGGAACCCTCATTCTGGAAATCTGGGAGAGCAGTACCATTCATGCAATCATGCTTTCACTTGCGTGTCTGCCCCCTACTGCCCCTGCCTCTGTCTGACTCCTGAAAACATGCCACAGCAGGAACTCAGGTATTGTCAAAAATAAGTAGAGTCGGGAACCAGTCTAGAGACCTGTAAAGTTCATCAGCTTGCGAGCGCGGATGCCTGACATCGAACCTGCAGGAAAGTGAATGCACCATTCAAAATTGAGTTCGTAAAACTTGGCCCCTTCATACTGTCTCAATGGCACACTCATTATCTAGTCAAGGTCACCGTGGTGCAGGTGTGGCTCCATTACGATATTGATGAGGTATGCACATGGGGAAAAGCACTCATTGTCATAATTGGTCCAGAGATTCTGGAAGTGATGGGGTAATAGTTCAATAGTGGACTGCATTGTGTTACATTGTGGCCTGTCAATAGCCCCAAGAAGTAACTGCTTAAGCTGGGTGATATTCTGGAATGAGACAAGGGGTGCATGTAGGTCTCCACATGTATTTGAACGGACATCATTGGTATATTTCATCAAAATGGGTCCTAGGTCCTCATGACCATGTTGCGCCCAAATGTCTCAATGGATCACCCCACAGCACAAGTTCAGATAGGCATAGTGTCGTATATTTTGCAGGATCCAATCCTCAGTATGATTGTGCCTTATGCTGCGTGGAAGACTTGGAGGCTGAATCCCACAGTACTTGATAATGTTGACTGTAGCTTGCTTCATGATCCTTGCCCCAACGTTGTCACAGTAGATAGTGGAGACTCGATTGGCGAATACTACAAGAAGGTGGCAATAGTTGCAATTGAGGTCCACATACAGCTCATCTGTGCCAATGGTCACTTGCTGATATGAGGTACCGAGCACAGTGCATTGGTCTAGGGATAGCACTTACAGGCCGGCCACGTGTGGATGGGAATTGTGTGTCTTGATATCTATACTGAGGAACACTTCAAAAATGTTTCCTAAGAATGTGTTATTTGAGTGTTCCATGACATGTACTATATGACTGCTATTGCATACCTTGCTTGTGCTGAATAATGTGGAATACCTTCTCACCCATCTCCTTTGTCTCCTTACAGGCTGCCTGGTCCTCCCTGGTCAGTGACATTTCCTTATCAAACTAGCCTTCCATTTCGAAATCAGACTTTAGCCTGAGCCTTGGTTGCTTGCCCTTGCGCTGAGAGAGCTTCATCATGGCAGACTCCCCATTGATGCAGAGCTTTACCATACAATAAAGCGTAGTATCAATTGTTACCGGCTCCTTGCTCCCAGGCCTTTGTCTTATACCAGTGGGTTTTGGTGGTAGCGGGGACGCATAAGGTTTCCCAGTGTACCATTATTACTACGATACCGGGGGAGTTGAGAGAGATGTAGCATGATATGGTACATTCAGAATCGGGGAGCACAAGGTAGTCTGTTGAGAATAAGGTCAGTTCCAGTATCATGAGTATCTGCACACAGGAGAGGCTCCACAAACAGATGTAAACTAATGGGAATACCAATTCTCACAACCTGAGAAATCTCGCACCATGGTCCCAAAGGTATACCAGCCATGAAGCCCTATATAGAGAGTTGTACACTGGGTTGTAACTTTCTCCCTCTGATGCCCCTAAGTTGTTTGTCAGAAATAAGGTTCACAGAGGTTATCCCCAGAGGCTGGTGCATGTAGAAATTGGAACGACTTGATGGAATAGTTTGGTGGTGGGAGGACGTAGCTGGAGTGGAGAGACCCATAGAAGAGAATATGGAGGTATACAGGACAAGGTACGAGGATCGGGGTACAAGTACCAGTGTCCCAACTTTGATGCCAGGGGACATCATGCTGTCGCAATCGTGATGCGATACAGTGTTGTGCTGTCGCAACTATGACGCTATGGGATATCATCCTGTCGCAACGCCACAAGGTGTCGGTAATGTAGAAATATGGTACCACTGTCTGTTGGTATCACGTCAACAATTCGGTGAAATTGAGAAGTTTGTATAGTTTTCTCGTATTGTATATGACTCATCAAGTCTAATACACAGGGCTCCAGGGGGGTTGTAGGATCACTGACTAGCACTCGTAATTGAAGCAAAAGGTTTCCTGCAAAATGGTATTTTCAGAGTGCTCAACATTATGTTCGTAATAATCTAGGTATTCTCAACTACCATTGGACACAAGACTTCGGCATTAAAAAATTAGACAAAATGAGGATGTTGTTAGAGTGGGTGACTTAATAAAATCTAGCCACAAACAGTATTGTTTACTGATACTATTGGCACCACGGTATTCTTGCATTTCCTACCTAGTACTAGAAGTGTCTGAAATCGTCTCCTGGTGTTGAGTCAACATAGCTTGAACACCTGTGATGCTGAATTCAAGCAATCTAACTTACTCGCACATGCATGTTAGTGATGAGATGGACAGGGGTTATAGCATGGCCGTTTCTGACCAACTTCAAACCCCAGTCCATCTCATCACTAACCTCAATATCCAAGGAGATAATTGACATATAATCAGCTGCCCTAGACCAGTTAATGATAGACCATATGAGATGCACCAAATCCAGAAAATACCAGACGCTGAAGTCAGGGGGTATGGTGCTATCACCATTATCACAAACCAGGCACTCAAGATCAAAAAGGCTAGCAATATGAAACAACAAAGCAAGGGCATGCCACAGTATCTTTAGTATCATATAGAGGTACTCAACATCACAAAAGATCATGCCTTAGTTAGCAAATATTTAAATTTTCTTTTCTTTAGACTAAGAGATAAAGCTCCATATCTAAAAACTACCCAAAAAAAGCTGCTTAGCAAAAAAAGAAAAAGAAAAGCTACCAAAAAAGCAACAAAAGGATTATTTCCAGGGACCCCAGTGTCTTTGTTCCTTGCCAAGGCACAGGTGGGGTCTCTAGGGCCAGAGGAATTGAGTTAGGGGTAGCGGGTTGAGAGGCAGCCTGCAGGGAGGCCTGACACAAAGAGTGGGCTAGGTGCACATCGGGGGCTGAGTACCAAGGGGTGGGGTGTCGGAGTGCAGACAACTGGTGGAGCCGGAGAGGAGTCAGCAAGGGGAGAGCTGCCAATAGCACTGGGAGTCGTAAGGAACTCAGTCATCCAAGGCTGCTGTTGGACAAGATCAAGCAACCTTCTTTACTTGTCTTGCTTCCACAGGCCAGGAGACTCACCTGCAGTGACAGGCAGGGACTCTGTGCTCATGGTGGGAGGAGGGCTTGAGGGACTTGGTTCCTCATCCATTTCTTTGTCCTTGTCCTATGTGTTTGTGATTAGCTAAGATGGTAACTAAAATATGGTTAGGGTTAGACACTTACATCTTCAATGAGAATGGCGTGTTTGCCAGGATCTTGTGCCTCCTCCTCCTCTTCCACCGCCTCCACCTCCTCCACCTATTCCACTTCCTCCTCATCCTGCTTGTCCACCTCCTCCACCTCCACCTCTACCTCCTCCAGCTCCAACTCCTCCACCCCCACCTTCTCTACCTCCTCCTTTTGCATGGCCTCCATGATATCTATGGCCCACTCCCAGCGATCCCAGACCTTGCAGTCAAAGAAGGGATATCTACCATGGGCAGGTGCAGGGGTCTGGTCATGATCCTCTCCCTCACCGAGGCTGGGCTCCAGGACCATCAGGTCCAAGGTGTGTTTGCCATTGTTGGTAAGAAGCCATGCCAGGATGTCCTCATCTTCACGAAAAAAGATCTGTTCCTGGAGTGGGAGAGGATGGGAGGGCACCAGACTAAGTAGCTGAGTGCCCTCACCAGTCCCCCTGAGGAGATATCGGAGGCATCAGATTGCCCCCTCCATATGCTGCCGCTTGACTAACCGGACCACACTTTCGATGCTCGGTGCTGCCATGACTTCCCAGGCGATTCCCTGGTTGGAGTCATTTGCACACCAGGGGTAGCTAAGGAATGGATGCCCTGTTTCTCGGGCACACGACTGATGAATGATATAGATCCTCATTGTTCATGGACAATAAGGGGAGGCCCAATCTGATTAGGCCACTGAAAATATGTGTTAGCACAAGGATAGCATATAAGATATGAGAGGTGGTGACACTTACACGGAGGTCCCTCTGCCTCATCACTAAACTTCTTTCCCTCCACCTGTCGATGCCCATGCAACATCCTCAGATTCCTGACCATGTCAGTTGCTGAGAGCCTGAGGTGGCACTCCACATCCTAGATGTAGTCAGCCCAATGCTTGTCTTTTACAAGCATTAGCCAGGCCGTGACCGAGGGAAGGGAGCGAGCATACCCAATGACCAAATCCAATTTGGATTCGGTCAGGCAGTGGAGGTCCAAGGAGTGACCAGTCAAGTGCGCTTTGACATGGTCACGCCAGACACTGTACGCAACAGTGATCTGGCATCAGTGCATGAACCCACACTAGCTTTTGGCATATGCTATGTTGCCATAGCATCCCCTACGAGTATTAGTTTAATGTTTCTGACAGATGAGGGTAGGTTGGGTTTCACTTACAAGGAATCCTTCACCACCGGCTTGAAGGGTACCCTCTCCAACAAAGTCACCTAGGGCTGGCTGTTCGCAACCATGCATGCTAGCGCTGTCCATTTACCACTCCGCCTATGCAGCTCGAGAGACTCCACAGTCGGACACCTGAGGAAAAAAAGCAGAGGTTAGTAATTATCACATAATAAAACATAAACAGACTCTACTTGCTTCCCCATCTGGACTTCACTTCCCCAAGGTCAAACCGCCAGAAGGACTGGGGCAGCAGGAATGACAGAGACAGCAGGATATCTGAGAGGAAAAAAAACATTGATATTACACACTCCAGGCAGTCACTGGTGTTGTGGGGTGTACTTACTTTCTCATGTGCACAGATCATCTCATCAATGTCTGAGGTGCCATCAGAGTTAGAGGTACAGGAAAAAAAACAAGAAAAAAAAAGAAAGAAAAAAGACAATTGCAGGTAGGGGGGGGGGGAAGAGCCCCCTGTTAAGAAAGGGAAGGAAGAAGGGAAGTAGAGAATGAGAAAAGGAGAGAAGGAGAGAAAGGGTCTTCTTCTTATCTTCCTCTATGGTGGACAGTAAAGAAGGAATGGAGGAAAGGAGGGAAGAAGGGCTGGGTTTATATAGCCTACACACATAGGGTATGCACATACTGACCTCACATATGCACCGCAAGTGTGCACCTGATGTGTACAGGGTATATAAGAAATGATGCATATGCATTTCCAGGTTTATTTGTACACCCCATTGTACCCACAAACAATGCTTGCACATCTGAAGATGTCTGAGCATTATTTGGGTGTACAATGGAGTGTACAAATGAACCAGGAAATACATAGATAGGGGATAAGTATCTATTCTTCTCTCTGTATGATATATTTAAAAATCAATTATAATATTAACGAAGTCTAACATGTCACTAACTTTGGTAAAATAAGCTTTTAAGCCACACTAGTGATGCCACACCAACACATCACTAGTGCAGCTTAAAAGCTTATTTTACCAAAGTTAGTGACATGTTAGACTTCGTTAATATTATAATTGATTTTTAAATATATCATACAGAGAGAAGAATAGATACTTATCCCCCATCTATGTATTTCCTGTTTTGTTTGTACACCCCATTGTATACCCAAACAATGCTCAGACATCGTCAGATGGGTGAGCATTGTTTGCATCTACAATGGGGTGTACAAACAAACCAGGAAATGCATATGCTTCATTTCTTGTATACCCTGCGCACCCTATGTATGTAGGGTATATAAACCCAGCACTTCTTGCCTCCTTTCTTCCTTTCCTCCTTCGCTTCTCTTCTCTCCACCATAGAGGAAGATAAGAAGAAGACCATTTCTCTCCTTCTCTCCTTCTCTCCTTCTCTACTTCTCTACTTCTCTACTTCCCTTCTTCCTTCTATCTCTTAACAGGAGGCTCTTCCCCCCCCCCCCACCTGCAATTGTCTTTTTTCTTTCTTTTTTTTTCTTGTTTTTTTTCCTGTACCTCTAACTCTGATGGCACCTCAGACATTGATGAGACGATCTGTGCACATGAGAAAGTAAGTACACCCCACAACACCATTGACTGCCTGGAGTAACCAATATTAACATTTCTTTTCCTCTTAGATGTCCTGCTGTCCCTGTCATTCCTGCTGCCCCCATCCTTCCTCCAGTTCGACCTCACAGAAGTAAACTCTGGATGGGGAAGTAAGTAGACTCGGTCTAAGTTTTATCATGTGATAATTACTTACCTTTCCTTTTTTTCTTAGGCATCCCACTGTTGAGCCTGTCGTGCTGCATGGGCAGAGTGTGAAAAAGAGACCACTTCCACACATAGTTGCTAACAGCATAAGCCTGTCGACTTTGTTGCAGAGGCTACCCTTCGAGCCGGCGGTGCAGGATTCCTTATACGTGAAACCCAACATACCCTTATCTATCAGAAACCTTTAAACTAATACCCATAGGTGATGCTATGGTGATATAGTGTAAGCCAAAAGCTGGTGTGGGTTCACACACCCATGGCAGATCACTGTGGCGTACAGTGCTTGGTGCAACCATGTCAAGGAGTACTTGACTGGTTGCTCCCTAGACCTCCACTGCTGGACCTAATCCGAATTGGATTTGGTCATTGGGTATGCTCGCTCCCTTCCCCTGATGGCGGCCGGGCTCATACTTGTTAAAGACAAGCATCGGGCTGACGACATCTGGGAAGTGGAGTGCCACCTTAGGCTCTTGGTCTGTGACATGGCCAAGAAGCTGAGGATGTTGAATAGGGATCATCTGGTAGAGGGAAAGAAGTTAGGTGGTGAGGTAGAGGGACCTCTGAGTAAGTCTCGCCCCCTTCCATATATTATATGCTATCCTCATGCTAACACATATTGTCAGTGGCTCAATTGGATTGCGACTCCACTTATTGCGCATGGGCAATAAGGAACCATATCATTCGTCCGTTGGGTGCCTGAGAAACTGGGCACCCATTCCTTTGCTACCCCTCGTGTGCCAATGACTCCAACCAGGGAATTGCCTGAGAAGTCATGGCATCACTGAGCATTGAAAGTGTGCTCAGGGAAGTCAAGCAGCAGCATGTGGAGGGGGCAATCTGATGCCCCCAATATCTCCTCAGGGTGACTGCCAAGGGCCAATGGCAAGTTAGTCAGGTACCCTCCAATCCTCTCCCACTCCAGGAACTCATCTTTCTTCATGAAGATGAGGACATCCTGTTGGGGCTCCTTGCCAATGATGGCAAACACCCCTTGGACCTGATAGTCGTGGAGCCATGCCTCGGTGAGGTAGAGGATCGTGACCAGACCCCTGCTGCTGCCCATAGCAGATATCCCTTCTTCGATCACAAGGACTGGGATCACTGTGGTCAGGCCAGAGATTTTGGGGAGGCTGTCCAACAGGAGGAGGTGGAGAAGGTGGAGGTGGAGGTAAAGGAGGTGGATGAGGACGAGGAGGAAGAGGCGGAGGAGGAGGAGGAGGAGGAGGAGGAGGAGGAGGAGGAGGAGGAGGAGGAGGAGGAGGAGGAGGAGGAGGTGGAGGAGGAGGAGGAGGGGCAAGATCATAGTGAACAGGCCATTTTGAGCCAAGATGTAAGTTTCTAACCCTAACCATATTTTAGTTACTATCTTAGCTAATCACAAACATATAGGATGAGGATGAAGAAATGGATGATGAACCATGTCCCTCAATTCCTCCTCCCAGCACAAGCCTGAACTCCCACCCCATCACTGTTGGTGAGCCTCCTAGCCTGCCGGAGCAAGACAAGTAGAGAAGGTTGCTTGATCTTGTCCGATAGTAGGCTTGGATGAGTGAGTTCCTTATGATTCCTGTAACTGTTGGCAGCTCTCCTCCTGCCGGCTGCTCCCTAGCTGCACCAGTTGTCTGGACTCTGATGCCCCCCCCTGTGCGCCGAGCCCCCCCTTTGTGCTGAGTCCCCCCTGTGCACCGAGCCAACTCTTTACGCTGTGCCCCTAGCAGGCTGCCTCTTACCCCCCTACCAGTGACCCAATTTCTCTGGCGCTAGAGACCCCCCCTGCACCCCGGCAAGGAACAAGATGCTGGGTCCCCGCAAATAATCCTTTTGTAGTTTTTTTTTTTCATAGCTTTTTTTTTGTTTTTTGTAAAGTAGCTTTTTGTTAGGTTGTTTTTACATAGGGCGCTTTATCTCTTCATCTGAAAAAAGAAATTTAAATATTTGCTAACTAATGTGGGATCTTTTGTGATGTTGAGTGCCTCTATATGATAGTAAAGATACCATGGGATGACATTGCTATGGTGTCTCAATTTGCCAGCCATTTTGATCTCGAGTGCCTGGTATATGATAATAGTGATTGCACTATGCCCCATTACTTTGGCGTCTGGTGTTTCCTGGATTTCGTGCATCTCGTATTGTCTATCGTTAACTGGCCTAGAGTCACCTCCTTGTCGCTTGATTATCTACTAGGGTATTGAGGTTAGTGATAAGATAGACTATAGTTTAAAGTGGGTCAGAAACAGCTCTGCTATAACCCCTATCCATCTCATTACTAACATCCATGTGCGAGTAGGTTTGATTTCTTGAATTCAGCCTCTTGGGTGTTCAAGCTGCGTTGACTCGATGCCAAGAGATGATTTCAGACACTTCTAGTACTAGTTAGGAAATGCAAGAATACTGTAGCGCCAATAGTGTCAGTAAATAATACCGTTCATGGCCAGATTTTATTAAGCCACCCAACCTAACATCCTCATTTCGTCCAATTTTTTCATGCCAGATTCACGAATCCAATCGTAGTTGAGAATTCTTAGATTATTACAACCATAATGTTGAACACTCTGAAAATCCCATTTTGTAGACAAATATTTTGCTTCAATAACGAGTCATAGTCAGTGATCCTGCGTACACCCTCCCCCCCTGGGGAGCCCCATGGAGAAGACCTGATGTGTCATATACAACACAAGAAAACTATATAAACTTCTCATATTGACCAAACTGTGCTTGAAATACCTATGATTTTACTACGGCCTGAATCCTAACTTACCTTACTCTAACTACACTATTACACCATGAATAAGCAACAGGTCAATACACGCAGTCAGCCAGTGCCCCAAGTCAGCAATCAATATAGAGGTTGACATGACGTACAACCCAGAACAATTGGATCCGGAAAAGGGAGATCCAGAATACGTCAAAAAGAATCTCATGATACATCCTCAACTTGGGATTCTTCTCGATCCCCAATTGCAAGCCTACTAGGAAGAGCACCAAAGCATCAACAGAAGGGCACAATTTTGACCACGGTTCATGCAGAACCCGAAACTGAACCCAATGATTAACCAAATACCCAAACAGTGTGTCTATCGGACGATAGTAGTGATGATTATCAAATCTTACACAGACTAGACGAAACAGAATCAGACACTGAACCTGATGGAGAAGGCATCGATATTGCAGATGGCCCTAGATCAAGACGTGATTATGCCTGACAAGTAGCTAACAGAAAGGGAGAAAATCGAGCAAGAACTACAGGCATTTCGACCACATTAGGGTCTTAGGAGATAGGTCTTGCTCAGCATATGACCAGAGATCTTGGATGCATAATTCGGCAGAGAGCCTACAGTCCTCCAATGTTCCCATCATCGAGTGATACATAGTTATCATGCCCATTACGTAGCCTGCATAGTCCTGCATGTGGTATCCTGATCTCTAGTCTAGCTCATCACTCTGGGTGAAATCTAGTAAAAGGTCTGGAAAGGGCCATATTACATGATGTGAAGACTCTGATTCTATGGTACACCCTGTTTGAGCAGCCACTCCCAAATGTTGTTGCTCTTAGAGCCCAGATGTACAAAGTTTGGGATGCTGTGATTGCTAATATTTCAGATGCCGAAAAGATCCAATACTCAGAGCAGTCCATAAATTTAGTAAGTGGACTCAGGCAGATATGACGCAATACAGAATGCAATATTAACCTAGAAAGATATGCCAAAAATACTTTGGGGTAGGATTCCAGTTTGGACATGAGGTGAAGAAAGAGATTGTGGAGTTATACAGTCTGCAAGATGATCCCACAGCTATGGCATGCAGAGTCGATTATCTGCTGGAATGGGAGAGGTTTATGTGGAACCCAAGAGGGTACAATATTTCTCTCCACCAGACACCTACCACATAGTGACAATTACTAACTGTGGTTGGATGTAATCGAGGGCCTGATATTACGATTCCTTGTGCCCTAAATTGCTGAGGTGATTTTCCGTATGTACTTTGCAGGGCAGAACATGCAAGGTATTGTGGATCCTGGGTTTCTTGCACATGTCAATGGTACTATGATCTGCTTGACCTGTACCATAATCCACCATACACTGCATGTATGGCAAATGGGGATATATCAGGAGCCCAGGGACTTATAGCCTGAGGCAGCTGGGGGTGAGTGTCTGAATCATACAACTGTTCATTCGCGACTGGGGTGGCGAACGTGTTACCAAACATACAAGACCTGTTTGACTGGCAAAAAGAAACTTAGTGTAAGTGCCCACACAGGATCCAGGATATGAATTCCGAAAATATTTGACGAGCAAGCAATAAGAGGGTTGTGCAAGTTCATGGGGTGCAGTGGGACTGCCGTGAAGGAAACGATGACGATTGAGTAGCTGTAAGCACTGAGCTCAAGAGTCAGATATCCAACCACACTTCTACACAGCCTGTACCGTGATACATTAATTCTCAGAACTTGGACATAGGGGGACATCAGGAACATCTGAATCTGTGAACTGAAACTGACAGCTGGTTTGACTTGAGCTAGACGTCAGTAGCCTGAGAGCTTCAGTTACAATGTTCGGGTCCTCTGAGTCCAGATAATTCTCAGGAAGTGCAAACAGCACCAGCAGAGATCCTTTCACTATCATGGGGGGTCTTGTTGAGCCTTGGGGATTGTCAGGAAGTGTAAGCAGCACCAGCATAAATGCCTTCTCTATCTCGGGGGGTCTTGTTGAGCAATGGGGATTCTCAGGAAGCGCAAGCAGCACCAGAGGGGATGTCATTATAAGCTGGATGATAACAAGTAGGGGGGTCGGACCGTCACCAAGGGTGATTATAGGGAATTAGGAACATGTAAAGATTATGTGTAATAGATTTGATTGAGCTTACTATGACAAGACTACAATAGAAACTAAAGGACATAGTGCAAAGGAATAATCAGGGGGATATTCACCGCAGAATCTATGAAAAGCAGCCTTCTGGAGGGTATCAGGGCGATCACAATGTTGTATATCAGATACCAAGAGGGAGTTGGGAAGATTGGGCAATACCGGGCAGAATGTGCACATGGCATCAGTGGTAATTCACCACACTTCGGAAGCCATCCTGAGGAGGTCCAGACATGAAGTAGTAGCTCCAAGATGAGATGTCACAGTCGAGATGAAATCTGGATGCATCGTGTATGCAGGCAGGGATCCAGATGCGAGGAGCGTTACGTAGAAAGAATCTGGATGGAAAAGCCTGATGATAGGCGGTGCCATGGCATGCATCATGAGTATCATGGAATCCCGATGCACACACATGAGAATCCTGTGTCAGGGTGGAAGACATGACAATTATGTGTCACTACAATGCAAGAGCTTAGGATCAGGTAGCACCCGGATGTAACAGGCGAGCATCAGATGGTGTTAGAATGCAAGGGTGCAGAATCTGACATTGTCAGGTCGCACCTGACATAACAGTCTGTGTCTGGATACTGACAGGATGCACCAGGCACACAACTTGATGTCAGGATCTGATGTCAGTTCAACAGTACATCCTAGTTAATGGTTATTGCTACAGTCACCCAGTGCGTCAGATGCACAGGACGTACTGGGCGCAAGATAATATTTTTGCTGATGTCCATCCTTCGAGATGCTTATGTATCTGAGTCATTTTCCTAGTATTCCTTGAGTGAAGACATATGGAAGAAGGGCTTCTAGTACTCAATTTATTGTGGTAATTCAAGCTTGTAGTTATCAGTATAGACATCATGTTCTAATACCTTGAAGTGGCGAAACTATCTAGGTTGTAGCCTCCTTGATCATCTAGGAGTAGAGGAGCAGGGTCATCCTCTAACAAGTACTCTGGTTCGAATTCAGAAATTGCATCTCTAGGTTTTGCACAGCTTGTCTACTTATACTATTTGTGAGAATATTGCATGCTTCCATGCCATATCTACTTCCATTCTTGTTGCTTCATGGGTGTTCAATATTTCCTCGACAGTGACTATGTTGCTGGCTTATTATTGAACTTGGTTAAAGATCTTCAATAGCCAGCTACACTGGGCCTAGTAGGGGGAGATACTTCAGAATTTGTAAGGTACACCATTTATGGCTACTGCTATCGAGGAGGTGGCTTGAGACCAGTTGCTTTGTCTTTTATTGACAAAGTTTCTCATCATTTGTGTGAGGGTGAGAATCCTGCACTCTACTTGGGTATTAGTTTGTTGATAGTCTTTGGTAGCCATCCAGGCCTATATTCTCAATGATTTCATCATTTGAGACCAAAACCTCAATGTAAGCTGGGAGTCCTGCTCAAGTATTTTGCTAAGTAAGAGTCTATGAACATCTAAGATGGTCTTTTGAACCTTTATGTATGTCTTCTCAGAGGTGGGAAGGTTCCCAAGTGGTACTACGTGAGTGTAAGATGTGAACTAGGCATTGATAATCATGATAGTATTGTGCTTGTTTCATTTCGTCTATGGTAGAGCAAAGTCAATAGCTAAGTACTGGTATGCTTCATCTTATTCTGGGAGTGTAAGGGATCATCCAGCTGGGAGGGTAGTTGCTTGATTATTGATCAGATATTGGTCACAGGAGCAATAATAGACCATGAAATACTGCTGTATCTGTGGCCAGCAAAAGAAACAGACTGTATATTTGTACCTTTCCTGGGTGGTGAAATGCCATAGGCCTCCAAGAACTGTTTCAAGAATGAAATCCTGAAGGAATACTGCCTTCTCCCAAGGTCGCACAGGGATATAGAGGTTAAAATATGCACTTATATTCTAAGCAATGAGGAGACCATCATGGATGGAATACTGTAGTTTGTTGCTGGTCTCCTGGACTCTGGCAAAGAGGGGGTCAAGCTTAAGTGCAGGACTGACTCACAGGTGGAAATCATGAGTGTTGTATTAATTGTACCGAAGAAGATGTTTGCTTTCTTGCTTTCCTGATAGCTGGAGAAGGGCTCGCTATGGAGGGGTGCAGAAGAGGAGGCTGGGGAGGCAGCCAGTAACTGATCAAGTATTAGTTTGCCTGCTAGTATTTCCTGGTCTGTTATAAATTCTGTAAGGCAAGTGAGGAGAGGGAAGGAAGGCCATGTGGTAAGTAGAGTGCTACACAGTAGTGAGGAATAAATGATTGTGCCTGTAGATTTCTTTCTCTTCTTGCTCTGCTTTCACTTTTTAGGATCCTTAAGAAAGTAGCTTGCTCCTTCCATGTTAGACTTGTATATCCCGCATCCATCATCATAGCATACCATCCAGGTAATTGCTGCATGTACTACCTTCTTCTTAGATGACTTGGAGTATGTAACTTCATCTCCCCAGTAGTTGCTGTTGGTGATAGAACCATCAGTGGTGGCCTAACTTTCTGGAGGGTTTCTGTTACTGTGCTTCCTTTTCTGCGACTGGGTGAGAGCTTTTACTTGAATGGTGTTCTACATTTAATCAGTGCTCACTCTGAGTATCGAGTTTCAGGTAGTGAAGGTTGGAGAGTACTGGCTTTCTGTTGAGAATTATATATCATCATTAGATTGAAAGCTATACAATGTTGAGGAGGTGTAATTGGTTCACATTTCTGATACTTTGGTACCTGCAGTGATCTGGGTATCCTGGCTTGCAGAGGTGAGATCTTGGAGGATTATATCATAAGCTGAAGATCCATCTTCATGAATTATCAATAGGTAGTCTGCTAAGAAATTCTTTACTCCAGGCATATATGGATAGAAAATTCGAAGCAGCTAAAATGTCTCAGCCACCTTTGCAGCTGGTCACTTAGATTCCTTTGGATCATTAGTTTAGTTAAACCTTCATTGTCAATGTCTATAATGAATTTTGTGCATGACAACAGGTTTGCCAAGTCCTCTAGAGCCTCAGCGACCTCATGAGCCTCCTGTTTTTATTCAGGATAATTGCTTTAGCAGGTTGTCAACTTTCAACTAGAAAAGGCCACTGGTCTGGCCAATTCTCTGGTTGCTTTCTGTCCTACCCATGCACCAATTCTGGTAGGTGATGTATCAGTAAACAGGCGTATCATCTGTAGTTTGGAATGATATATCTGTCACAAGACCTGATATTCTTCTACCAGCCTTTTAACTCCCTGAAATGCAGTTTCCAGCATGTCAGTGCAAAGCTATTTCAAATCACTGATCAGTACTATAAGTGGGGTAGTAATGGTAGCAATGTGGGGTAGAAACTGTGAGATATAATTAACAATTCCCTTAAACTGTTAGAGTTCGTTCTAATTTTTCGGTCTAGTCAAGTTCTTAACAGTGTTTATCTTTTCTGGTAATTGGTGTATGCTATTATTATTAATTATAAGTCCTAATATCTCCACCTCCTTTGGAAAGAAGATGCTTTTCTTTAGATTTACATACAGCCTTGCCTGTTCTAGCTTCTTTCAGACTGTTTTAATATTCTCTACATGGTCCTGGTATGTTCCACTGAATATGAGGATATCATCAGTGTAGACTCAAATGAAAATACCCCATTTATCCGGGAGGATATCTTCCATAACTCTCATAAATGTGGCTGAGGTATTTGTATCTCCTGCAGCATTACTCTATATACACACACTCCAAAGCATGTCTTGATTGTGTTGTATTTCTCATCATCAGAGTGAACTCCAGTGTAAACATAGCCATCACGGAGGTCTATCTTGCTTCTATGTTTCACTCTACCAACGGCATTGAGTATTACCTGTTGGTTAGGTATGGGTGTGTGAGCCTTAATTGTATTTAGGTTCCTTTGCTATAAGTCTCCAAGTGACCTTATACTACTATTTGTTTTGCCTTGCACAAATATGCTTGATTCACTGCGTGCTTCTGCTATGTAAATAGCTCCTGCCTCCTATTGCTTTTTGATCCATCCTTTGAATAATTGTAGGAGCTTTTCCAGTGTCTTGCATTTTAGTATTTTTGAGTATAGGTTAGGGTCTTTTAGCTGGATCCTGTCATCTATGCACCTTCTTGTCGGCATAGTAATAGGTACTTGCTTGAAAAATATCTTTGAGAACCTTGCCAGGAAATCAAGTGCCTTTTGTGCTTTTGCTATTACAGATATTGGTTGAGTGGACTGTGCAGTAGAGTTTACTCTTACTTTGTCATCAAGGAAGTATAAACTGTTTTTCCTGCACTCTATCATAGTTCTGAGCTTAATAAGGTTATTCATACTTAGTAGCACATCATAATCTGAAATAGGGGTGCCTATCATCCCAATTCTTGGAATCTTCATCTTCTCTATCTGGATATCAACAGTGCTATTATAGTTACTGCTGGATCTCAACCCCTCAACTGCCATTTCAACTATGACTGGATACTTTCGAGGCTGGTAAGGAATGTTATCTGTAGTGACAAATTAGTTACTTATCAAGCCTCCACTGATGTTTCCTGTATCTGCTAAGACTCTTGCTTGTTTACTATTTACAAGCATGTTGAATTTGATCAGTTGGAAGGGTACACAAGGGTCATTGGGTACCTGAACAGTAGTTTTGTAGGTTCCTATGCAGTCTTCTCCATCTAACTCTTCTGTTGAGTCACTTTCTAGCTCATATTCCTTATCACTGCTATCAGTATCATCTTCTGTGATCCTGACAGGATTGGTTTTGACTTCTTTCTTAGGACATTCATTTGCCCTATGTTCACCTTTTCTACAATAGAAACAAGCTCCTTCTTTCTTTCTTTAATGTATTTCCTTCTTGCTAGGTTTCTTGTTCTTTGGATATGTTATTCTCTTTGCTGGTGCCTTGACTTTTCCTGTTGCTTTATTGCATGCTGCTTGAGCAAATTCATATTCTTTCTTTGGTTTGCTCCAATTGTTGGTAGAGTGGCCACTGCTGCCTCTATAGCCTCTAGTTTTATACATAGTAGCATGATATCTTTCTGCAACTTGTACTATGTGGGTCCAGGTGGCTGTTTCACTGATTTGGGGTACAACATTTCTCCTGAGGTGACAATCTATTGCATGTAAGAACTGCTACTTTTGTGTATAGTCTGAGATAGATTATCTAGGTAGGGTAGCTCTTAAGTCTTCAACCTCTGCAGTAGTTTTCAATATCCTTGCTGGTTTTCCTCCTGTAGTTTGCAATACCTTCTACCACTTGTGGTAGAGATTACATGTATTACTACATGCTTCAAAGACATATTTGAATCAGTCTCAAAAAGTCTTAAGGTTAGGTGTAAGGAAATGTAGTCCTACCACAAGGCATACTCCTAGGGCAACTAATGCATGACCACTCTAAATTGGGGTCAGTAGTAATTTTTGCTCAGGCCCATCCCCTCATCACAACCTAGATAGAGCTTACTGTAGACATGCACTGAACTGATAATATCAAGGAAATGGATGGCCATCTAAGGGGATTGGTCTTAGACACAGCCATGGATATTCAGTAGTCAAATGAGCATAGTGTGATGGAGATGAGGAAGGTTTCTGAGGTCAAGGTACCTCCAAGTAAGTATTCCCCACAATCCAAGATATACTCTCCTCATAATAAGACAATTTGTCTGTGGCTCAATTTGATCTGGCCAATCCTTATTACCTACAGGCAATAAGAGTCCAAATAGATCACCTGATAGGTGCTTATAAAGTTGGATATCCATTTCTTGGTCAACTCTCAGGCTAGTGTGCTACTGGCTCTGACCAAGGAATCACCTGTGGGGTCATGTTATCACTGAGTATCAACAATCTGCTCAGGTGGGTGAAAGGCTAGCATGTGTAGTGGCCCATTGGGTAACTAGTAAGGGTGCTCTATTACTTTATTGGGTACCCTCCAATGCTCTCCCACTCTGGGAACTCATCTCTCTTTGTGCAGATGAGGATATCTGAGTATGGCTTTTTACCAATGATGGTAAACATCGACTGGATCTCATGATCCTGGAGCTATGCCAGGATGAGTGAGAAGATAACAACAAGCCCTTTGGGCCTGCCAATAGCAGATATCCCTTCTTGGATAGTAAGGTGCAAGATAGCTATGAGCAGGGTAGAGATATTAAAATGTTCATGGAAGAGGAGGATGATGAGGGGGAGGAAGAGAAGGAAGTGGACTGGCAGGGAAATCAGGGAAGAGGAGGAAGAGGATGAGTTTTAGGCAAGTGAGTATGAGAAGTAAAAGGTGGAGGATGATTCTGGTAATGGAGCCATTGTGATTGAGGATGTAAGTTTCTAAGCCTAAACCCATGTAGCTAATATCAGAATACATACTCAGTTAATCATATACATATGATGAGGAAGCAGATAAGGAACCTGATGGAGACCTTGACCCCTGGAGACTACCTTCCACCAGGGGTCCAGACATCCCTTCCTCCAGTGATCCTAAGCCTTCCACTGTGCTGTCTAAAGAAGACAAATTCTGAGCCATACTTCACGTTGTCCATGACCAGCCCTGGATGTCAGAGTTCATCATGACTCCCAGCTGAGTAGCCCACTGTGATGGACAACATAGGGCTATAGATAGTTTCCTAACTGGTGCTTCCAGCTACAGCTACACACTCTCTGCCCCTGCCTTCTTACATGGCTACCTCCACTACCCCAAGACCAACAACTGTTCTTCTAGCTCTAATGACCACCTCTATGCCTCTGACTTCCCTTGTAGCTGTCTCCAGCATCTCAAGTCCCACAACTATTCTTCCAGCTCTCGCATCCCCCTGAGTGCCCCAGCATGGAACCAGAAACTGGAAGCCTCAAAAATAATTCTTTTGTTTCCTTTTGTAGCTGTTCCTATTTCTCTTTTTGTTGCTTTTCTTCTTGTTCTTCTGAAATTTTTTTTCTTATTTGTTCCATATTAGCTTCACTTTATTAGAGAGTTATTCTTAGCTAGTAATTGTTAGCTAGTAAGAAAAAACCATTTGACACCCTTGCAGGGCCTTGCTTGGGCATCTCCTTGCTGGCACTTCTGATCTCAAGTACCTGGAATATGATAATAGTGATATCACTATGCTACCTTACTTTTGCAACTAGAGTTTTCTTAATTTGGTACATCTTGCATTGTCTGTTATTAATGGGCATAGTATTAACTGACCATCGGAACTGATTCTTTAGTAGGGTATAGCCATCAGTGATGAGATCAACCAGGGTTTAAAGTTAGTAAAGAATGGCTGTACTAAAACCCCTGTCGTTCTCATTACTAATGTTCACATCTGAGTAGTTCATATTGCTGCAGTTGAATTCAGCCCATCCAGTCTTCGACTATTCTGACTCCACACCAGTAAAATGTTTTAACTATTACTATGGCTAGTTAGGTAAGGTGATGACTTGATGAGGAGTTAGTATTGCTAAATGATCTTGTTTTTAGCTAGAATTTATTGCAACTTCTCCATTAGCAACCCCTTCATTTCATCTAATTTTTTGATAGCACAGTCTTGAGTCCAATCATAGTTGAGAGTGCTAAGATTATTACACACATAATATTGAACACTCTCAAAATACCTTTGTGCAGCCAAATCTTTTACTTGAAGAATGAGGGATAGTCAGCGATCCTGCACCCCCTCTCTACATGGCCTCCTAGTATATAAGACTGAATATATTATAGAGAATAAAAGAAAAATATATAAACTCCTCATGTTCAATACATTTGAGATACCCACAATGTTCCGACCTCCTGAATCTTAACTTACCTGACATTCACTAACCTATTACATGATGAATAAGGAACAGGCCAATACAGACAGTCAGCTGACTGCTAAAGTTAGTAATATATATAGAGGTAGACACAATGTCAGATACAATACTATCAGATCAGGAAAAGGGAGATCCAGAATACATGAAAATAAATCTCAAGATACGTCCCCAACTCAGGATTCTTCTCCACCCCTGATTGCAAGCCTACTAGGAAGAGTACTGAAGCACCTATAGAAGGATACAATACTGACCATGGTAGATGCAGAACCCAAAACCAAACCAAATAATCAACCAAATACTCTAACAGTGCATCAATTGGATGATAGTAGTGATGAGTACCAAATCTTACCCAGACTAGATGAAACAGAATGAGTCACTGAACTAGATAGAGAATGCATTGATAATGCAGATGGCCCCAGATCAAGATGTGATCATAGGTCACAAGTAGCTGACAGAAAGGAAGACAATTAGGTAAGATCTATATGTATTTTGACCTCATTATAGTCTAACGAGATAGGTCATGGTCAGCGTATAACCATAGATCTTGCATTCAAAATTTGGCAGAGAGCCTACAGTCCTGCAATGTTCCTGTCATTGGGTGATACACACTTATCATCCCCACTGAGTAGCCTTCCTGGTCCTACATCTGGTACCCTAATCTCTGGTCCAACTTCTCACTCTTATTGAAATATAGTTATAGGTGTGGAAAGGGCTATGTTAGATGATGGGAAGCCTCTGATTCTATGGTATACCGTATTTGAGTAACTGCTCTCAAATGTTGTTACTTTGACTGCCCAGGTGTACAGCCACTAGTCAGAAGTGTTCGTGAAACATATTTTTTGGCTTACTAAGCTACCTCGCCAAAAATGCCAAATCACGACTGTGAATCTGAATGGTATCACTGTTACGATCATAACATACCCAAATAATTTATACTCCGGCCATGACTACCACCCCTTTATCCTTTAATTATGGTTTACCAATCTGGATATAGAAAGCACTCAGTACCAAAAAAAAAAAAAACCTCCTAAAACCTCACAAAGAGAGATGTTGAATGTGGAAAAAGGCATGATTATTGTCTTTTTCTACTTCCTCCAGAATATTGCCCTTGTTGCTCAACTCATTGGCCGGCCTAGGACAACAGTTAAAAGCTTCCTTGTCCGGGCATGTGAGTGCCCATCAGTGGAAAACATCCCTCACCCCGGTCGCACCCCTGTTCTTAGCCATCAGCAATGTCGCACAATCATCCGGGCAGCCAAATCCAACTGGAAAATGACCAGATCTGATTTCAGAGATCAATATTGTACTGTCCGTCGAAAATGTCAAAATTTGGATCAGATCATCTGATAACAACATGGTTGCCATGACAACAAAGGAAAAAAGATAAAAAAATAAAGCAGGGGAGAAAAAAAAGAAGGAGATTAAATTCAAAGAGGGATAGGCAAAAATACATAAGTATGATTGACAAAAAGAGGAATTAAAGAGAAATAAACAAAGAAAATAGGAGATACAGAAGCAGAGAAAAAAAGAAATAAAAAAATGAGGAAAGAAAGGAAAGAAAGAAGCGAGGAAACAGTCAGAATAAGGAAGGATATAAAAGAAAAGAGAATTAAATAATATGTAGTAGACAAGATAAGAGATAAGATGGGAAAAGAAAAGGAAAAAGGGAAAAGAAATCCCAGAATAGAAAAAGAGAAACAAAAGATGAAAAAAAAAGAGTAAGAGAACAGAACTCTAATTATTTGCATAAAATAAGCAAAATAGAATATGTTAGAGTAAATAATATTAAAATACTGTGGGAATAATAAAATAACTGAGAAACAGTGGGGGAAAAGTTAGGTTTTTGTTTATTGGCCTAGATAACATGGTAGTTAAGTTTTATTGGTAAGACCTGGGTTTGTTTTGTGGGTTGTTGTGCAGTATATTCCTTTATAAGGAGCAACAGTATTACATTTTTATGCATAGACATAAGAGACGAACTGCCAACACAATATCAACACATAACATGAATATATTTTTCATTTCCCCTCTCCATCTATTCTTTTGCTTCCTTTTCCAGGGCAGTACTTTGGGGGGGATTATTAGGTTAAATATCATTGTAGAAAAGTTGGGTTCATTTCATAAGACCTAGGTAGTTGTTGCTAGGTTTTGTTCGAGGGAGGGTGTTTAGTATTTGAGACTTGGCATGTATCATTAGTTCCTATATAAGGCACAACCACTCGTAGTTTTTACATGGAGAGAAAGACACAAGTGCGACGAACAACGAATACGAATACATTTATATTTCTCTTCCTCCAATATCGACATCCGTTTCTATTGTGTGTGATTATATTCGACGGATTTGTTTCCCAAGGACGACCTTCTAACTTCCAGCTGTGCATGCGGTGTTTTGCCCACACCTGGCAGTGTTTGTCCTCCTTCGACCCGTAATTCCTTTTATCCCTTTCGATTTCCGTTTAGAGAAGTAAACCTTCTCTAGCCTTACTGTTTTACATCCGGACAGGTTTTGGTTCTCTCAGTACCTCCTGACAGATTTGTTTTCCACTTGTACAATCATCGGAGTACCTTCTTTGAAAGTGGTATTTTGTGTATTCTCCGTGGTATTAATTTTCCTTTTGCACAACTATTCCTGTGTTAGCTTTGTTTACCTCTTGACAATTCAACCTGTTTTTGACTTTTAAGTTCTCCATTGGGACCTGTTTTTGTCCAACAAAGCTGACACTTAACCTGGGGCTACCCAATGAGAGAATAAGGAGTTACCAATAATATACAACTTGTAGGCTTTTGAATTACCGGAAAAGACAACCCTGTCCACAACAAACAAAGTTGAAGAAATAAAATACACTCAAGAACAACAATGACAACACGGAGATGCAATATATGTCATCGTGAATTAGCAATTGATGCCTTTGATCGTGACCGGCGACAGAATCCAAGGGGGGGATGCAGGGCCTGCTTGGTAAGTGTCATTTTCTAATTACTTATAGTACATCTAAGAAGTAAGGAAACCAGCTAACTGTGGTTGCTTCTATATGTATAGGCAAATTTGAGGGCACGAAGAGCAAATAGAAGATTGCAAGAAGAACCAATTGAAAACAATCTTTCACCAGTACAGAGAATAAACCCACAAGAACCCCACCAGTCGCTTACTATATGGCGAGCCTTTATCACCAATCAGGAATCCTGGACCAGTCATTATTTAGGAGAGATGAATGTCACATGTTCAGCATGTGGAGCTAAGCACTGGGAAGCAGAGAAGCCTCTTAGACAATCAGCCGCAATCCAAAGCTTTGAAAAATTGTTGCAAGCATGGAGATGTCAAGATTGAGAAGCTAATGGTACTGCCAGAACCACTTAACTCTCTCATGAGTGGAATGGATGCTTGCTCAAAGCAGTTCCGGCAAGGGATTCGTCAATAGAATAATCTATTTGCTTTTACGTCTATCAGGTATAACATGGATGATTGTGAGACTGCCCAGGGGGGAGGATTACAATTGTTTCAAGTCCATGGTGAGATATACCATTTGCAGGGTCCGTTGGTCCCCCCAGCTAGAAGAGATTCATTATATTCGCAAGTCTACCTTTATGACCCAATGTATGCGACTAAGAGCCATGCAGCATATGCACAAAATTTGGATAGAGATACGATTGAACAACTGACGCATATGTTGGAACTCTGCAGTCCATTAATTCAACTCTACCGGACAGCTCACGAAAGTCTGGCAGATATTCCTGCTGATGAGACAAACTACAGGATTCTTATAGATCCTAGAATGCAATTGGTAATAGAGCAAGGGGCGGATAGATGAACAGAAAATTTGCCAACAGTGAATGAAGTAGCTATTGTTGTGCCAGAGGAATATGGGCAGGCCAGCTTTCAAGATATTGTCCTTGCTCAAAGAAGTCCTACAGATCAACAAGAGCCTAGTGGTGGGTTCAAAAGAATGAACCCAAATCACCCATCTTATCTTGCCCTTCACTATGTCATACTCTTTCCACGGGAGAACCCGGATGGCATTGGGCCCGGCAACTTCAAAATTTGTCTGGAACACGTCAGATACTTAAGATGCCTCAACGTTCCTTCTATCGTTTCAGACTCCATACAAGAGGTGATGAACCATCAACTCTATTCCATGCGCAACAGCTATTCCAACAATTCGTTGTGGATTCATGGGCTGTATGTGATCAGAATAAATTGGATTGGTTTAAAACTCATCAAGGCAATATTCGATCTGATCTATACAATGGGCTGGCAGATGTTGTGATACAGGGTGATATTAATCTCCAAGAAGTGGGGAAAAGGGTTATTCTACCTTCGTCATATACTGGTGGTGATCGATTTATGCAAAAGCTATACCAAGACAGTATGGCAATTGTGCATCACTTTGGAAGACCATCACTCTTTATTACGTTCACTGCAAACCCAAAATGGGATGAGATTGTGAGGGAGTTACTCCCTGGTCAGGTTTCTGCCGATAGGCCTGACCTGGTTGCACGTGTCTTCTTTTTAAAAATGATTGATTTGCTTGATCAAATTAAGAAGAAAGAGATCTTTGGGCCCTGGAGGGGGTGGGTCTGGACCATTGAGTACCAGAAGAGGGGTCTTCCCCATATGCATTTGCTGTTATTCCTTAAAACAGATTTACAATTCCTCACTGCAGAGAATATTGATAATCTGATATCTGCAGAGTTGCCTGACGAGAGTACAACCAGGGGGAGAGAGTTGAGTACTATTATTCAAACAACGATGGTACATACCCAATGTGCAGGTGGGAATTCAGATTCGATATGTATGCAAAGTGCATATGAAGGTGGGCCCCGTGCCTGTATTACGGGATATCCTAAACCATTCCAGGTGGAAACTATAGTTCAGGAGAATGACTACCCAATCTATCGAAGGGGAGATATGGGACAAGGATTTACCTCACCAGTCATGAATGCAGGGCCTGGGGTGACAACAAGAATTGATAATCGAAGAGTGGTCCCCTATAGTCCTTATCTTTCCCTCCGCTACAAGGCTCACATTAATGTCGAAGTTTGTAGTTCCATAAGAGCAGTAAAATATATACATAAGTATATATATAAGGGAGGGGATCGTGCAACACTGAGGCTGAGGTCAGATTTGGATGAGATCCAAAGATATCTTAATGGCAGATATATTGGACCAACTGAAGCAGTCTGGCGATTATTTCAATTCAGCACCCATGCCCAGCAACCGGCAGTCCAGAATCTAGCTATTCATCTTCCTGGTGAGCAGCCTGTTTACCTTTCAGAACAGGACAATGTGGAAGAACTCCGTCACCGAATAGAGAGCTCAATATCAACTTTGACTTCATTTTTTGATTATAATAGTAAGGGGGAAGCGGGAGCCCCCTATCTATACCATGAATTTCCTGAGCACTTTGTTTTTATACGCAAAGTTGGATGGAAGAAAAGAGAAAAAGGGTTTTCAATTGGAAGAATGTATGCGGCTTCGCCATTTATGGGAGAAAAATACTATCTAAGGCTTCTTCTGACAATCGTTCGTGGACCCAAGAGCTATGAGGACCTTAGAACTGTTGGTGGCCAACTTTTACCCACCTTCAAAGCAGCTTGTATAACCTTAGGCCTTCTTGATGATGACGGAGAATGGGTTGCACTATTTACTGAGGGGGCAAACTTCATGACAGGATCTGCATTGAGACAACTGTTTGCACTCACCCTACAGCACACTACCTTGACCGATCCTTTGTCAATCTGGAATCACTTTGGACAAAGCTTTTGCGATGATATCTCCCATATGATTAGCACAGGACGATTACAGGTAATTAATCATTTGGGGCTTAGCCAGCAGGATATTTATTTAGACTATGGTCTCTGGGTTTTACAGAAAGCACTTGCTGAATTTGGTTCTGGCCTCGAGGATTACGGATTACCGCTACCGGTGCTTGAATGGCAGCATCAAAATCAAGGAGAGGCTGATCGATTGATCGCAGAAGAAATGGACTATGATCAAGAGGGGCAGAGAGTACTAGCACATGATATGTGTACACAACTCAATGGGGAACAGAGAGATTGTTTCAATCAAATTATAGCTATTGTTGAGCGCAGACTAGCCAACCCTCAACATCGTTTCTCTTCCAGTTTCTTTCTTCATGGCCCAGCTGGTACTGGAAAGACATTCCTTTATAACACACTCTGCAGTTACTTGAGGGCAAAAGAAATGATTGTACTCTGTGTGGCCTCTTCTGGTATCGCAGCTCAGCTCCTTCCAGGGGGCCGAACAGCGCATTCTCAATTCAAGATTCCTTTGTCCAACGATACGAATGGTTATTGTAATATTACCAACAATTCATACCTAGCAAAGTTGATTCGGAAGACAGCATTAATCATATGGGATGAAGTTCCTATGCAGCATAAAGCATGCTTTGAGTCAGTGAACAGAACCTTGAATGACATATGTGGGAGGGAGGAAGGGTTTCTTTTTGGTGGCATTCCCGTTGTCCTGGGAGGTGATTTTGCTCAAATTCTTCCAGTGATATGACGAGGCTCTCGACAAGCAACCGTTTTAGCTTCCATCAGGCATAGTACATTCTGGAATGATCTAATCATCCTAAAATTAAAGGTCAACATGCGTGTAATAACTGATCCAGCAAATCAAGTTTATCTTGAATTTTTGCAACGCTTGGTACACAATCCAACACACTACGGCGAGATCATCCTACATTCCTTTATTCAACATGCTAGCACAGTGGACGATCTCTGTGAGAAGATATATCCATCTGAGCTGTTGGCTTCATCTACAGCTCAACATGATACCTTTAAAGGAAGAGCTATTTTAGCTTGCAAAAATGACACTGTTAATGATTTTAACAGTGTGCCCTTGGAGAGAATGCCAGGCGAGACACATACTTTTGAGGCCGCAAATATTGTGGAGATGAATGATGATGTACAAGGACTTGAGCAGCTTGCAGTTGAATACTTACAAAGTATTGACCTTGCATCATTACCACCCTCTTGCCTTAAACTTAAAATAGGTGCTCCAGTAATTCTTTTACAGAACTTATGCCCACAACAAGCAATGTGTAATGGAACCAAAATGAAGGTTCTTGGAATGGGAAGGCGGTGTCTGGAGGTCGCTATTCTTGGTGGTAAATGAGATGGAGAAGTTCGTCTCTTACCCAGAATGATACTTACAAGCAATGAGGAAGATCTACTGTTTATCTTACACTGAAAACAGTTCCCCATTCGCTTATGTTTTGCTATGACAGTTAATAAGTCACAAGGACAATCATTGCAAACAGTTGGTGTTGATCTACGGAATCTAGCTTTCACCCATGGGCAACTCTATGTAGCTCTTTCTCAATCTACTTCACTTGCTGGACTTACTGTTCTCCTGTCACCTGAACATCCCTCTACTACACAGAATGTAGTATTCCCTGAGGTATTATTGCTCTGACTACACTCAACGTTGTAAGTTTATTCTATTCTATTTACTCTTTTATAAATCTTTGATTTAAAATACTGGGGTACACACTAATTGCTAATATACAGATATATTAAAGTTCAAACAGTTTTAATCAGTTTACTTTTATAAGTTACTTGGTTTTTAGTTTTATTTTCTTTTTCTTTTACATTTTCTTTCTGCTTTTTTCTCTCTCTTGACTCATTTTCTTTTTGATCATCTCTACTCATTTTCTTTTTAATTTATTGTACTACCAATGACCTCTATTATAAAAAGTATGTAGTGATTGGAAATATATATTCCATTTTTTTGTTGAACAATTTGTCAAAAATGTATTGAGGTATAAACAACTAATTTTACCCCAAAATTTGAGATATGGTTTCAATTTCATCCCCCACTTAAAATGTTGCATGTTACTCACATTTCCCAGAACCAACACACTTTTCCACATTCCAGCATTATCCCAAAAAGGAAATATTGTACAATTTGCTCAGAGGTAATGATCAAGGAGGTCATGTTTGGATACTAAACCAAATACGTGCCCTCGAGGGATCTCGAGGGGAGGATTGCTGGTAGATATGCACCTGGTGTATCACTTTCTACTGGTAAAGCCCCCTACACTGGTACTACTCTAAGTGATAGGACATGATTGACTAATAAATAAACTGTATATAAAATAGTGGATAGAGTACTCAGAGAGGCCAATGTCATGAAATGGCTAGCGAAATCAAGACCCAAGCTCAAGCCTGAGCATGTGGCAAAGAGATTGAAATGGGCTACAGTTCATAAGGATTGGACAGTGGAGGGTTTTGAAGGAGTTATTTGGAGTAATGAGTGCAGTGTGGAGAAATCCAAGAATCCAAGGCAGCAATGGGTTTGTAGAGAACCTGGAGAGAAGTGGCTAGCTGATTGTATCTATCTAAAGGAGAAGGATAAGGGAATTTCTCTCATGGTTTGTGGCTGCTTTTGGGGTAAGAGAAAAGGCCCTTTGGTTTCTATTACCCAAAATGTCAACAAGACCAGGTATGTTAGACTCTTGAGAAGATATCTTTTTCCTATTATTCATCAAATGATCTCCTTTGGTATGCAAGATATCCTTTTTCAGTAGCATAATTCTCCTGTTCACAAAGCTTATAGTGTTATGGATTGGTTGGAGAGAAACTGTATTGAAGTGGAGGAACAACCCCCCTACTCCCCTGATTTAAATCCTATTGAGCATGCATGGGTTGAGCTTAAAAAGCAATTGCATGAGCAGCACCCTAGGATTGCAGATACCCCAGGAGGAAAGGAAGCTGTAAAGAAGAGATTGGCCCAGGTCTTACCCTTAGTTTGGGAGACAATTCCTGATGAGTTTTTTGAGAAGTTGTGGAAATCAACACCTAGTAGAGTGGCTGCAGTTTTGGAAGCAAGGGGAGGCTATACAAAGTATTAGATAGTATCAAGGTTCTTTATTTCAAATTTCTATAATTAAATTTACAGTGGGTTGTTTGGTGGTTGGCTTGCCCGTTCATTCCTTTGCTCATTCACTTGTGTGCACACGTCCTTGTTGCTGTTGACACCAGAACCCCACTACCCCACTACTGGCCCTACTATGGTGCAATTGCAATTAAACACATGTCTCAGATCATGAACACTTCTGACTAGTGGCTGTACAAAGTGTAGGATACTGCACTTGCTAGTATTTCAGATACCAAAAATGTCAAACCCTCAGAGTAGTGCATAGGTTTGGTAATTAGACTGAAGATGATATGAACCAATCCAGAATGCCATAATAACCTTGAAGGATATGCCAAGAACACTCAGAGGTATAATCTCTGTTTGTAGATTATGTGTAGAAAGACATTGTGGAGTTATATGGGCTTCCGGACAATTCCACAGCTATGGCATGTAGAGTTGATTATCTCCTGGCATGGGACAGGTTGATGTGTGAGCTGAGAGGGTACAAGCTTTGTCTCTACCAGATATCTACTATATAGTGACACCTACCGATTATAATTGGACATAGCCTAGGGCCAGACATTATGATTCCTTGTGCTCCACATTCTTGATACCATTTACTGTAAGTACTTTGCAGGGAAGAAGATGCAAGCTATTCTAGATCCCAAGTTTCTTGCACACATCAATGGCACTATGATCTACTTGACATGTACTATAGTATACTATACACTTTATGAATAGCAAACTGAGATAATTGGAGGGCCCAGGGACTTCAAGACTGAGCCAGGTGAGCATGAGTCTCTGAATCATCTAAATGTTCACTCAGAAACAATGCAGCTAACCTATTACCACACAGACTCGGACAAGACCTTGTTGATTACCAAAAAGAAACTTGAGGTAAGTGCCCATTGAGGATCCCGAATATGATTGTGCAAAATATGCAAGAAAACATTGATAAGAGCATTGGGCAAGTTCAAGGACCACAGTGTGACTACCATGAAGAATATGATGATGATTGGGAAGCTGTAAGTACTCAGCTCAAGAGTGAGATATCTAACTACACTTCTATAAAGCCTGTACTGTGACATACTAATCACCAGAACTTGGACTTAGTGGGACATCAGCAATATGGGAATCTATTACTAGAAACTGACAGCTGGTTTGACTTGAGCTAGATGTCTGTAGCCTAGGAGCCTCAGTTACATGATTCAGATCCTCTAAATGTAGATGATTCATATGATATGACTGTGGAACTGACAGTGGACTGAGTGATAATCTATGCTGTATTATCAGGGGTCTCATTGAGCATTGGGGATTCCCAGTAAGGGCAAGCAGTACCAGGAGAGATGTCTTCATAAGCTTGATGATGACAGGTAGAGGGGTGGAACTATCAGTGAGGATGATTAAGGAGAATTAACAATATGTAAAGATTATGAGCAATAGATTTTATTTAGCTTACTATGATGACACTACTATAGAAATAAAAGAATGTAGTGTAAAAGAATAATCAGCATGATCTTTAACAAAGAATCTATAAAAAGCAGCTATCTGGGGAGTGTCAGAATGATTACAATTTAGTATATCGGATATCAGGTCGAAGTGGGGAAGATTGGACAATACTAGATACAATGTGAAGATTGTGTCACGAGTAATTCATCAGACTTCAGAAGTCATATTGAGGAGGTCCAGATATGAAGTAGTAGCATCAAGAGGAGACATTGTGGTCAAGGTGAAATCTGGCACCATCATGTATACAGGCCAGGATCAAGACAAGAGGAGAATCACATAGAAATAATCTGGATGGAAAAGCCTGATAATAGATGGTACTAGTATGTACATTGTAAGTATTGTGGAATCCCAATGCATACAGACAAGGATATGAATGACATTAAGGGAGAAGGTACCAGAATTAGGTATTGCAACAATATAAAAGCTGAGGATCTTGTACTGTCCAGATGCAACAGGATACAATCAGATGTTATTAGGATGAAATACCAGAAGGTCAGACATTATTAGGATGCACCACCTGAAGATCAAACATGGTGAGTATGCAAGAGTGTAGAATCAGACATTGTTAGAGTGCACTTAGTGTAGGGGTCTATGTCTAAATACCATCAGGATACATCAGGAATAGAACTCAACATCAGAACATAATGTCAGTTCAATAACACATCTTGGTTAATAGTTATCATTATGGGCACCTGGTGTACATGATGCACAGAATGTACTAGACACTAGATCATATTATTACGGATGTAACTATAACTCACAAGGAGATTCTGATTTACTGTGAGATGCTAGAACACCTCTGAATTAATGATATAGTCACTTCCTTTTATCTTTCCACTCGCTACTCCTACAAAGGCTAGTTGTCTACCTCTGTTATCTTTCTTCTGCTCTGCCTTGCGTTTCAGGCAATTCTTCTTCCAATGCCCTTCTTCATTGCAATAGTAGCATCAACTGCTCCTCTATCTGTACCTATCCTGGTATCTTAGTTGCTACATCGTGGATATCCTCTTGTGCCATTTCTTTCAATGATTTAATTTCTACTACAGATCATTCTATGGGAAACATAACCAGGATAATGATATCTCGAATAAGCTACAAATAGTGAAAGCAGTTGGCTGCTGTGTTCTAACCCAGTATTCCACCATACCTATCTTTGTATTACTTCTCACAGCATGAATTGGTGAGATAATTGATAGGATCATATACATATGTTACTGAACTACTATAATAAATCACTCATATGATTCCAGAAGTCAAAGGCTTAACATGGATGCCAAGTTACTATCTGGTATCTTTTCTTCAATTACCAAAAGGTTTGCAACAAGCATTGATAGTTTGTTCAACTCATTTAGATGTACTGCTATATACAGACCTTAATTAAGCTAAAGACTCCCTAATTTCTGCATCAGAATCATTCTATCATTTGAGCTGATACCTTGATGAACCTTTGCATGAGCACCATAAGCCTTTTTTGCATTTTTACCACACTGAATATCCAGGATATGTGAATCATGATGATTGTAAGAGATAATCATGAAAACTTGATCATTGATTTGTTTGCCTTTTACAGAGGCTTCAGCTAACAGACTAGTAGATGGTATATCTAAGACTGAGAAAGACATTATTATTTTAGAATATGAAGGATTTGAAACTTCCAGGCAATGTAATTACCTTTTCCCATTACCCTGGATCTATCCACTTAGTTAATTCAGTGGCCGATGGAGGTGAATACCAAGGTAGATGATTGCATACATGGCTTGGTTGTTTTCATGAGCTGTATTTCGTTCTAGTAACTGTAGTTTATTGTTGGCAGTACATAGAAGACTAGCATTCCCCCCCTTGAGACCTCGAGGGAACATTGGCGGAATAGTATACTAATGGAGAGTCTTCCCAATAACAGGAGCTGGAAACTGGGAAA
>ML120355.1:136147-326514 GCA_003788595.2 Choiromyces venosus 120613-1
AAATACTATGACATACAATTGTATGTCATGTGAAACCATTACAAACCATGCCGGGTTTGTAATACTAGTCCAAACATATTTCTTACTGTTTCATCTATCTTAACATAATACATATAATTAACCTCAAATAGACTAATCTCTAGCCTTCTATTATTCACTACTAAGTGACAACCATTGTATCTGAGGTATAGAAGTATTGTAATGTTCCACACTACTAATGTCTTATGAGATTATTGAAATTTGGAATAATTCATGTCCTCAAAGTTGTTGAACTGATAGTAGTCACATTGGTCAAAGTTTGTCTTCAGATTTAATTTGAAAATATTCTTTCAAACAGGCTATGAGAATGGCAAGTCAGATGCTTTGACATGCCATCTGGATGAATGGCCTGAAGATAGGGATGAAAGAAAAGAAGTGATTGAATAAACTGTATTAAAGTCCTAAAATCATAGTTTATTGGTAATCTATAAACCTCTGAATAATGAGTCTTATATAAATCGCCTGTTTTCAAGGGGATATAAGATAGATGAATTTCTAGCAAAAGTCTTAAAGATATTAGAGGACCAAATTCAATATTCACAGGAAATCTCACTAAATTCCTGCAAGAGGGAAGAATCTAGACTTACCTTGGAAAACTGTCTCTAGGTTCTAACTTCTCTAAAATTGCAACTTCATTTTTTTGCAACCGAACCATGAATCCTCTACTACTGATTATTCCTAGTGAACAAAAATATACAAACTACTATGCTGGAAGTATTATTGGCTAAGGATGTATGAAGATATATCAAGGTTTGTATGAAATTATCATCAGTGTCAGAGATCATGCATATTAAGACAGCTCCCATATAGAACTTAAAAGCCCTTCATGATTCCACAATGTCTATAGAAAGAAGTATCAACAGACTTTATCACTGACATTCCCTGGTCTCAAGGCAGTGATGCAATTTAGGTGTTAGTAGATCAACTGACTAAAATGAGATATCCTATTCCTTACCCTATTATGAGGTCTGCTGAAGATCTTGTAGAATTATTTCTCACGTATGTATGTCAGCTTCATGTATTACGAGATCTTATTGTCTCCAACTATGTACCCTAATTTGCTTCTAGTTTTTGGAAATCTCTGTCCACCATACTGAAAATCAAACTATGTCTCTCAATAGCTTTCTATATTGAGACTAATAGATAAATGGAGAGAATGAATGTTATCATAAAGTAATATCTCAGAGCCTACTTCAATTACCAACAGGATGACTGCTATAAGTAATAACCTTTGACTGAACATTTAGCAAATAACTAAACTTGAGAAATAACAGTCCTATAACCATTCTTCACTTACGTTAGCTTCAATCCCCAATTTGAAGTTGATTGAGAAATAGCAGTTCAATGTCCCAAATATCTACTTTCTCACAATCATTCCTAAGAAATGTGGCTAATTCATAACTATCTAAGGGTGGAGATCCTACTTTCATGTGCAAAATAGAAAGAACAAGTAAATCATTCCTGACTCCCAGCACCACATTACATGATTAATCATAGGGTTTGATTGAAAGGAAAATATATTCATATGAAAAGATTATCACACAAGTTAGACTATAAACATTTTGCTCTATTCTCGATCTCTAAAGTTATTGGTTCTCATACCAACTATCTGAATCTACTACCAATCATGGGAGTTCACAATGTATTTCATGTTTCTTTATTAGATAATATGGCAGATGGTCCATATCCAGGACAAATTATCCCCTCATCACTACTAGTTGATGTAGATGGTCAAGAATAGTGGTAAGTAGAGAAAGTACTAAATTCAAAGATTGTAGCCTAGAAGTAATATTACTTATTGAAGTGTATTACATATTCAGATCCTAGTTGAAAACCAGTACAGAACTTAGAAGATTTAACTGCTATAGATATCTTTCATCAGTAGTATCCAGGTAAGCCTGGACTGGAAATAGTATGATGATATCTCATGGAGTTCAACACTTAAGGAGGGGATAATATTATGGGAAATAACAGTGATATTGGTTATAGAATATTTGTTACCGTGGTTGTTTACTATTAAGGACTAAATTGAGGCATTAGGATAGTATAACTGTTTTGTATTTCTTTTTTGTGTGTATTTTTTCTTTCAATTTAAATCAGTTTGAGCATGAAGAGTGGTTCTCTTTTCTCTTCATGCAACCTCTTGTATTTTACATTGAAATATTAAAGTTATTAACCTCTACCAACAATCTTTCTCTTAATTCTACCCTTATTTTATACAATCTTGATACCTTGATCATATACTTTTGACTTCTCTCTTGTTTTCCAGCCCAGTCTTTGCCTTTCCTCATTTTTCCAGGGTCACCTTCTAATACTTTAGCCCCTACTAGCACCTTTATCACTGTACAGTTGACAACTGTAGTTCATCTGGGCATAACATTACCAGAATTACAAAATCTATCTTTTATTTCTTTCTTAATAGAAGCACATAATACTAGCTTCCCAATTCTAAATATTACTCAATTCTTTCTTACTACTAGAAGCTACCCACTCAACTCCTGCCATGTTCACAGCAAACTTCTTCTACTATTACCAGTCCTATGTGGTAGTTGTCATATTGTTGGAAAATTACAAATATGTCAAGAGATCTAACACTATATTCTTGCAATCTGTATTCCTCTGGTAAATATGTCACTTGAAAACCAGAGGTCTATAGTTATACATATAAAATGCATTATTGGATCGTTGGGACATAAATGGTAAGAGGAGATTACTTGTTGAAAATTGTGGTAGGAATACAGTTTCAAGCTAAAACAGACTAAGAAACTATATAATGATTGTGATAATAAGAAATTGAGTGAGGTATATGTTCTTGATAGTACTGAGCTGATTAATTTGGGCAGTGCATGGCTGGTAAAAATAACAAAAAGGCTTCTCTGGCAGCAGTAAGAGGGGGTAAGCATTCAACTGCTCAGCCTAGAAAAACAGGAACAAAGTCGGACTAATCGAAGCTGAAAATCCTCCCATCCCCTAGATATTGAAAATACTACCAGCCTGAAGTCCTTGGACAAAACAAGTTACCATTGCCAATATGGCTTTGGTCCTAGTAATTGGTTCCAAAGATCATTCTGCTTCTATAAGTGACGTCAAACAACTTAGCAACTCTGACTGGACTGGCAGTACCCTTAAAAACCTTACGCAACACTCTCCTGACATATTTTCTGGCTCTTCTTCCCAACCTCTTCCTACACCTAACTTCAGAATGAACCTTCACTCACGCCCACTCCCGCGCCAATGAATCTTACTTTACCCAATGGTACTATAAACCGAACTCTGCTCTCCTCATTGAAAGTAATTTTTCGAATTGACTAATACTTGACCCTAATCTACTTTTTTACTTTGTTTTTGTTCATTTTGCTTGTTTCTTGGGGATTCTTCTGGTTGTATTTTATCACAATATAACCATATTTGAGGTAAAAGTACCTTGTTGAGCTCTTTGACATCTGGGGGATTGCGTGATATTAGACTGCAAATTGAATCAACCAACAGACCCATATGGACAAGCAGAACCAATTTATTTCTCTGTGTCATATCACAGTATTGTGTCATTCCCCAGGGTTTGACGTTATTTCTGATTTTACTATGCACTATTTCGGATCATTCTCATTAAGAATGAAGGCTTGATAAGGTAAAAGGAAAAATGAAAAATGAAACTGAAAATGAAAGAATAATATGCCTTGGTCTCAACTCTCTATTTCACTACCTTGTACCACAGCTTATCCAGCATGAGGCTCTGAACGGCTCAATGGACGGTACATAACCAGTGCCCATTCTGATAATTCCCCCTCAGACATGACGATATCAGGGTCACCATGTTGAGATGTATCGAAGAGCGTGCCGTATGGGATCACAAGATCATGCCCGTGGGGTCTCACTGTTCCAGCAGGGTCAATATCAAAGTATTGACTGATCCCTGGCGTCTGTGGTATCGGATTTCTGGCGACCCCGCCATTTGGATATACGATCATTTCCCAACACTCCAAGTGCAGCTCGTTTGGGTCCTCGGCAATCTCGATAATGATTACCATGTTGATTCGCCCTCCCGAGTTCTCTAACCACATCTCAGCATCACAACGCAGGGCGGGTAGACTTCCCGAGTATCCCACTTCGACCATGAGTGATGGCCACTCGTCATAATCTCTGCGTGTATCAACTGGTTTGAATCCCCCATCACCCTCTTTGGTCCTGCCACCGGGAAAGCGAAGCTTTGTGGCCCCAACACGGCATAATGAATTACGTGAATGTCCGGGAATGTTGGCAACCTTGTTCCGGATCCCGGAACAGAAACTCCGGCTCACGTTTTCATATAGAGCGCCGGGCATTAGCCTGATAATGAGCGATTGCGCCGTCTGCTCGTAGGTGAATCTGGCCACTTTGCGAATACCGAGTTCCTCAATTTCCTCGTGGATGGGTTGAACCATGTCATGCGCAACACCGGTGACAAGTAGGTAGCAACCGGTTTCTGAATCAAGACATTCTTCAACCTTCTTCGCAATGTATAAGCCCAGGTAGACAGGGGTGAAGGAAAGGGGCTTATTCTCGCGTGGAATCAGTGCCGATAGTTTGGTGAAGCCCGAGCTGGCAAGTGCAAAGTCAGATGCCATCATATGAGTGATCTCACCCAATCGGAGAGAGCTGGTTGATGCAGGTATAGCAGAAGTCCTTGGGGGATACTGCTTGATGTAAACCTGGCAGAATTGGAACGTAATGGGGGAGTAGTAGGTGTGCCGTAGAATGGTTCTAAAAGTGTGATGAGCGGAGATGGTTGTTAAAACTGTGTTTGTGAGAAAGAATGAGGGATAGGTGGTAAGAGGAGGAAAATTGCTTCACTTTAGTAGAGGAATAGCAGGACGATGTTAAAAAATGGTAGAAAGGGATGTGACTACAGGCTGTCTGACCTTCGGCCCCTGCACTGTTATCAAGCTTATTTAGGGGCCATTTGACATCCCCCATTTTCAAATGATGCATTCAAGTTTTCCCTTGCGAGGGCCGGTTTTCTAGGAATCTTCAATTTTGAAATTGGACACTTGTCGACTCCTTAAAAGGTGTTATAGTTTGTTGCATTTGGGGAGGTAGGCATTGGCAGAAAGGGTGGATGCCTTTGAATGTAGCATTTCTTCGAAATCAGAGTCTGACAAGACTTTTAAAGTTGAATATATCTAGAATGAAACAAAGAAGGCCAGGCTATGAAAATCAATGTATTGTAATGAGCTTAACATCCTGCACCTACAGTCCCGTGGCAGAAGGCTAAGATGAATGAAAGTTTCTGCAATATATACTGTTGAAAGTGAGTGGTTTTCGGGACTCTTGAAATTCTGCTATTATTGATAACAATCTGAATGTTATGTTATGGAGGGTGTACACAATTGGATTATCTCCGTCTAGATGGGAAAAGAAACCGGAATTTTAAATGGTCATCTCAAATTCTCCCAGGCTTCATTGGGCGAAGCCCAATCATCTCTCTATTTTGATTCCCGGTTTATGGTTTCCAATGTTATTATCATGTGGCCAAAAAAAAGATAAAATGCACTCCCCTGCAAGTTTTGCTTAGCACCAAGAATTATAAAATGAACAAATTTGAGAAAGGTAAAAACTAATGGGTCCATTAGTAGTAAAAAATACAAAGAGGAACTCCTTTCCTAAGTCTTGATTTCAAGTGATTTGAACTTGAATGATAATCTTGGGCGCATTTACCTAGCCCAATCATGTCCTCTTAAGACATTCCTTGTTTTATATTTATGTCCTGCCAAACAGCCCAACATTTCAAGAGGTGATAAGACTCCCAATTAGCGTGTGAGAGGGCGGAAATTTCAAATTGAGGCCTTCCAAACAGCCCCTTACTAACTAAAGAGCACGAAGTATGGCACCCTCGGACACACATTGCGAGACAGCAAGTAAGAATCACTCGCCCAGCTTGTACTGCGTCTCTAACCATTCACATCCACATCCCCAAAACCCCATTTCTACAATCCACAACTTGAACTTTAAATCTCTTCCTTTCCACCATCCGAGACTTGATAGCGGCCCAAGTTACATATTCCGGGTTTGCATCGCTCTGCTCTCTCGCTACCGGCACATACGTGCATGCGCTAGGTTCATAATGTTATATCAGGAATCAAAGCGTATCCTTTCTTCCCATGGACGAACTTCCTCCACGATAAGCCACGTGCCCAAATAAAACAAAAACTATATCGTTGTTAGGAAGTCCGACGGAACGAATGATACCTACGAAACAGACAGAAATTCCTCGTTGATATATTAATCACAAATCAAATTCATAATATCTCAATATCTCTGTATCCTCTCCATCAGCTCCATGCTTACAGGGTGTGTGGTCAGTCCAATGGTAACGCATTTACATATATACAATGCTCTGGAGATACAGTGGATTCTCGGTGCCGATAGTGATCATCCTTCGTTTTACAGAAGTGTGTTGATCAATAGTGTTCGAATAATGCGATACCTTGCGGCTGTAACATACAATACCGGAAAACGGGAATTGACACCAAATATCTGAATGCCGGGTAATTGTATGTTGTATGTTCATTTGTCATGCTGGGATTACGCCTATAAGTATTTAGATTCCCCACACTCCTTCAATAAACTTCCTTGTCCTCCAGAGCGATACTTTCATACCCGTATCCGCTGCAAATAATTTTAATTTTGATCCATCCAAACAAATCTGGAAGACCTGATTGATATTTGATAGCAGTATAACCGACGCCTAGCCCTAGCCTACCTATATATGGATGGCTGAAGGTTCACGTGTTGACCTCCAGTTGATATTGTCTGCCCTCTTCGCCAATGATTACGCACCATCTTTGGGTTGCGTATGTTAAAATATAAAGGAGGGTACCGATATATTTGCTTCTACAAAGAGCAATAAAGAGATTGACAAAAGAGTAGATAAAGATTGATATCGTATAACGAGTGAGGAAATATATGTATCTATCGATATAGTAAAAGAAAGAATCGAATTGACTGATTGATTAACGAAAGAAAAGACAAAGTTCTGTGTCTTTTATAGACAGAGTAGGCCTGAAGAAAGACACAGACTAAAGAGAAAAACATATGAAAAATAGAGATCCTCCACACTTCCGAATCTTCAAACAATACCAAACAATATTGATACAACTGGAGTAAAGAGAAGGTATCAACTATTTCGTTTTCCAACATCCAGTGTTTCTACTAATTCCCTTTCCAACATCCTATGTTTCCACTAACTACAAACAAAACACCGAAGGATTCAGATCAGGTTGCCGAAACACTAAGTCCTGCCTTAGCTTGTTTCAACAGCGTAATCTACTCGTGCTTCTCAGCCAAGATTTGGTTTCCCCATTTGCCATTTGTAGCTGTGAGTGTGGGTCAGTTCTTTTGGCTGAGAAGTACGAGGACATCTTTTGAATTCTTAATTTTTTTTCTCATGTTACAAGTAACAGGCAAGCAATATCAGAACATAAGACCAACCAGCATCCGGCAAGAAGTTCTTCCTTATTGGGCAAAATCTCCGTTTACCCCCTGTTTACCACCCGATCTCTCGTCCCTTTTTACTCCTTAAAGTTAATGGTCGTACTCCTTTTGCCTGCTACGGTACTTGTATTCGCTAAAATAAAAAGTCTGTCTCCAAGGTATAGCCGCCAGTGGCAACGCGGCAATTCCTCTCGTCTAGCAGATTCAACAATAAGAAGATTCCATGGATAGTTACCTCTCGTGAGTCAAATATCTCTAAAAACCAGTATCTCTAGTCCTACTGGGAAGTAATAAGAAATAGGTAAAGTTCTTTCAAGAATGGTGTTGTCTAGCCGTTAATTCGGCGTCGGTAAAGGTCGGGGACAGACACTTTGTTTTGGCGAGGATGCGAGCTTTCTCAATCACTTCTTGATGGCGGGCCGATTATATAATCACACTATCCTTGCTTCTCTCTTTTGTCGCTTTCTTTTTCTTTTTTTTTTCTTCTACATATATCGGTAGGAAACCAATCTTATCAGAACATCCACCAATAAACTTCCAACCAATTCCCATCTTTATTCTTTGGGGTAATACAAACTAACACTCCCCCGGGAAAACTTATGCCCCTAAAATATTCCAACACATCATCTTCATACTGCGCAAAACAGTTTCTGCAATTAATTTTGACGGCATGCATTCTTGCTATATAAACGTGATGCACCGGGTGGGCTCAGTGGCATCATATCCTCCACCTCCCTCAGACATGACTCTTGGAGTGGGGCCAGGAAACAATGAGCGAGGGAGAGGTTACAATTAGAGAGAGATCTAAACTCGTGCTATGATACCATAGTCTCCCATATAATCCCATCGCCAGCTCTACTCCACAGTAGTCTATAATTCTGTGTGTGAGCTCGTGAGAACAGCCGCCTCAGCTCATGAGTGTTCAAAAAGGACAGCAACAACCCTCCCTCCCCCCAATACTCGAACTCCCCACACAAAGAAAAAAGACTTCTCCCCAACACCATTTTTAATACCCCTTGGAGCTTTAACCTCCCTCAGTAAATTTGCTACCATCTCCCATCCCATTTCTTTCTTGCTCACCATACCATACCCCAAGAAAGAAAGAAATTTCGAACTACAGTACCTCACGCCTAGAGACACATACTCCGCTTACCCAAACACTGCTTTACGCTACATTACGCGGCTAGAGCACTGTAAGAGTACCCCTGCCATATAAAAGATCAAACCATAGGCCCGAGAGTGAGAGTGAGACAACCCTCTTCAGGCCAAAGCTGATGGAAAGTTGGTCTTTCAGTCGGCGTTTTGGCGTAGTCTACTTGGTTCTGATGTAGACCGAGATGGGTGGTTTATGCGTCTGAAGAGACCGTGCTTGTTTTGCGATGCGGGAGGGAAAGGGGGGTACGGGTGCTCTGAGAGGTGTTTGGAAGGAAGTGTGGAAGAGGTCGGCATAGCACTGGGTGAACGGTGGCTTAGATTGTCTTCTGGAAAGGCTCATGCGGATTCGGGTTGAGGGGTTTGCGTTGTTGAAGGGTGCTCTATGATATCCTTACTCCGGGGCTATTATTATACAGCGTAGGTTCGTTCATTGCTGATAATATTGTCCAGTACGGTACCGCCCATACGTCGATTTGGTCCCATCTTACGTTTTCTTTCTCTCTGCAGAGAGGCTATGTCGTTGCCATGCTGGTATTGCGCTGCTGGTAGACTAAGTGTGGGCAAGTGACTGGGTGTGTATTAATTTATCTTAATTGTTTTGTGCAAGCCGATTTGACAGGGTATGAAAGGAAGGAATGATTTATATAGCTGGCTTTTCTTTTACTTTTACTTTTTTTTCTTTCATCGTTGGTGGCGGGCTTTGTGTGTTCTACATATTATGATATCATATGGGCGAGTGAGTAGTGTCAGGGCTAATATCTGACTTAGTATTTTTAACCGTGAGATAGTTGTGTTCGCTAGAACGCAATCATTATTTATGAAGGAGGCCCAGCTTTGTTAGAAATTAGGGAGTACCGAAAGGACAAAACGGGTCCCGGTCAAAAACACGAAAGGTTGAGAAGGCTCACTTCTCGAAAAGGGAAACGACAGGAAGAAAGAGGAATCGTCGGTCGAAGGAGGAACAAACACTACCAGGTGTGGGTAAAACGCCGCTCGCACAGCTGGGAATCGAATGGTCGTCCTTGGAAAACAAATCCGTCGAAGGGAATCACACTCGAGGAAGAAAAATGCAAAATCGGAAAAGGGGAAACAAAAATAAATTCGCGTTCGTTGATGCTATGTCCGATGTCCGTCTTTTCGTCCCTCTAGGTAAAAACTAACGAGTGGTCATTCCTTATAAAGGAAAATACCACGCAACAACCCACAAACACTAAACACCGTCCCACCAATGAAAACCTAGCTACAATTTCCTAGGTTTATAAACTAAAAGCTAACTTGTCCGCCGATATCCCTAAACCTTTTTTCGTTCTCACAGTACGCGGCCTCTGTACATAGACTTAGGGACGCGTCATAGTTTGTTTGCTAGTTTGTTAGCTTACGCGACCTACGAGGAAAGGCCTATATAAGGGGGCGATTCCCTACCTCGCTCCTAAGAAAAAAGAAAACGGAAGACAGGAAGAGAAAAGGGACAACGGAAACAAGCGAGAAAACATGGGCAAGAGAATATTTGGAAGGATTTGGGAAACAACGGGATAGTTGTTAGAGGTTTTCAGCATAGATAGTCGAACAACCAGGACAGGTTGGACTTTTCTTTTGTTGGATTTATTTTTCCTTCAGTTTGTTGTTGTTTCGGACAGGTTGTTTGATTATATTTTCTCTAGGGGATTTATTGAATTGTTTGTGATTTGCGGGTTTCTTTTACTTTGAACGAACCTTTTTTTACCGTGCGCATTTTTTGTTGTGAGTTCCAGTGACTCCGAAGATAAAACCTGACTTCTTCCTTTTTTGTTTTTCTGTACCATAAACTTTGTAGAGTGAGATCGTGCTTCCCCACAGCTCAACCGAAGGATTGAAGCGCTAGATTTAACACGGCACCGCCCTCTCATGCATGTTTGTCATGTGTCTTGGTTTGATTTTATGAGGCGTTGGTGAGTTAGTGACCATGGTGAGTGTTTGTGTGGGCGTTATTGGCTATCATTTGAAGCGGGCGGCCTACGGCCGCACAATCTGTCTTCCATAATGCAAACTCCCACAACAAGAGAAACGTAACGGACACGAGAGGTGAACCCATAGATAGTTGAGCTCGTGAAGTACCTAAATTGTATTTTAATTTTTTTCCCGGATCGCCGTGACCCAGGATCTATCGGATAAGGAATTCAAATTGTCATAACCTCTAGGGTCGGCAAAAGATTTGCAGGTTCTGGTGATATACACGGTTAGGGTTCGATATGTTCCACAAGGTCGCGGGTTTAAAGGCATCACTTGTTGCCTACCACACCGAAGACTAGTGTACTGCAAAGACGGAGAGGGCGGCCTTTGGCCGCAAAACCCCTCCTCGATAACACATACCTGCGGCCTTGGGCCGCACACAATCTGTCTCCCATCACACGGAGCCATGGCCTATGGCCGCATAATCCATCTTCCATATATCAAAATCGGCGGCCTGAAGCCACCAGTGCTTGCCGTGGGCCAGGCTGGGCCTGGCTGACCAAAGCCTTGCCTGGCCCACAAAGTCATGGGCTGGGCCTACCAAAGCCCAGCCGAGCCCACCTGGCCTATGGGCCAGAGCAAAAGTGAATATGATCAAGCATAAATTTTGAAATTCGGAGAGAAGGATTGAGAGAGAGAGAAACAATAGAAGGCGTGGAAAAATAGAGTAAGCAAGATAAAGAGAGTTTTGTTATAGTTGATAGATATATTATTCAAGCATTGACAGTGATAGCATCAACTATTTATGCACTCCAAAATCCTGTACAACCACCTGAATTTCCCTTTCATTCCGTACCAACCCTCATTCCAAACAACAGCATCCTTACACCAAATACGAACCACATCATTCCAAATACCAACCAACATTCCTAATACCAAGTACCAATGTCATTCTGGCAACATTCTTTTAACACATTCCTCACAACACTCCCACTCTTCCTAGTACTCTGTAGAGTGCAAGGAAGAAGACACATGAAAGGAAAGACATGGTAACTTTGGCTGGCCTCATTAAAAATCTGTCAGATTTTGTGATCAGGGAAAAATAGTGCCGCCATACAGGTAAAGAAAAGTAAACAAGTTTGAAAAACAACTAAGTTTGAAAAAGTAACTAAGAGAAATAAAAATAACTGAAAGACTGATCAAAGCCTAAACCACCTTTACCTAACCAGATCCTAGAATACCTTTACGAGACCTAAGTGTGAGGTGTGTTTCCAATGTGCGTCACGGGGCAGTGATTTTGTAAGAACATCAGCGGTTTGTTCAGTAGTCGGGATGAAATTGAGTTCGATATTTCCATTCTTGTAGGATGTACGGATGAAGTGATATTTGATATCGATATGCTTCATTCTCTCCTGGAACTTTGGATTCCTGGTGATATCAATGGCTCCTTGATTATCACTGGAAATAGGAAGAGGTCATGATACTTCTCCAGTAATCTCGTCGTAAAGACGTTTCATCCATATTCCTTCTCTTACTGCTTCTGAATAACCAATGTATTCAGCTTCCAAAGTGGATTGTGAAACCAACTTTTGCTTCTTCGCTCTCCAAGAGACTGGAGAACCAGCAAGGATGAAGGCGTAACCACTCGTAGGTTTCCTGTCCTCTGTGTCACCAGCATATTTGTAGTCTGAATTCTCCATGTAGGTCCTTCTGGTAATGTCCGCTAGGTTCATTTGTTTTTCCATAGGTAAGTGCGAGGTTCTGCAAATGCTTGAGATAGTGGAGAAGGCATTTCGCGGTAGCAAGATCGGTGGTGTTTGGTCGCGAATTGAACTTGCTTATAGTGGCCACTGCAAATGCAATGTCCGGATGTATTCCGACCACAAGGTACATTAGGCTTCCAATCAAGGACTGATAGTTACCAGTGTTGACTGATGTACTCATATCCATATCCAGCGATGACAGTAACTTTGAGCCAGGTCCCATTGGAGTCGCTACCCCATTACAGTGGTTTAAACCAAAGCGTTTTAGGACTGTTGTGATGAACCAAGATTGATGTACTTGAATGGTGTCAGGGTTAGCCCAAGTTACTTCGAAGTCTAAGAACTGACGAATCCTTCCTAGATCGTTCATTCGATATTTCTGGTGCAGAAGTGTCTTCACATCTTTGATACTCTGTGTATCTCATGCAGTTATCAGTAGATGATCAATATAGAGCAGAATAAAAACTTCAGGAACATTTCCTTTCGTAGGATAAGATGATGGAATGTATAAATTTGAATCATTTTTGGATCGCCGGAAGTTGATTGACCTTGAGAATTGATCAATATGCTTATACCATAGCTGGGGAGCTTGCTTAATTTCATAAAGTGCCTTGTTCAATTCACAGAGCTTTTTCAAATCCACTTCAGGACCTAACCAATCAATGCCGGTGGGAAGCTGCATGTATACGGGGTTATCAATAGGGGGATTCAGAAAGGCAGTTACCACATCCATATGATCCACATCCCATCGATGCAGTGAAGCATATGCTAAGATCAACCGCAAGTTTACAAGCTTTACCACAGGTGCAAACATGTCTCCAAAGTCAACTCCCAGCATCTCCTCATATCCCTTAATGACCATGCGTACTTTATATCTCAGGCTTCCATCTGGATTGGTCTTCTTCCGGAATACCCATCGGCATCCAATAATATTCATGTGAGTTGGTATCACCTCACTGCTCACATATGACCACGTTTTGTTCATCATGAGGGACTGATATTCCTCTCTCATAGTACTCTTCCAGGGCTTTGAACACGACTGATGAAGTGCTTCCTGGTAGCTAGTTGGGTCGCACTCATGCAGTATAGCATCCACGATGTTATCCTCGACAGCTATACAAGCTGTCAGATGGTTACGGGATGATCTTCGTAACACAAGTATATTCTCAGTGGCGATTTCAACTGAGCGGTTTCGGTTATGGGATTCTCTTCATAACGTAGGTATACTCTGAGTGGTAGTCTCTTCTCGATGCGGTTTGGGCATGCAAGGGTGATCGTTCTCAACAATGTCCTCATCTGCATCTCCTATATCTTGCATGACATTCTCATTCTCATCTTCCAACTGATTTGGATTGCAAGCGTGATCATCATCCTCATCTGCATCTCCAATTAATGTTCTCAGTATACTCGCAACAGACTCATCATCACCTCTAATGGGGTTTCCAATGACCAGTGATTCATCAAACTTGACATCTGAAGCTTGGACAACTCATTTTCCAACTGGGTCCTAAAGTCTCTAGTTCTTTGACGTGTCATGAACGTATCCAAGGAATCCACAATCCTGCACGTGTTCAGTAAACTTTCCTTACCTTTGCTCCTCTGGTATTAACTTGTACATAACACATCCAAACCGATGAAGATGACCGATATCCGGTTTGCAATTGTGTAGTTCTTTGTAGGGAGCCTTATTTTGTATGGAGTGGGATGGAGAATGACTGTGTAGATATGCCATAGTATTGATCGCTTCAGCCCAGAACTGATCAGGTAACTGGGAGTTGAACAACAATGCTTGTGCTTTGGTAATAAGGGTCCTAATCATCCATTCTCTGACACCATTTTTGTGTTGAGTATAAGGAGGGGAAGGCTCCAATGAGATTTCTGAGACACGCAGTATTCCGCGAAAAAGCTTGTTGTCATATTCACCGTGCCCATTGTCACACTGGAACTGTGCGATAGGCCATTTAGGGTATTTAGTCACAAGAGATGCCTTGAACTCCTGAAAAACAGAAACGACCTCGATTGCTATTGTGATCTTAAAAAAGAAACCCAGACTGATCGTGAGAAGTTGTCAACATATACGATAAAATATTTAAGCCCCGATATCAATTCAGGCATGATCGGTCCACAAAGGTCAGAATGAATTAACTGAAATGGGTGTTTCATCTGCTCGACTGGCGCTCGCTGTATCTTCCATTGATGCTTGGAATTGACACATATATCGCATATGCCTTGTGGAATCGATGTATCAATGTAGGCTGACAGCGGAATGAGGAGTTTGATGGTGTCGAGATTGAGGTGGGCAAGTCTCTAGTGCCACAAGGTGAGTGGTATCTTCTTTGGTGATGCCCTATTGACCAAAACTGATATGTTGCTAGTGGTTTGACTACAACTAGTGCTAGCTGAAGCAAGGGAGGTACGTAACTGATACAGACCATCAAATAAATTTCCAAGTGTTATACTATGACCACTTCTATCATAAAGGTCTCCTAACAAGCATACTTCATCCATAAACCAAACATGATATCATACTGAAAGCCTACAAACTGAGAGTCGACAATATTGGATTTGCAGTACAAAGAAGGTATTGATCAAGATGCTGGTACTGGGAAGCTGAAGGGAGATGAGACCAGAAGCTGTTGTGATCATACATGAGCCATCACCCATCGAAACCTTAACTGGCATTGGCAGAGTTTGAAGGGTGCTAAAAGGTTTCCTCTCATGGCCCATGTGGTGAGAGGCACCTGAGTCAATAACCCAAGCCTCATTGCTGAGAGTTTGAGGAGGGGCAGTGATAAGCACCTTCACTGTCATGAAAACTGATTCTGAAGGACCGTTGGCTGAAGAAGCCTTTCTCACTGGTCGTCATTCCAATCGTGCCTTATCTGCTCTCTTTTTCATAAGCCAATCCTCTTGCTTATGACCCTGTCTATTATAGTACCAATAAGAGACCGAAAAGGCTGCTCAAGAAGTCGCTTGGTTTTTTCAGTGTTTTCTGCGTTGACAAAGTCAACCTCGTCCTCCTCCACCACAGTGAAAGCCTCCATCTTCTCTGCTTGTAGATAACAAGACATTCGCAGATGTCATCATACTGCTGACAGCTACATTCGATCCAACATCACTTTATCGATTTCGAACTGACGTCTCCTATTCAATGAGAGTGGTGATCCCATAGTCTACTGTCGGGCATTCTGCTGACTGATTGGTTATAATATCGATGATAGAGTTGCACTTCACAGGCAGGGTAGTGACTAGGTGCGTGATGAAGGTTTCATCTAGAATTGCTTGTTCTGATCCTTCTAACTCCTGATGGTAATCTAGTAGATGGGTTATATATTCCGCGAATGTGGAGTTACCGGTAGGGTGCAGTTGGTTAAAGCTTCTGAGGATTACGGTACAGCTGGCACGGGTGTTTGAGGTGTCTAGTTTTGTTTTTAGCTTCTCCCACATGAGGTGGGGATCTCTCATACTATTAATATAGGTCTTAACGGATAAATGAAAGGACGCATTTATCATCGCAGCTGCTTTACCAGAACTGCACTCGAAGTCTGCTGCTCCACAACCCTCTGGGTTAACCTCTTCTCTGAGCACGATTGCTAGGGTGGATTCACCCTAGAGAAAGAATTCAACATCACGTTTCCAGTGTGCGTAATTGTAATGGGTTAGCTTGCTTGTTTCCCCATACTTACAATCGTAGAGTTCATCCCTATAAACATATGAAAGTCTAGGGTCCGTCATGAGGGCAGGAAGGGTGGTGCCGGTGGTTTGATTGAGAGGCTGCATGGTGGATCTTGAGGTGTGGCAACGGAGCGAAGAAAGCTTTTGTAGGAAACGAAATGAAATGAAATGAAATAGGCGAAATGAGATGAAGTGGGTGTGACAAAATGAGGTGGACGTAGGTAGATGTAGGATACAAGTTATGCATTCAGAGAGCCAGGCTCATAACCTGAAATTTGGAGAGAAGGATTGAGAGAGAGAGAAACAATAGAAGGCATGGAAAAATAGAGTAAGCAAGATAAAGACAGTTTAGTTATAGTTGATAGATGTATTATTCAAGCATTGACGGTGATAGCATCAACTATTTATGCACTCCAAAATCCTGTACAACTACCAGAATTTCCCTTTCATTCCATACCAACCCTCATTCCAAACAAAAGCATCCTTACACCAAATACCAACCACATCATTCCAAATACCAACCAACATTCCTAACACAAAGTACTAATGTCATTCTGGCAACATTCTTTTAACACATTCCTGACAACAAATTTTCTATGAAAAGATAATGGGGTCAGGTACGGGTGGGTTGGGGCTAATACCTGTATATTCTATTCTGAACAAATAGGAAGAGGGGCAGGAAGTACAATTATGAATCAAAAGGGACAAATTGAAGTTGAAAAAGAAGTTATTATTTTGTGATATGAAGTAAACTTCTCATTACTACTTCCTAGTAACCTCATGTAACACTTCAATGAATACAAGACAAGACCTACTAACTCTCCTCATGCTATCTGCCTTTCCTCAATGTAGCATAATTAGCAAAATTCAAGACCTTATATTCCCTTCTCCTAGCTCTCCTCCCTACAAGGCACTTCTCCCCTCCCCTCTCACACTCACTACCAACAGTAAAAGACAAAAGCAAGAAGCTTCACAAATACAGGACTTAAACATCTTCCGAATTATCTTGAACAACTAAAGCATTGAGCAAATTCTTAATAAATTGCAGTTCTGGATGTATGGTGGGAATAAAGTGATCCTTCAAGTTAATCCAGGATTTTGTACATTCCAACTTTGATAGTACATCATCCCCCATGCTGCACCATCTATCAGTAAGTTTGATCTTAGCACCACTAAATACTCTCTCTGGCTCTGCAGACATTGCAGGAATACTGAGGATTTCTAAAGCCATTTGTGATAAATCCCGCATTCACAATACACTAGACATTCTTGACCAATATTCCATCAAGTCTATCTTCGGAGTTTGGTTCTAGTAGATACTAAGCATGCTTATCAATTCCTTCGGACTCTATCAATACTTGATGTTTGCATTGATAACTAGTTTTCAATTTGTTTTGTGGTCAGAGGGGAAGCGTATTTGCCAAATTAGTTTCTGAAACTCTAGTACTCTACTGAGTCAGGACAGCAGAAGTTGGGTATTTGCCTTTATAGGTCACAGACCACACATCATGAAGGTGATTTCTTGCAAGATTAATCGCTTCCTGCCATCCATCCCACTGAACCTCAAAATATTCCATTTTTATTCCAGGATTCATAACAACAGCAACAACATAGGGTGGATAGACTTCAGTTTTCTTGTAGAAGGTTCACAATATTCTAATCCCATTTGATATCATAGAAATAATGTGGCATGTTCGATAGCGATTTGAGGTTCTTTCACTTTCCAGAACTTCTATCAACTCATCTATTACTTGTAGGATGTTAACAATACATCCATTGCTGTATTTCAACTGCAATCTTGTACTTCACTCTGCGAATGGCTCTAAAATCTCCATCCAATGAGTCTAGGTAGTCCAGTCATCATCTCAGAGATCATCAAGAACTGGTGCTCCTTCCCCAGTACCTCACTCCCCATTACGGTTCACCCCAATAGCACAGGCAATGAATGTAGTGATTGGTAATTTTATGTGCAAGGTCCTCTTTAGAGACTCATAGTCACTGGACCAGCAGGTCAGATTTCTGATGATTGGAAGTGCAATATTTTCATTCAGGTACTTGTCTTGGAGAACTTCAGTAAACTGGTATAAACATTGAGGAGTGCATTGAATATAGGTGATGATATTTTGAAGTTTCCCTATCGGACCATTCTTCAGGCATTGTTGAAGCCTGATAAGTTCTTCTCCAGGAGAGAAAGTGAACTCATCTGCCTCACTGCTGAGAGCTTTACCATCTTCACCCTATAGAATTTCTTTAACAACCAAATTAATCTGATGCCCACAGCAGTGAAGATGGTCATGAATAGGATTAAGTGGTATCAGGTTCTAATCAATCATGAGCTGTGTAATCCCTTGTAATGTTGTATCATTATTATTTCTTACATTATCAATATTAAAATTCCCAATTTTTACTTCAATTCCATACTTTGTAATTGTTTACCAAAAGTAAGATGCTTGATTCTTTCCAGTATGGGGACCAACACAGTAGTGAAGGTCCAGTACTACATGTAACTTGCACTCCTGGTCAACCCAATATCCAACAATTGCCATATATGAATGATTATTTGGACCACTCCACAGATTGAAACTGAAGTGAATTTGGCATAATGCAGATTGAAGCGAGAGTATTACTTCATGAAACATTGTACCATGAAACCTATCTAACCAATGGCGTAATGTGTGCCCTGATTTGAGTATAACTTTCATAATTGCCTTAAGATTTGGTTGACAAGCTTGAAGGTACACCAAAAGAGACCAAAACTTGGGATGGTTACAGAGAGAAACGGGTACACTTGCTGTTGTAATGCAGTGAATAAGCATGGTCTGGAATATGTCTGAGTTGAATTTGACTTTTGGCTTCATATTGCCAAAGGCAGTCTGGATTGATAATTGTTGTACTTGATTGCCAGGTAGTAATGATCCTTCAGGACCAATGCAATGTTGGTTCTGGAGATGATCGATGGCATTCTGAGTAGATGAAGTGGTGAAGGTTACTGGAGCTCCATGTTTTGCACACTGGTTGCATTGCTATCTTGTTTTTGATTTTATGATAATTGTTTTACCATTTTCTGGTTTGTAAATATGGCTTTTACAAATCTTTCTTTTTGGTAGAAGAAAGGAATTATAACCTTAATCATAAGTGATTGCTGAACTAGTTGATATAAAATCTTGTATTTGATGATCCTGACTACTCTCTATATTTACCCTTAGGTTAGTATATTGTTTTTACTATAATTTATTAATAAATCATCATTCAAACTCAAACTTGGACTTCCATATCTGAGTTCCTTAACTCTCTAGGTAAAAAGAAATATTGGAGGAGTAGTGAGTAAAACATACCTTCTTGAATACTAATTGACTGATTACTAGAATCATTAATTGTAAGGTCTCTATCATGGCTGCCACAATATTCTAGTTGTGATTCTACTTCTGAGGCTTGGGGGAAAAAGACATTAGTATCTGGTTCACTCCAAGTATTGAAGATCCTAGTATCTTTAGTCATAGTTGTTCATTGATTTCCAAGCAGATCACTGTTCACTCTGCTTGGAGTACACCATGAAATGTAAAAGTTGTGAGGTTGAACGGTTGATGAGTCACTTAAACTATCCATGGTAACAATGACTGGTATATCTTAATTGCTTGTATTGCTATAAAATAGTCATGCCAAACTGAACTGGTTGAACATTGAACAGATAATTGGAAAGATGGTGGTACAGTCTGAAGTGATGGTGGTAAGGTGGTGGTGGCAAGGTGGGTTGAGTGGGGATCATTTGTTTCTTTTATAATACTCTAATTTTTCATAAGTTCTAAGCACTTTATAATGAACCATATCTGGTTCCCTTTAAGAGAGAGACAAAAACAAAACTGAAAAATAAAAGTTGAAAAGACCATGGGCCACGTGGGCCAAGTCAAAGCCTGCGGGCTTATGTAAACTAATGCCCATGCAGGCCCAGCCTGTGGCAAGCACTGCGGGCCACAAATTCTCCTCTCTAAGCCTAACTGTGAAGCCAAAGTGACTATGAAGCAACCACCACCACAACAGCTATAGTTCTACCTGTTCCACATCTATCACCTGCCATCACTTGAGGGAGTATTACACTTAATTGTTGTAAGTATGCTCTGATGCATACCCATGATGCTTCCTGATAATGGAAGTGGAATGAGCGGAAGAGAATAGATGAGGTGGAATGGGCCGCAGGTGGAATGGACTGAAGAAGTTTTAAACAGCAATTGTCAGAGGTCACAAGTGAAGTGAGGGAACGAAGATAGAATGAAGTGAGAACAGTATCTAAGGTTGACTATATTGTCTCTGAAAACGTATCTGAGACCTTCCTACTTATACCTATAAGGGGTATCAATATACAGTGATATGATACCTGACCTTTGCTGGTGTATCGGGTAGCATGACAGGTGTACATTCCATCACATTGAAATAAAACTTCCAACAACAATTATAGTAAAAAGCAAAAGAAAGTATGATAGAATAAATAAATAATGTTTGGAATCGTGAGTTGTAAGAAAAGTGAAAGTGTTTCAGTGATCGAACGTAACTCAATTTTTCTTTGTTATGATCTTGTGTATTTTTCTTCTTATCTACCTTAGATTGCAGGTAGACTACTATTCTTTATACTAAGTATTTTCAGCCTCATAGATATCCGTTCCAACCACTCAATCTACCCATTCTAGCCATCCCATGACATTCCGTCCAGTCCACTCTATTCCATCAGATCCATTCCATTCCTCCTACTTCATTCCAGCCAGTCTGCCCAACTCCAAATGCATACATTCTATTCCAAAGGTTATCCAGAATCATACCAGCCATTCTTTACAACACTCCCACCCTTCCTGATAACCATAAGGAACGACATAAAGAACATCAGCGACCTTATTAAAAAACCTTCCAAAAACTGTAGTAGGAAAAAGAGTGTCCCGTACATGAAAAAGGAAAGATAGGAAATAAATCAATAGTAACCAATGAAAGAAAAAATAATAACCCATGATAATATCGAATATCGCTTCATTACTATCCTATCCTAGCATTTCCTTCTCAATCTAGTACTTGTAGGACCAGACTACGGACATGGCGTTGGTGAGTATCGTGAGGTAAGGGTTTCGTCATAATATCAGCCGTCATATCGTTCGAAGGTACATATCTAAGTTCGACTAATTCTTGCTCGATGCATTCTCATACGTAGTGATACTTAATGTCGATATGCTTGGTGCGTTCGTGGAATCTTGGGTTTTCGCTGAGCTTAATTGCTCCTTTGTTATCACAGTTGAGTACCTGGGGTCCTGGTTTCGTCTGAGAGATTTCGTGATAAAGTCGTCGAAGCCAGATAGCGTCGCGTGAAGCCTCTGAATAACTCATATACTCAGCCTCGGTCAAGGACAAGGAAACCAAAGACTATTTCTTAGCTTTCCACGAGATAGCAGCACCAGCAAGGACAAAAACATAACCAGTTGTAGACTTCCAGTCCCCCAGATCTCCAGTAAAATCCAAATCTGTATAGCCAATCATTTCCTGTTGATGGTTCCTATCGTAAACTAATGCAAGATTAATAGTTTGTCGAAGATACCGGAGGAGACGTTTCGCTGTGAGGAAATGGTCATTCATTGGTTTTGTGTTGTACTTGCTCAGAGAAGCAACGGCAAAGGCAAGATCTGGTCAAGTTCCCACGACAAGATACATAAGATTACCTATTAGGGATTGATACTCGCCTGGTTCTACCAACTCACCAGCTTCCTTTGCAGAGAGCAATCTTCGACCGGTTTCCATCGGGGTGGATACACCATTACTACCAGTCATACCAAAACGTCATAGAACTGTCTTGATAAAACGTGTTTGGTGTAAACGTAGACTACTATCAGAATGTTCGATCTCCAGACCCAGGAACTTTCTAGCTATTCCAAGATTGTTCATCTGGTATCGGCTTTGCAGGCGTTGTTTGATATCTTTGATCCGATGATGAAACTTAGATACTATTAGGATATCATCGATGTAGAGTAGAAGCAGTAGATTGAAGTCTTTAGCGATATAAAGATTGGAATAGTTTTTGGATCGAATGAGTCCGATTTTAAATAGTGGAGGTAGAGAGTGTTACGATCAACTATATGATCTCTCCTTTCTTATATCTTGCAACAGGCAATGATCCTATCGTTAGCTTTCTTTCTATAGATAATACTTACCTATCTCTTGTTGCATTCTCTTTCCTTCGAGAATTCTCAATACTTGTTATCTTACGCTACCTCATAGATATTGACCGTTGCCAATACTAAGTCTTTATAGCGTTAACTAGTATTCGTTCTGTTTCTTCTTCGTAATTGTTGGCCTTTGTTGTAAAGAGCGTAAAGGTGTTTTATTGATAACTTATAAGGTAGGAAATAACTTAGGTGGTTCCGTGAAGAACTAACTGCTAGGTCTTATCGACCTCCTTATATAGTTCTTCCAGCAACCTCCTTACAAATCAAATGAGTCACAACTGTGACTCATATACTCACGTAACATATAACCTCATGACCATACTTGGTCATGCGCGAAAGTCCCATGACCTTAAAGGGATCATGTGCAAAACCTCATGACTCATATAAACGAAGTCATGCCTCTTAATCCTCATTACTCATAGGTGCACCTATGAGTCAATGCTCAACATACCAATCAAATTCAAACATAAACAACTATGACTCACAATTGTGAATCATATAAAACCCTATGACTCGTGTGTGAGTCATAGTGTGAAACATAATGTCATATGACTCAATCGAGTCATGTGTGAAACCTTTAACAAATGAAATACTATGACATATAATTGAATGTCATGTGAAACTATTACAAACCATGCCAGGTTTGTAATACTAGCTCCCCTCTCCCTAAATCCTCAGTCCCTTGAGGATTGATGATGGTATCCTTCATAGTACACATCTTTTCTTATGTTTCTGCTGATGTGTGCCATATCCCCTGCAATCCTACTGAACCTTTTTTCTTCCTCTTTCCTCGCATAGCGTTCCCTTGCTAGCTCTCTTTCCAGGGCTTGGATCCTGATATCCTTGCCTGCTATCTCTCCTTTTGATCATCTCTTATGCACTTCCAGCATTGCAATTTGCTCCTCCTTTTCCTTGACCTTTCTCTTCAAGGTTTCCTTTGTCTCGAAGGAATCGGTATGGGTTATCGTTGGACAATTTTCCAACTGTTCTCCATCTTTCTTGACCTTGGGCGAAGATCTTTTGCCCCCCCTTCTCTTTGTTTTCGTCCCTGAAAACCTTTCTTGCTTTGCCATTAAAAGGATGTTGTTGTCGCATGGCGACTGGGGTAGTGTTCTCGGGGATGGTGATGTTTCTTCTCATGTCGTCATGGGTGGTTGGAGTGGTGGTAGGAGGGTTCTGTGCTTCTTCGGCCAATAATTGGCCCCTTCTTTTTCCGTAAAGTGTACTTGGCATCCATCATCTAAGCAACCAGTCCAGTCTTTCTGGTTGTGTTCTTCTTGTCCGGATGTAATTTGCATGGATGCTGGGAGGTCGGCTAGGTTGATTCAGTCCTGGTAGCTCATTTGTTCATCCTCTTTGACCAGGTTTCCCTGGATTTCTTCGGTGAAAGTGTTTGATTGCATGTTTAGTGTGGCTAAAATTCTCTGCTGGGTACCACGCTTGGTCATGCTGCGCAGAGTAACCGTTCCACTTAGCTCGGTATTGTAGTTTTCCGTAATGTAGTCTTGAATTGACTCTGTGATCTAGTTCGTATTTGTCTTCTCCTTCTATCTCGATAGGAGGAGGGGGAAGTTTCTTTTGTGAGGGCAGAGGATTGTTTGAATAAAGTTCGAGTTTGCTGATGTGAAAGACTGGATGTTTCATTTTCATTGAGGCTGGGAGGTCTAGCTTATAAGCCTTTTCTCCAATTTCTTCGATGAACCTGTATGGTCCTATTTTGCGATAATCCAGTTTCTTTGATGGCCTCGTGATCTAGATATCTTTTGTGATTAACCAGACTTTACCTCCTGATTCCAGTCTTGGATCGGATTTTCTGTGATGATCGTTGTTTTCCTTCATTTTATCTTGTGCTATTCTTATTTCTATTTTGATGAGTTCATGTAGTCGGCTGATAAGGGTCCTTTTCCAATATTCCTGGTAAGCCTATGTATCCCATGGGTTCGTTGATGGGTTGATGTCCATAATTTGCATAGAAGGGTGTTGTCTTGATGACGTCTTGTTTTGTATTGTTGTATGCAAATTCTGCAAATGATAGCCATCCTTCCCAGTCTTGTTAGGAGTATTCCACATATGCTCTTAGGAATTGTTCGAGTGAAGCAGTTGTTCGTTTTGTTTGACCATCAGTTTGGGGGTGAAATGCTGTGCTTATCTTTCGTGTGATGTCCAATCCTTTGGTCATTTCTTTCCATAGGTCTGATGTGAATATTGATCCCCTATCGCTGATGATGTCCTTCGGTAATCCATGTAGTTTGAAAAAATTTTTCATGAACAATTGCGTAAATTGTTTGGTTTTCATATCTTTTCGACAGGGTATGAAATGAGCCATCTTGGTTAATCGATCCACAACGACCCATATTGCATCATAGTTGTTCGATAGTGGCAAGTCTATGATAAAATCCATACTGATGCATTTCCATGGTTTTTCTGGTATTTGTAGTGGTTGCAATAGTCCATAGGGCACATGAAGACTTGGTTTTGTCCATTGACACATGTCGCAGTTTTTGACATATCACTTAATATCTTGGCACATCCCTGGCCAATAGTATGTTCGTTGTGTCAATTCAAATGTTTTGGCTGTTCCACCGCGTCCATTTTGTGGTGTGTCGTGATTCCTTCTTATCGCTTCGGTTCTTATTGGTTCATCTTCTGGTAGCCAGATTTTTCCTTCATACCACATGTATCCTTCCGTCCAGTCGCATGATCCTAGTGCTACTTTTGGGTATTCTTTATCCTTCCTTTCTATGGCTTTTCGAATATCTTGTAGCAACACATCTTGTGATGTTTTTTCTTTGATATTCTTTTCGGTTCCTTGGTCTTCTATCATCTATAGTTCCATATCATTGATTTCTTGTGAACCCAAAGCATATCCTTCATCCACAAAGAATTGTTCTTTTAGTAACAGGATTCTTTGTCGTTGCATAATGCGATCATCTCCTTCCGTTGGTATGTCATTTGTTCTTCTTGTAAAGGCATCCGGTTTTGCCCCTTCCTTGCCTGGTCGATATTCGATTTTGATGTTGTATTGACTTAGCTCTTCAATCCATCTTATTTGTCTTCTATTCAGGGCCTTGGTGGTTGTGAACGGGACTATGTTCTTGTGGTCCTTGAGGATTTTGACTGTATGAGGGCTTCCTTGTACATATTTCCTCCATTCCTTGAGGGCTTGCATGATTGCAAGGAGTTCTTTGTCATGTATGTCATAGTTGCATTCTGCCTTGATCATTGTTTTTGAGCGATAGGCTATTGGTTTCCACCGTCCTTCCTTATCTTGTTGCAATATTATTCCTGAACAGACATAATTGGATGCATCTGTTTCAATCATATTAGGTGCCTCTGGGTCGAAGTGTCTTAGTATTGGGGTTGTGGTAAGTCTTTCTTTAAGACCTTCGAAAACCTTTTGCTCTTGCTCTCCTCATTCCCACTTCTGATTTTTCTTTGTTCTGTTGTATAGTGGTTTCGCTATTCTGCTGAATCCTTCTATGAATCTTTGATAGAAGTTGCAGAATCCCACAAAGCTTTGAATGTCTTTGACCTTTTCCGGTGTTGTCCATACTTTTATGGCATCTGTTTTAGTAGGGTCCGTCCAGACTCCTTCAGAGTTGATGATGAATCCTAGGTATTCAGTTTCTTCCTTGTGGAATTCGCATTTTGTAGGTTTGAGCCATACTCCAATTTCCTTGAGTTTTGCTAGTATCATGGCCACGTCCTTTCAATGTTGTTCTATGGTATCCGAGTATATTAATAGGTCATCCAGGTAAGCTATGCAGTTGACATCCAAATAGTTGCTAAGTGCATTATTGACCCATCATTGGAAGGTTGCAGGTGCATTAGCTAACCCGAAGGGCATGACCATATACTCATATAGTCTGTATCTTGTTCTGAATGCTGTTTTCCATTCGTCTCCTTTGGCAATCCTTATATGTTGATAGGCATCCTTGATATCGAGTTTGGTGAAATATTTCGCCGTTTGCAGTCGGTCCAAGGCTTCGCTTATCAATGGTAATGGATATCAGTCCTTTTTTGATACTGCATTCAGCCTCTGTAGTCCACACAAAGCCTTAATCCTCCATCTTTTTTCTTGACGAAAAGTATGGGTGCTTCCGCTGATGAGGACAAAGGTCTTATCCATTGTCTTTCTAGGTTCTTTTCCAGGTATTCTCTGAGTTCCTTGAGTTCTTCCCCTCTTAAGGGATAGAGTTTCATGAATGGTGGCAGTGCTTCAGTTTCGATCTTGTGGTCCGCTGCCCTATGTGGTGGCAACTCGGTTCTTTCTTTTTCTTCAAATATATCTAAGAAGTTGTGATACTCCTTAGGCACTATTGGTCTTAAGGTTTCTTTTCCGCCCTTTCCTTTCTTTTGCAGTGCTAGTTCGGTGCTAATTGTTGTAGCCGCCAGCGTGAGTTTTGCATTGTCTCATTTTAGGATCTAAGTGATTTCTCTTTTCTTGTGCATCCTGCCGAATGCTTGTGCTGAGATGAAAGCGATCAATAGTTTTTTCTTGTTCTGAGCTGGTTCTTCCTCTTGGTGATCTGTGCTGCTGAATCCTTAGTTGCCCCTTTCTGTGGGTTGAAGTTGTTGTACCTCCTTGAATGGTGTTGAAACTATTTCTTGAACAATTATCTGGGTGATCTTATCTCCTTTGTGGACCTCATAATCCACTTCTCCCAGGTTTACCAAGAGGACCCGAATTTCTCCTGTATAGTCTGCATCTATGACTCCAGCATTAATGGTAAGGCCATTTTTGCTTGCCAAACCACTTCTAGGTGCGATGCGGGCATAGGTATTCTCCGGAAGACCCATCAAGATTCCTGTTCCAAGGAGCTTTTGTCCCCTTGCTGGGATTGTTGCTTCTTCTATGCTGAACAGGTCGCTACCTGCAGCTTTTTGCGAACCTTTCCTAGGTATCTTCGCATCTTTTCTCAGCCTTTTAACCACAATCTCATAGTTTTGTTCTTCTTTAGTGCTGATTCTTAAAATCTGACTTTTCAGATTTTCCTCAATTGCTTCCTTTTCTGGTACTGCGTATACCGTCAGAGAGGCATCAAGCATACTGCCTTACACCTATCACTATCGAAGGTAATTTCTTCATTCCTCCAATCAATCCTTGGGTTGTGGTCTTTCAGCCATGTCATGCCAAGGATGATTTCATTCTTGACAAGGTTGGCCACTAGGAAAGTTGCTTTCTCTTTGTGGCTTCCAATGTCCATGGGGATTTCTGTAACATAGGTGATTGGTCCTGCATCTGATACAGTTCCATCTACCATTTATATATCTCTCAGTTTTTCGATTTTCGTTAAAGGTAGTTGATGATTTATAGTGAAGTTGTGGTCTATAAAATCTTTAGTTGCCCACGAGTCGATCATTGCATTAGTTGATATCTGTCGTTGTTTGTTGTAGATTTGTACTTTGACCATGATGTGGTCTGATTCCAGGTTTCTTAGTTCTTTGTTGGTTAAAGTAGTGTTGAGGTATGTGGTTTTGATGTTTTTTGTCTTGTTGTCCCCCGGTCCATCTCTTCCTGAGGACGTCTTCATTCTTTTGATGGGTTTTGTTTAGTTGTCCCCAGGACCATCTATTCCATGAGACTTTTATCATTTAAAGCCTCTTTTTGCTCTTTTTCCACATCTAGTTCTTGGATCTTTGGTCCCTTGGTATTAGATTTCTTGACTCGACAGTCTTTTGCCATATGTCCCTTCCTTCCACACTGATAGCACAATCATTCTTTCATACGTTTCCTCCATTCTTCCTGGGGTAGGCTTTGGTACCTTCTTCGATTTGTAGCATCCAGATCCATCGCATCTCCTCACTGGGGCTCCTTAGGTGTTGTTTTGAAGGTGCCGTTGTTGTTTCTCGCAGTGTCATGTGTTTTGTTGTCTTGGGTTCCTTTCTGGATATGCTTTACCATGGCCATTTTGGTTTCCATGTTGATTGCCCATCTTGCTAGTTGTTCTGTGTTTGGGAATACAGTTGTGTCTGTTCCCCAAGCAGTTGATAGTGTTGTATCCGTTCCTGCTGGTAGCCATTCTCCCTTTGTTGCTTAATCCAATTCGGCCTCGGTGGCCGTCATTCTGAAACTGTTCCAATATTCCGTCACAGGTCTGGTTCCATGTCTTAATTTTTTAAGCTTCATTCAGGCTTCTCCTCTGGCATCAATGGCTCCGAATTGTTCCTTGATGGATGTCTGGAAGAGTTCCCAAGATCCGTCCCATGGTTATGCTATACTTCCTTCTGCATAAGGTGTAATCCAATTGGCTGCATCTCCTCTTACCAGGCTTGTCATGTATACTATCTGGTCCGTATCATGGTTATCGTGCCATCCTATAGCTTGGAAGTATACTCTTAATTTAGCTAGCCATGTCTGTAGTTTGCTTCGGTCTCCCTCAAAGGTTTCCAGTTTTTCTATGTTAGGTCTCCGTTCTACTTGTAATCCTGCTAGGATTTGCGTTAGTTGTTCTGCTATTAGTACCATGGGTAATGCTTGAACTTGTTCTCCTGCTCCTCCTGGTGGGGGGTTCATCTGTTCGTCTCCTGCCACCTCGGCCATTGTTATCGTTGGGTGTTGTTAGAGACGCAACCAAATGTTACGATCGGCTATATGATCTCTCCTTTCTTATATCTCGTAACAGGCAACGATCCTATCATTAGCTTTCTTTCTATAGATAATACTTACCTATCTCATGTTGTATTCTCTTTCCTTCGAGAATTCTCAATACATGTTATCTTACACTACCTCATAGATATTGACCGTTGCCAATAGTAAGTCTTTATAGTGTTAACTAGTATTCGTTCTGTTTCTTCTTCATAATTGTTGGCCTTTGTTGTAAAGAGGATAAAGGTGTTTTCTTGATAATTTATAAGATAGGAAATAACTTAGGTGGTTGCGTGAAGAACTAACTGCTAGGTCCTATTGATCTCCTTATTTAGTTCTTCCAGCAACCCGCTTACAAATCAAATGAGTCACAACTGTGTCTCATACACTCACGTAACATATAACCTCATGACCATACTTGGTCATGTGCGAAAGTCCCATGACCTTAAAGGGGTCATGTGCGAAACCTCATGACTCGTATAAACGAAGTCATGCCTCTTAATCCTCATGACTCATAGGCGCACCTATGAGTCAACGCTCAACATACCAATCAAATTCAAACATAAACAACTATGACTCGCAATTGTGAATCATATAAAACCCTATGACTCGTGTGTGAGTCATAGTGCGAAACATAATGTCATATGACTCAATCGAGTCATGTGCAAAACCTTTAACAAATGAAATACTATGACATATAATTGTATGTCATGTGAAACCATTACAAACCATGCCGAGTTTGTAATAGAGAGCTTTGTTGATTCAAGCCACTCAATACCATCTGGTAGTAGTTTCGCAACTGGTGCAAACGTTTCCCCAAAATCTATTCCGGGAACTTGCTCATAGCCTTTAATCACCAATCGTGCCTTAAAGCACTGAGTTCCATCCGGGTTGTTCTTAAGAACAAAGACCCACCTACAACCTATCGGTTTCACACCATTGCGAACCATAGGGAGGTAATGCCATGTTCCGTTCTCCTTCAAGGAACGGAATTCTGCTCTCATGGCTTCTTTCCAATATGCACAGCGACTCTGATTAAGAGCTTCCCGGTAGCTAAGCGGGTCACTCTGATCCTGGTCACTGGCCCCAAGACTAGGTACAATACAGTGTACTTGCGTCAAGCAACCAAGATAGCGCGCCCGTCTTATCATTGGTGCCGGGCTTTTCCCTAGCCTCTTAAAACTCTTTTGGGTTGGCTGTTCGCACTGCACAAACAGAGATGCAGTATTGTCATGCCTCGCACCACCCATACTGGTGGCAGGCACATCCCACTACATAGAAGGAGTTGGGGTATCGCACTCCTCGTAAGGAGTTGCGGTCATCTCAGAATTCACAGGTGCGGAATTCACAGGATCTGGCTGCAACGGTAGAGATTTTGCATCACTTCTACCAGCTGATGGACTGCCATCAAATAGGCCAGTCGCTCCTCTTGGAATGCCGTCAAATAGGCCATTCTCATTTCTTGGAATGCCAACACATAGGCCATTCTCATCCACATCCAAAACATCTGACATCCGATCATCCTCTTCAATGGGTATATTGTCAGGAACGCAGGACTTGAGCACATCCAACTCGGTGTGGGTAACCACATGGTCTCCGATGACTTCTGTTTTCCTCGAAGCGGACATTCGATGCCTGAACTATCCATTTTCCTTCAGGATCCCACAAATGCCATAGCTTTGATGTTTGGTGCACATAACCAATAAAACCACATTTCTTTGCCCGCTCGGAGAACTTGCCTCAACATTGGGCATCCGGAATAAGCTTGTATACAACACAGCCAAAGCGACGGCGATGGGTAAGTTCTGGTTTTGTGCCATGAAGTTTCTCATGCGGTGTCATACTACTAATAGAACAGGAAGGTGAACGGGAATGCAGGTAAACCACGGTGTTTACTGCTTCAGCCCAAAATTCCTCTCCAAATCGGGAATCGAGTAACATAGCTCTCACTTTGGTTACGATTGTTCGTATCATCCTTTCACTCACCTCGTTCTTATCTTGTGTATACGGGGGTGATGGTTCAAATGAAATGCCTGACACCCTCAGAATCCCCCAAAACAGACTGTTATCGTAGTCACCCCTTCCATTATCGCAACGGAATCTGGTAATTGGAAACTCTGGAAAACACTTTTCTACAATGGCCATGAACTCTTGGAAGACCGAAACAACATCGACAGCATTCTTAGAGCGAACGAAATAAACCCAGGTAGAACGAGAGTAATCATCAATGTAGAGGATGAAATATCGTAAACCTGACATGGACTCAGGGTTAATAGGGCCGCAAAGATCAGAATGAATGAGTTCAAAAGGACGTGTTGTACATGGTGCTGGTCTTGGTTCTATCTTTTTCTGATGTTTCGCTTTGATGCATATCTCGCACAATGCGGAACACTTATTGGTCTCGGTGTATGCTGTATCCGGAATGAGGGACTTCAGTGATTGATGATTAAGGTGAGCCAATCGCTGGTGCCAGAGCTCGATAGATGGCAGAGCAGTGGCATTAGCTACAACTGGCACAGTTCTTAAGTGACAAACTCCATCATTTGCTGATCCAAGAATGGTCTCGCCGATGTAACAAGTTGAGTCCCGGAAGGTGATAGGAGATTCTCGTGATAGTTGGCTAACAAATAATAGTGAAGTCTGAAGCTCAGGTACGAATAAGGCTTCAATCATTATAGTTTGAGTTGGTAAGACCAAGCTTATCATACCAGTTCCAGTGGCAGGAATCATGGAACAATCTCCTAGGTACACCATCACAGGGTCAGCGAATGGTGTCAGTGTGAGAAAGTGTTTCTGATCCTGGCAGAGATGATGACTTACTCCGGAATCGATAATCCAGTCCTGTCTACTGGAGGCATGGGTCAACTTGATGGTGAGCGCATGAACAGAGGCAAACAAGACACTCACTGTCTCATCGTTTCTTCTCCTTGCTGTATATCCCCCTTTATCTTGACGATCTCTTCTTCCTTCTTCTGACTTTCTCTTAAGGAAACATGTTTCCTGTCTATGCCCCGGCTTCAGGCAATACCAACATGCCCCACCGCTCATGCTATTACGTCCACCATCATACCACTTTCCTCCTCTTCCACCATTATATCGTCTTCCTCATGTTCCACGAAAGCGACCTCGGTGACCATGATGCTTAGTCTGGGTAGTCAAGGCATTTGCGGAAGTCATAGTACCACTCGTATTGGTATTGGATCCAACTTCGGTTGTGCGGGCTTGTCTGGTATTATCCCACTCAACCAGAGTTGAGATAATGTAGTCTGTTGCCTGACGTTTTGGTGCTTTGTGGATGATAATATTGATGATGGAATTGTAGTCGGAGGTGAGGGTTGTAGTTAGATGCTATCTGAACGTTTCATCCGATATTCCTTGTTCTGAGCCAGCCAGCATATTTTTGCACTTCATAAGTTGCGCTATATAACCCTCTAGACTGCCTCCGGGAGCCAAGCGGAGTTGGTTGAACCGATGGCGTAGGGCAGTGCGTCCAGGAAGAGAGTTGGCGGTATCGAGTTTGGCCTTAAGTTTGTTCTACATCACATGGGCATCGCGTATCGTATCGATATAGGCTTTTACTGGCATGCTACAGGCAGCATGGATCATTGCGGCAGCTTTCCTGACTCATTTGTTGAAGTCCGTAGGGTCGGCAGCTCGCCCAGCTGGCATAACCTCATTGCCGAGTACGATATCTAAAGCTCCTTCGGCATTAAGAAAGAACTCCATGTCGCGATGCCATTGGTGGTAGTTCTGGTGCGTGAGCTCTGCGGTTTTGCCGTATTTGCATTTATACGTGGTGCTATCATGGACCGACAGGGAGGGTACATTCGTGGTTGCGATATTAGGAAGGGTGGTCATCATTGCGGCTTAGTTCGTGATATCGGTGGTCAGTGAGATCTTAGGTGCTAACCCGCGCTCATAACCTATAGTAAAAAGTAAATAAAAGTATGATAGAATAAATAAATAATGTTTGGAATCGTGAGTTGTAAGAAAAGTGAAAGTGTTTGAGTGATCGAATGTAACTCAATTTTTCGTTGTTATGATCTTGTGTATTTTTCTTCTTATCTACCTTAGATCACAGGTAGACTACTATTCTTTATACTAAGTATTTCCAGCCTCATAGATATCCGTTCCAACCACTCAATCTACCCATTCTAGCCATCCCATGACATTCCGTCCAGTCCACTCCATTCCATCAGGTCCATTCCATTCCATCAGATCCATTCCATTCCTCCTACGTCATTCCAGCCAGTCTGCCCGACTCCAAATCCATACATTCCATTCCAAAGGTTATCCGGAAGCATACCAGCCATTCTTTACAACAACAATTACTTTGGACCGACGAATGATATTCTGTGACACAGTCAAAGCGGCGATTAGTCACCTGGCTTGTGAAAACCCCGATTGCAACCGAAGGAGAAAAGACGGGAAGTTCTTCACCCAACGTGCTCAACAACTTGCTCAACGGACAACTCTCAACTGCACATCTAACTAACACAACAAGAAAATCCTCCTATCATTCCACTAATCACCACAAACATCCAGTTGCTCACTCTCGCTCACCCTCTTCCAATCTCGTCATGTAAGTTCGGCTTTCCTCCGCAGACTCCCATGCTAACAAACAAATGAAAGACAAGCTTCACAACAACTCTCACGGCTCTGCCAGCCCCTTTGACTCCTCTGCCTGTACTGTTCCAGCGCCCGTACCCTTCCTGCACTTTCCTCCCACGGATGTGATACGCCAAACAATCGAACAAACGAACGGCTAAACGACTGGCAGAAAGACAAACAAATGGGCAAACAAATAAACGAACAAATGGGTGAACGAACAAGCAAACAAGCCACGGGTGAAACCTTTGATGGGACCAGGCAAACGAGAAACCAACGGGCAGATGAACGGACAGTGACTGTGACCATGCCGAGCAGCATCCACGGTTTCCAACAAGAAGGTGGTTCGGACCGAGCGGTATTGGGTGGTACTGACGCAGCCGACCAAACCGAGCGCGATGGTTTGGGATGGAAGAACAGTTATGGGATCACTAGATACTTAGTATAAGAGAGAGAGATGCACGGCATCTTAACAAAAAATAATGAGAAATCGAGGTACAGTACACCTTTTTCACCCAGTAACCTGCGCCTTTCATACTCCACCAAATTATCTTTTCCTACGAACTTTACCTATTGAAATATTTCCATTTCACTACATTAATGTAGTAAAATGGAAGTATTTCGATAAGTAAAGTTCGCAGGAAAAGATAATTTGATGGTGTATGATAATGGAAGATGGAAGTTACTGAGTGATAAAAGTGTACCTCAATTTCTCTTCATTTTATTTTAACATGCCGTGCATCTCTCTTTCTTATACTAAGTATCTAGTGATCCCATAACTATCCTTCCATCCCAAACCATCACGCTCGGTCCGAACGACCTTCTTCGGTCCATTCCACCCTCGGCCCATTCCACCTCATCTATTTTGATCCGCTCGTTCCACTTCCCTTATCAGTAAGCATCATGGGTATGCATTAGAGCGTACTTACAACACTTAACCTGGTTGTCGTACCCTAAGCTTCGGGTTTGTCTTCGATTTTCAAGTGACTTTCCACACAACCCCCCACCGCCATTTCAATACAGGGACATATCATCGTGCACACATCATCCCCTCAATGTTTGCGTTAAAATAAGGGGGGGTCATGTGATTCTGAAAATAAGTATAACCCCCCCTCGCCCCGAACTTTTCAATCGATCAATCCATCTATCAATCAACCAACCCATCCTCGTTTAATCTGCAATCTCCAAATAGCACGTCTCCAGATAGTTTACGAGATTTTCGCACCGGGTATCTCAAAGTTCATCGCTTTGATGCTTTTGACGAGTTTACCCCTAAGCAACTACAGGAGATTGTTGTTTCACTGATAGAGATCATTCGGGAGATACCGAGTGTGCGAGTGTTCTTCGCTGGGGGATCCCCTGTCGAGGAGCTAGTCACCAGATCTTTCCCCAAAGCTATAGTGATATTTATTAGCCCTGATTCTAATGGTATCGAGACACAAGTGGAGAAGAAGCTGGAGGGAGGTAGGTATCGAACTACACGCAATGAATCATACTCTGCGTGCAGATGTTCTCTGCACTATCCGGTAAAAGATAGCCGAAACATGAGTCAACCTTACCTCACTCCACAGCTTCACTACTGCTTGATTCATTAATGTTGGTGTGTAGTTTTGACCTTGTTTCACTCGTCATCGACGCTATCCTGCCGGAGCCCACAATCTCGAACAGAAGAAAACACTTGAAGGAAATAACACAGGCAAAGGTCTCGGGGATGCCTACGTGATAACGAGTGCGCAAATGAGGATGCAGAGAGGGAGGAGGCTCAGACTTGGTGTCGAAGCTTTGGTTTGGATATCGAATGCCCAGCACCCCTTATATACCAGCGAGCTCTGACATTCCTTGGCGGTAGAGAGAGAATCTACGGATCTGGATTCTGAGAAGTTTCCTGCGATACAAACACTCTTGGGAGATGCGCGGGGCCTACTCACCTTCGACAAAGCTTCTGTTGATATTTTGCGTCTATTTTTATTCTATCATCTGGCGTTAGTTTAGGCTCGGTAATGTGGGAACCGTTAAGGAACAGACGATAAGCGCGGTAGCTAGGCATAACACTCAACGGAACGACGGTACCTTTACCCGAAGTTCCGATCATCCGTGTACTCTGCTCTATTTACTGGAAGTTACGACACCGCAATTGCTATTTTTTATCTTCTCTTCACGTCTTCTTATTCTCATGTCAGAGTTAGCATTAGAGCTGAGAAGTACAGTACAAATGTGGGATATAAGTAGGAGGCTTCTGCGCTGTTAAGATAAAACAACAACGATACTCATGTCTCTTTGCATCCGCTCATCCATTCATCTCTCCATTCAATTACTGTGAACAAACCTTACTTTTATTCTTTATTTTCTTTCCCTTTTGCCTTCTCTTTTCCGTCAAGTCTAACAAACTTGAGCTGGCTTCCTTTTCACCTTTTGTTTGTCCTCCACAACAAATTTCAGCTTCATCCACCGTCCAGCTCGTCCAATACAGTCTGTAGGAGTAGCTGCTCAACAATCCAAGCCTTCCCAAAGTCCTCACTCTCTGATTGCGGAGGGTAGCCTCACCTACCTCAATTTTCGAAACATCTGGGATCTTTCGCCAACACTTGACTCAGCCCCACCGACAGCCCCTCTTCTAGATTATGCATCATGCCTCTTGTCACCGGGGAACTCATGCAACAAAGGAGATGACCAAGCATGACATCGGGGGGTGGTGAAGATGCTTTTGGAAGGAAAGGATGTCAATCCGCATACGGCAGACACTGGGGGTCAGGCACCGCTCTCCTGCTCAGCTGAGAGGGTGTATGAGGAGGTGGTAAAGATACCTTTCGCACGTAAGGATGTGGATCCGAATATGGTAGACGCTGATGGCCGGACAAAGCTCAGTTGGGCAGTTAAAACCAAGGATCCGGGAGTTGTAAAGATACTTTTGGAACGAGATAATGTTGATCCGAATTCGGGAGACACCGAGTATGGCTAAATATCTCTCTGCTTGGCTGTCCGGCACGGGCATGTAGCAGTCGTGAGCCTGCTTTCGGAACGAGAGTGTTGGAAGTTAACTTAGTTAGACTGCTCACCATATATCATGAAACGTTCGGAACGTTGGTCAAACACTTGGAACGTTGGCAAACATTAGCATCACCGATAGAGCCGCACCATCGATTGGAGTATGTCTCACGAAGATATTATGAGACGTTCACTTTTCTCCTGGCGAGAATGGAACGGAGGAGTTTTCTTGAGCATGTAGTTTTATCATTAGTTCAGATGTCTTTATAAGCCCTGTTTATTTCCATTTGGCTTTGGTCTTTGTCGTTCATCAGTCGATCATCAGTTCATCCCTCGATTCCCCATCTGTCACTATCTATCTCTTATTTATTTCTGTTATCTTTTATTCTTCTGGTTCTCCGCTCTTGTTATTCTTAGTGGTATCCAATACACATCCTATCGGGTTACGTCGTTAGCTCTGAACCAATTCTGCTGTGTTATAAACCTTGTTGTCTAAAAGAGAGGACCTCAATCCAAATCCAGTAGAGATTGATGATGGCCGCACTCCACTTATGTGGGCTGCAGAGGAAGGATATGATAACGTAGTAGAGATGTCTTTGGCACGTCATGATCTTAATCTCCGCACACCAGACTTCAGCGGCGAAACTGCACTTTCACTAGCCACCTTAAAGGGGCATTCACTAGTTGTCAAGTTACTCAAAGAACATAATCACTCCCTCACAAACTCACTTGATATCAACCAAGCCCATGAGCCCCCCTCACCAGAGCTGTTAGACCTCCCTCAACCCTCCTCTCAACCGGTCTCCCCAAGTCTCCGTCTAGATACCAACTCTGACACCACACCTCTTGATATTGATGAATCCTTAGAGTTCGCCTCGTTAGCGCTGTCCCCCCTCCCGTCACCCGAGCCGTTAAACGTCCCTCAACCCACCCCTCAGCCGATCACCCCAAGTGCCAGTCCGCCTACAGACCCTGACACCACTCCCCCTGATTCACGATCACCCTTGAGAACCTTATTTGGCTCCTGTATCTGTTGGAATGGATACAATTCCCGGGGATAGATATATTCCGGCACCGCAGGTGATATTCCATGATTCTTTCCCGGCGCTGTGTCGATCATACCAGAGGTGCTTAATAATCAGTTTGTTGTTCACTTCTTTCTTCCCTCAGGCTTCTGGAATACCAATTCCACGTCTATTTTCTTCTTTTCTATCTTTGCCATCGTGTTTTTCATTTTCCTTTGATTCAGGGTTGTCATGGGCCCGGGTTCTCAATCAATGGCCATCTTCCATCTTTTCCTCATTTTCCTCACGGAGGTGAATTATCATTCGCTTCTTCATATTTCTTCTTTCCTGTTTACTTTTTTTTTGTCCCTTGCAACAGTGTCTCCTTGGCAACCATGCTTTATTATGATTCAGCTGGTGGGGCTATTAATGTTTTGTGGTATGAACAGCGAATGAACGTGGACTTAGCACAATAGTCTGATGATGAAAAGGATAAAGTGAAAAAGAATCGTCCTTATTTTAACCAAGTTGTCTAACCTGCTTACATCCAAATTATTCGGAAAAGACAGAAATAATTATATCAATGGTTATTTAATAGAATGCCCCTGTGTGGCACCAAATTTAACAGGATACCCTTACAGAAAAAAAGTTTTGATAAAATACTCTTTGGCACCAAGACTTTGATATCTAGAGAGACATGGCAGACCATGGTACGGTTGAAGTTGCAACCACTCAACACAACCATCTCTGGAGATTTGATCCCTCCAGAGGTACTAGCAATCAAGAAAGTAAATAGTTTACCCCATTAATGGAGGTAGTAGGCATTATGATAACCTCTACTTCCTCTCCAAGATTTTCAGAGTCAACATCACCTTGGTCTAATTGACTTTCTGTTTGTTCCTCTGGTATGTTACCCCCCTATATGTTCTGTCATTTGTCCTAATATTTCATGCCATATTCTCTGGGTGTTATTCTAACTTTTTTATCTTCCATTCTGCTTCAATGATTTGCTCAGTAAGGTGCCTTTCCTCCTGCAGTAAGGCAACACCTCTCCTTCAGTACTTGGGTATTCACTCTTCTTCCTCCAGTTTCTCCACCTGTTTTCTTCTATAAGTACATTCTGCTAACTTCTGTTTTCTGGTTATGATCAAGTTTATTGCATTGTGATACTTTTGTTCACTGGTCTTATACTACTCAGTAGTTTGTGATTCAAAAGACTTGGCAATATTATTGTAATCAATCCAGGTCTCCCCTGATGTTAGTATCTTTGTATGTTTGATTTTCTTCTTTTGCTGAGAATCACCTAACTGTTTTTTTTTTTTTTAGTTTCTGAACCTGGTACTTCTTTTTGTCAATAACAGTAAGTGCACTACCACCAATTACTACTATGTTACTAATAACTTTCTTGAGTCTCTGACCTATTAGATCATTATAGAACAAGATTGAAACTGCAACAAGTTCTTGATATTCAATCTCAGTCTTGTTGGTGGGAATTGAAAGCCTGTTTATGTCCTGAATGGAGAAGTTACTTAGTGGTAGCAGATCAGGAAAAGTTAGATCAGGAAAAATTGAATCCGGAAATGTTAGATCAGCTGTTGAAGAATAAGGATTTGTAGAATATAGATTGCAGTCTTGGGATTCTGGGTTCGTTGCTTGAATTTTTGAAATGATGATATTTCAGTCAAGTAGTACAAGGTCTGTATTCTAGAATCTACTTCTAATATTCTCAGAACTAAAATATACTGGATATGTAACTATTGGAATTTCATACTGGTTTTTCATTGAGACTTTGTGTTCATGTCATTCAAATCACTAAGTAAGTTCCTTATGAAATTGGTATTTATAAGAACCAAAAATAGAGACATCACATGGCTGTAGGTGGTGCATAGTATAAGGAGGTAGACCATAGGGAATAATCTTCTATGATATACAGAATTCTAAAGATTCTGCATTAACATGACTAGTATACCTATCAGAAAAGAGTAACTGGTATTGTCTATCAGTCTTTTGTGCTGATATACTTTCTGAACCAAAGTTCCTTCCCAAAAATTCTTTTTCTATTTTTTCATCTCTTCAACTATCATATGAATAGTCAAATCAAATATTTTCAGGAATACCTTTCACCCATTCAAACCATTGTATTACAAATTCTTCTGCCTTCAGTATAAGAATTAGATCAAGAAATATCTTATATACACATATGACCTGAATAACTATGATGAATTCACAGGTATCCTGTATGTCAATGTAAGTACTTACTTTATTTCAACTAATAATCTTAATAAAAATATGAAAAGAAAATGGAAGAAATGAAAAAATAAATGATAGAAAAATAAATGATAGAAAAATAAATTTTATGAATGAGATAGTGACTCTACATTCCTTCATGGGTCTCATACAACTCCCAAGACTTGTTTTAATTGTTTAAAGATAAGAGGAAAGCCAATTTCATCAATATTGGATGTATTCTATGGCAGTATTTGATATTCACATACAATAAGCTCTAACTATATGTGAATTTATCAACATAATAGCTGCAAAGTTTATTGTTAGTTTTATATAAATGAACTTCATAAAATCAAAAGAGTGTCTTACAATGGACCATTCTTATGCCCATATTGGAGACCATGAGGTTAATAGTTAAGGATAGTTGAGTTCACTATAGTGGACCCATGAGAATTCTATATGGTTCTAGTATTAAGGACAGGACTAACAGGGTGGGTTCAGGAAAAGCTCATGTAACATAGGTAATATTGCTCTGACATGAGTGGCAAATTACCCTGAGATAAGGTCTGAGTTATACTGCCTAAAGTACAAATATTTTTACTTAAGTAGGCAAAATGTTCTATGGGTCCCACACTCTATTGAAATTTATAACTCCAAACTAGGTGCCCATCAGGGGATCACAGGAGGAGCTAAAGAGCCTCAAATAATAAAAGATTTTACAAAGGTGTTCTGAACACCCCCCTGTGATGCCAAAGTTAGAATGACATATTGCTAGCTTATAGTTGTTGAGTTGCAGCCTTCCTAACAAAACTGATTGAGTTGTGATACTTCTATAACACTGTCTATGTTATCACTATCTGTTTGACCAGATGCTGGCCAGAGGATATATGAGATGGCATAAGGTATATTCGAGCAGGAGAGCAATCTTCTCTTACTAGTATGGTGCAAAATAGACAAGAGCTGAAGGAGTTAATAAGGTAATACTTAGGTAGTAGCCCAGAGCCCCCCAGGTGGTCACAGGAAGGCCTAGAAGGTATTGAGACATCTTGAGCTAGGCAAACTTGAATGCACATAGACACAACTCATGCCCAATTAAAGTATAACTATCGAGGTTGTTACAGAACTCTAAAAGCATGATTCTTGTCATAGTAGAGGTACCTTTGTAGAATTAGCTATCAGTAGCTTCTACTAAGTCAATCAATAAGGTGCCATACATGGGAACCTGATGGCGAATCGATATCATGCAAGTAGAATAGTTTCTAGCTAGGGAAACTAGAAATAACACTGAAGGAAAATAAGTCAGTGAAAAAGGAAGAAAGTATATTCATTGTTGCATTGCTATATAACTGACCAAGAAGAACAAACCTCTAACTAAATACAGGTTGTGGTGGCTGATTGGTCCACGACATATATTAATGGAAACTAGTTCTCTCATGGTATCAAAACTCACTATGCTCCAACTTAATACTAATGCTTATATACCATGATGGGATTACTCCATCACTCCCCTGATCCCATATTCTGCCTCTGTGGCAAAAAATAAGAAATAAAAAATAAAAAATAAAATCAAAAACTTAACTAACAAATAATAATGATAAATAATTAAAAAAGTTGTTTTTTTTTAAAGAATAAACAAAACTTTTTCAAGTTGCAATAAAGACATATCAGGTTGACAGTAATACCATCCCCACAAAACACCTATGCTTCATTCATTTCCCACCTGTTACGATCCGCTATATGATCTCTCCTGTCCTATATCTTGCAACAGGCAACGAACCTGTAGTTAGCTTTTCTGGGAAGTAACTCTTACTTACCTTCTATTGTATTCTCTTCCCTTCGAGAATTCTCAATACTTGTTATCTTACACTACGTCTTAGATATTGACCATTGCCAATACTAAGTCCTCATAGTGTTAACTAGTATTGATTCAGTTCTTCTTCGTGATTGTTGGCCTTTGTAGTAAAGAGCGTAAAGGTGTTTCATTGATAACTTATAAGATAGGAAATAACTTAGGTGGTTGCGTGAAGAACTAACTATCAGGTCCTATTGACCTCCTTATATAGTTCTCCCAGCAACCTGCTTACAAATCAAATGAGTCACAACTGTGACTCATGCACTCGCATAACATATAACCTCATGACCATACTTGGTCATGCGTGAAAGTCCCATGACCTTAAAGGGGTCATGTGCGAAACCTCATGACTCGTGTGAACAAAGTCATGCCTCTTAATCCTCATGACTCATAGGTGCACCTATGAGTCAACGCTCAACTTACCAATCAAATTCAAACATAAACAACTATGACTCACAACTGTGAATCATATAAAACCCTATGACTCGTATGTGAGTCATAGTGCAAAACATAATATCATATGACTCAATCGAGTCATGTGCAAACCTTTTAACAAATGAAATACTATGACATATAATTGTATGTCATGTGAAACCATTACAAACCATGCCGGGTTTGTAATAGTCTGAGATGTAGGCCGCAGTCAGGGCCTCCAAAGGCTCTGCTGGCAGGGTAAAAATCATATAAATGGATAACTTGGAAGGGCTTAAAAGTGTTCGAAATTGGTGTATTAATCGTTTATCTCCCTCTTTAGGGAGATCTCCTGACATATGAGTCAAGTAGTCCGACTTTCCTCCACTCTTCCCAAGCCTGAACGTCATCTTAAAGTCAAACAAAGATACTAGTTTGGCCCACTGAACCTGTCGTCAGTTCAGCATCTTGGTTGTCATAAAGTATTCCAGGTTTTTGTGGTCTGTCAGTACTGAGATTGTGAATAGAGATGACTCAAGATACTTCTGCCACTCTTCAAGTGCTAAGACAACAGCCAATAATTCTTTGTCGCAAATTAGATAGTTATATTGGGCCGGTGATATTTTCTTGGAAAGGAAGGTGACTGGGTAGAGGATGCCAGTACTATTGGCCTGGGAGAGGACAGCTGCATAGACAAAGTCAGAGGCATCAGTCTCCATGACACTAGAGTATGCAAAGTCATAGTCTACCAGGATTGGAGCTGTAGTAATGGCTAACTTGAGTCTTGCAAATGACTGTTCCTGGTCAGTACTCAAGGTAAAGTGGTATCCTTTTTTGTCAAGTATGTCAGGGGTGCAAACACTTTGCAGTAACCTTCAATAAAGCTTCTGTACAAATTTGCAAACCTAAGGAAACATTCTACATCTCGAAGACTTTGCAGGGGAGGCCAATCTGAGACTGCTGTGAGTTTTGACTCCTCCATGCCAATCCCCTTCGTGGATATTATAAATCCTAAACATTCTACCTGTTCTACTTCAAATAAGTACTTCTCTGACTTGCAGAACAGATTGTTATCTTTTAAGACCTGTAAGGCTTTCCATATGTAGTCCCTGTATTGGGTGAGGTTTCCTGAAAAAATCATAATATTGTCAAGATAGATTGAGCAGAAATCATCAAGGTGGTCCGTTAGAACATTGTTCATAAAGTTCTAAAAGGATGCAGGAGCATTCATGAGTCCAAATGCATAACAGAAAACTCAAAGTATCCATATCACATTCTAAAGGCAGTCTTCTACTCTTCCCCATTCTTGATTCTCAGCAGGTTGTAAGCCCCCCTCAAGTCCAACTTCGTATAGACCTTAGCCTTTCCAACACAGTCAAGAGTTTCCTGAATGAGTGGTAGGGGGTACCTATTCTTCACACTTATAGCATTGAGGCCACGATAATGTACACACAGTGTCCAGGAACCGTCCTTGTTCTTGGCAAACAGGACTGGTGCCTGGGAAGGTGAAGTTGATGGCTGAATGTACCCCTTCTCACAGTTTTCTTTTAGGAAGTCCCAAAGGTTTGAGAGCTCCGATTCTGACATCTTATAACGAGGTCACCAAGGGGGCTGTTCCCACAATTTGAGCAGTATTTCATGCTCTATTTTCCAGCAGAGAGGAAGAACACTGGCATCTTCTTTACTGTATAGGTCAAAGAAGTTCCAATATGGCTTAGGTACTTGGTCCTTGACAGTAGGTGTGACAATGCATTACCCATTAAGGCTACCTTCAACTTCGTATATCTGGAGATTGTCATCCTCAGCCAAGTAGTGAAACTCCATTGTATTAAGAGTCAGAATAGTAGGATGTTCAGAAAGGGCACTTGAGATACCAGCCTAGGTAACTGGTACATGGTGGTTGATGCACCACTGGAGGGAGAATTATGAGTAAAAGGTAAGGTTATGGGCTTTCCAATCTGTCTTCACATGATTGTGATGGAGCCAAGGAATGGCCAGAACAATTGGGTAATGGCCAAGCATAGTGAAAAAGAGCCTGATTTGCTCCTCATGACCTCCTATATTCATACAGAGTTTAATATAGTAGGTAATCGTACCGGAGGATATAGGTCTTCCATCAACAACTTCTAAGGTGCAGGGCTGAGTAAGTGATAATATCTTCAGGTGGTGGTGACGAACAAAGTTTTTATTAATGAAAGCAAATCCAGTAGCTCTAGAATCCACAAGTACATAGGAAGAGAGAGATGTATTGTTGATAGCTATAGTGCAACTAACTACCAAATGTTTCCCCTCTATCTCCTCCTCAGTAAGGGCAATCACAAAGAGACCTGAACAACATAAAGAAACTTTTTGGAAGGATAAAAATGAACCAAGCAGGGCCTCACCCTTTGCTCCTTGTTAGACTCACTTTTTGACAGTTGGGTATTCACAACAGCTTCAGTAACTAGCAGGCACTGAGACTGCTTATCTGGACACTCTCTGGCGAAATGGCCAGACCCAGCACAGTAGTCACAAAGTCCTTCCAGCATTTGACGCTGCCTCTCTTCAGGGGAGATTCTGTGCAAGGCATCAAGGGCCATCTGGACTGTTACACCAGGCCAAAAAGAAGGTTCATTATACTTTGTAAGGGCGGGCTGAAATGGTTTTGTAGTGGGTGCAGAAGTATGGGATTTTTGTCCTTTGGACTGCTTGGCACATGCACAGATCAAGTTGTCCATAGTCTGCAGCTGGAGAACAAAGTCCCCAAACTCATCCTTCTCTTCTATAAATACTAGAGCAACTTTCTGCTCTGTACTGAGACCTTCTCAGACTGAAGGGCATTTGGCCTGAGAGTCCAAGCGGAGAATAGTCATCAATTTTTGGAACTCGGCATAGTATGTTGCAAATTTACACTTCTTCTATTGCAGGGTCTTCATTTCCCATTCGGCAGTACCAACTTCATCCAGGTCACCAAAGGCACAAGAGAGGATCTGCAAGAGGGCATTGACATCGGAGATACAGGAGATCCCATCATCAATGTGATCTTCAATATGAGTGTGGGCAAGTCCCTTTACTAGATATGCAATGTAGGCAAGGCGGAGACTTAAAGTTGGGAACATTGAGCTGTTTCCTTAGAGCATAAGTCAAACTTGTGACAGGAAGACTTTCAATTCCTTTCGGTCACTATTGAACTTTTCCGGATCTGGGATATTTTGTTGTCTTGGTGCAGAGGGGGTCAGGTCACTAGATCTAGGCCCAACTGAGTTCCTTTGCAGCAGGTTAATAGTAGTATTGGCATAGTCTAAGTCTGTACTGAGGCAGATAGCATTTTCCTGGAGGCCTTGGTTTTGATTGCTGTAACTCCTCAATCTGAGACTGTCTAGTTTCTAAGTTTTCTGTAATGTGGTCTAGATCTGCCTGAAGAGATATCACAAAGTCATGAATGATGTGGAGGGAACACACAACCAAGGTCTTATCTTCCTCATTGATTGTTGTAGGAAGTTGAATGTTATGTCAGGTAGTGTGGAGTGTATGAAGGACTTTAAGGGCATTTGTTGCAAGGCCAGGGGACGGTACAGCAGGTATGTTGCTGGTGGTCATGATGATACCAGTTGGCTCTTGATGAGTTTGTATAGTGTAAGGGAGAGGGTAGGGCCAATGAGTAGCCAAAGGATATCGAGAAGGATAGATGGGAGACAGAGGTAATGGATAAGGATCAGGATCGAGGAAAAGGGCTGAGAACAAGAACAGAGATCGAGGACTGACATGGTGGATGAGGGTGAGGATGAGGTGGATGATATATATCTGGATGAGGACTGGAACTGATGAGAGAGGTTAGAAATTAGATATCTTTGAATAGCTAGAATACAAAATATACAAACTAAAGAGGAAAGAAGAAAAGAAAGGAAAAAAAAAAGAAAAGGAGCCTCAGTAACCTTATAAGGGAAAGAGGACTTGCGACTAATACAAGTGTACAAACTAACCAACAAAACCTACCTTGAGGGCTATAACCTTTTTCCTATATCACTAGTTATATACTTAGCGAACACAGACATAAACCCTACGTAATAACAACTGAGTCACATCTCCTCCATTAAGTACTATATGGCAAACCCCCCATAACAAAATGTCTAAATAATGTGAAATATTTTAATCACAAGCTGTTTTCCCTCATCGTTGACTATATACTTGTAACATGTGTACATGTTCCGGCAACTGTATACTGGTTACGTTTATGTTTTCCTTTGTTATGTTATGTTTTGTTGTTTGTTTTGCTTTGATTGATTGATTGATTGTTTCACTACCGGTATCACTAGGATTCCGGTAACATGTTATGTTTGTTTTAGTTATGCTTTTGTACCGGCAAGGTTGTGCCCTAGGGATTCCAAGGGAAGGAATAGTCATGTATACCAGTGGTAGAGATAGGGCTTCGGTGAGGGATTGCCTTGGGCTTTCAGGACTCCGGTAGGATCACAAGATTCCGGTAGTGTGCTCTTACCGGTAATGACAGTGGTTGCGGGTTTCCAGGAGCCTCTACCTTGGATGGAGGAAATCATGTATTTAAGACAGACTTCCTGACTAGCAGGAAATGCCAGACTTCGGACAGAACCTAGATAAGAAATATACTTAGTTGAACGGCGATTCTCTTACTCCCTTTCCCCTTCGCTTCTTCTAAGACCTTCTTGTCTTTACCTCTCTAGTCTCCCTTAGGAATCGAATGATAGCTGGCCTACCGCCGATCCCTATTGTATTAGTTCATACAGGTTACCACCTGTTACAATACTGTAACAGAGATCAACTACTATATGGAACCAATCCATATGGAATCTCATTTCAAATTCATTAAGATGCATCTACTAAGTCATTTTCAGGGTCACATTTACCATTTTGGCAACATTCAGATGTATCGTATGGAGTTTGCTGAGCTCACACATAGGGAGCAAATCAAGGAGGGGTTGTGCCATTGAAATAAGAATGAGGCCACAAGACAGATCCTGCACAGTTATAGTTGCCAGCATGCAATCTGAATAACACTTTTAAAGCTGGATTGCCTTCAACATCACGAGGCTGATCTCCATGACCATGTCATGGAACATTTAGATAAAACGAGTTGCACATCTGCACTAGTCACCAATCATGGGATCCTGAAGGGGTATCATGATGATGTTTCTGATGTGATGTATTTTTGCAAGGTCTTGGGTGTCTCACTGGAGAGGATCTGTCAGGAATTGATTTGATATAGCTAGAATAACCTATTCACTGAACACCTCCTTCATGAATATCTTACCATATTTCCATTTCTTCCAGTTGAACTGCCAACATAATTGAAATCTATATTCTAGTGTTCCAGGAAACTGACATTTATGACATCTACAGGGCATGCTCCACTGGTACCTGACTCTTCAGGAACCAGTCGAGTTGCGATGATTGGGTTTGGGTACAGATGAGTGGCAAGCATATGTATCCTGTTCTCCAAGCCCATCTCTCCAGAAAGCTCCAGATGCTCTTCATAATCAGAGACTACATGCATGAGGACACTGTTTGCAGGCTTGCATGTGTCCAAATATTGAATGCGGTTAACTTAGAATGCATATCTGACATCCACAACCTTGTCAAGATGCAGCTAAGGGAAAATGTATCAGAGTTTACTATGATAGACACAGGGATGATCTTAGGCTTGGTGCACATGATCTTGCGGACAGACTAGTGATTGCTTGTTAACAGCCATATTGCTTTAAGGACATTTAACAAGATTTATTGAGGGGTCATGAGATCAGACAGTCAGGTGACAAATGTTGGCATGGGTACGTGTTCTGCATTGCAGATCATTGAATTGAATGGAGAATATTATAGCATCTTTCATTGCAATATGTATATAGGAACCTCTATTTAGGAATAAATTAATAGAAACTAAATAATAGATACAATTAAAAGTATATAATGTAGAAAATTATGGTTGGGGATTGGTCAGTCCTTGAGATTGGGACTCTGATGACACCACACAGTGAAATGTTGTGGGTCCTGATATTGCAATGATACTGTGAGACATCATGGGTGGCGATTTTGCTAGGATGTAGTACAGTAACTAGAGAGATAGCAATGAATCGCTGCAATGCCCTGTGGCCTCAGAGTGAGGAACCAACAATGGCGACATGTCATGATGCTGGGAAGGTTCAGGGAAGGGATGGGGATATTGAGGAATGGAGGTTATCTGTGGTCAATGTTAGGATGGAGTTATAGTATCATGATGAGAGATGGAAGGAACATGATGAAGGCTGACCCTCTGTGGTCACACCCAGTGGTACTTCTGTGAGGCAGCGGCCATAGCCAGCTATCAGGATATAGAGAAGATGCTGTGACAGATATTCAGGTTTCCAGGGGTCATGAGGATGTTGACCAAGTATTAGGTAGTGTCCTGATACTGTAAAGTGTTGCTATGTGATACAGAATATACCAGGTGCAAGGTTGTGTTGCAACATATATCGTCATGTATAGGGTGTAACAGGGGGTTGCAATGGAGCTCAGGATGCACTAGGCACACCAGGCACACAAGAAATGTAGTGTGCATCAGGATGCGACCCCGATACATCAGATACATATTTTCTTTTTGCTGATGTAGACATGTTTGGTGATTATTGAACACAAAAATAATCAGGTTATCTACAAATATAAACTTCCTGCACAACTCCTCCTGTAACTTCTTAAGCTATATACCTTCCTCTACCGCAAGTACCATCTTATTGAATTTGACCTCAGTGGTACACTTCACCATAAGCCTTTTCCATTGGGGCTGCCAATGGATGATGGATCTCTATTGGTGAAGAATAATGAAATGACTCATAGACCGCATGCCATTAACTTCTCCAACAAAGTTTGTGTCTACTTATATTACAATTAGGGCATTCTTCTAGTAGTATCTGCCTTTTCCCTGAATGCCTCTCTTGTTCCTCTTTCTCAAACAAAGGTGAACCTCTTGTGATTGCTGAATGTATCATAATATTGATTTCACAGCTCACCACTAAAGCATCAAGGGATCTGATCCAAACTGTCCCACCATTATATTCATATAGGCAATGTCAGGCTGGTCATCATAGTGGCCTATATCAGGTATCTGACAGCCTCTTGGTAGAGCTACTTATTCGCTGCCTCTTCCTCACTCATCTGAATATGTAACTTGCTCTTAATATATATTGGTGTCATGTATTCTTTGTAGCTTTCTCTCTGAAACCTTATAACAACCTACTTCAGATACTCACATTGGCTGAGATAGACCCATTGTTCATTCCTATCTTATTCCACCAACATACTCAGGAAATATCCAACTTTACCAAGGTCTTTCACCTTAAAACATCCAATGATTCTGAACTTCATCCATGTGATTTATTCCTTCATTCTAATTAGAAGCATATCATCTACCGAGATGATAATTGTAAGATCAGATTTTATCTTGTAGATTCCAGCTTCCAACTTTGAGCATTTCATCTCTATCTCTATTACAAGGTAGGCCTTAAGCATGTTGTACTAGTTGCAACTAACTTGCTTAAGACTGTAGACACTCCATCTTAGCTAAACTATAGAGTTCTGAGTCTCTTCATCTTTCTTCCAATCTTCCCCTTCTTGTAGTACAACCTTACCTTCTAACAAAACTTGAAATCTTTTTGCAATTTCTAGGTAAATCAGTTCATCAATATGACTCTCCAGGAATATAGTTATAATATCTAGCTGCACTATTTGTTTATCCTCAGCTGAAGCCTTTGATAAGATTATCCAAATCCCTGTAAATGAGATTATCAGACCATATGTTTCTGAGAAATGAATATCATAACATTGTCAAAAACTATAAGCTACTAGATGTGCTTTGTATTACACATCTTGTCTATTTTCTCTGAGCTTTTCTTGTAGTTTCATCATTGATGATATCATTCAGAGTCTATCTGTAGTCTCATCAGTTTTCAGAACTGACCATGTATTGTGTGTGTTAAGAGATCCTAACTCAGAGTTAATTGCATCAATCTATATTATTCTATATGTACTATTTAAGGGTACACTGATAGTTGCTGGTCCATTCACTACCATTAGTGGATTATCACTTGCCAGATTGGTCATATCTTGCAATCTCTCATCAACATGTCTACTTCTGTCATCACTTTCCACATCTCCTAATACTTGACTCCTCATCTCTCTACTCTGCTCTTCTCAGCTTCCACTCTTCTCCTCCTCCATCCTTCTCTCACATTTCAGTAAGGACCTAAACTAGTCCTGATCTCCTTTTAGGCATCAGTTCTCTATCTGAGAACTTTTAAGTCTCACTTACTACATTGTGAGCATTGCTGTCTTTCAACTTGTATTGATATTGGTAGTGGTAGTGGTGATGGTGATCTCTATCTTGACTTTGTATTTAGTGAGCAGGGTCAGGTTTTTTTTTTCAATTACAAAGGGAAAGAAAATCTTCTGCTTTATTAGTCTGAAGTAAGATTTATCCTCACAAAATGCGAAATCATAAGACAAGATTAACTTCATCTTGTTCCAATTATAAAGATGATATTACTTCAAGGTTTGAGTGTAGCCAATAAACATCTGTTTTTCTGCTCATGAATCCCCTCTTTATCACTAAACTTTTCTGGATATATATAACTGAAGGGAGTACATGTCCAAACATGCAGATGCTTGATATCTGGCTTCAATCTAGAGTATAATTCATATATTGCAACAGTGATTTCGTGAGTTCCTTTCATCAAAGCAACATTTTTTAAATACACATGTGTAAGTAGTGCCTCTGCTCAGAAACTCTTAGCTGTATAAGTATACTGTAAGAGTGCATTTCCTCTTCCTATCAGGACATAGTTTGTGTCCTTAGCTACCTTGTCCTCCTGAGATGTATACAGAACAGTTACTTGTCCTGTGATAACACAACTTCTCAACTCAATCTGGCACTCATTGCAAGAATATTCACCTCCACTATCTATCCGGAGTGCTTTTATCTGATTACCGTTTCTATCACTACTATGGAAATTTACAACTATAGCTTTATAGGTTCAGAAATAACCCATAACTTCACTTTTTGACTTCAGAAAATATAATCATATAAACTTCATATAGTGGTTGACAAAGAGCATAAAATAGCAGTATCCACACAGTGACTTGTACTATGTGGACTCATAGAGGTTGGAATGCATAAGATCCCATAGTGCATTCATCTTTCAAGTCACTAGTTTGAATGATGTATGTATCATCTTTCCTCTGAGACATACTGTATAATGATTCTCAGAGGTATCTCCTTGTAAATGGGGTATCCTACTTACTACTGTGACCTTACTCATCTTTGTCACCTCCAAAGAATATAAATATCCAAGTCTTTGATGCCAAAGTATCATCAAGGAAGGCTCCTTTAAACTAACCTCAAAGCTTAAGTCTTAAAGTTGTTGATCCGCAGAAGCTTATATAGATTGTCTTCTTTCTTTGCAGTTGCAATCAAAATACCCTTTTGATAGAACTTTGCTTCCTTTTTGGTAGAAACAATCTTCATCTTTATCAGTTGGCCAATAGATATTTGTCCAGTGTTTACTGCCTATAGAATATGGAGTATATTGGTGATCAATAAAGCTTCTCATCTTTGGTCAGATGTCCAAACATTTGCCTAAATGGTTCTGATTCCTGCTACCCAAATGAGATCTCCAGTGGCAGTCATTATTTACCATTGTCTGGCCAATAGAGTAACATATATACTCTTGACAAAAATATGACAATACTCAATCATGTAGTTCGTACAACTACTGTCAATGATGACATTCCAGGGTGAATGCTATTTCTCTTTGAGTACATCTTCTATTGAATCTTGTTTGACTGTTTGCCTGATGTGAGTAATCATCATCAAGTTTGTTGCTGGCTCTGTTCTTCCCAGCAAGGAGTTCCTGTCTATGGTTACAAGTCTATTCTCTGTAAAGCTCCACTTCATAGTTAGTGAGAAGTGCTTTTAACTTCTGATAGCTGATAATCGATGTCTAAGAAGTGAGAGATCCCTTCATCACCATTAACTAGTTTTTCTACTCTGCAGTATTTACTAGATCCTCAAAGATATGGAAACTATGTTGCCTATCAGTTGGGTGGTACCATACATCACAAGCTTATTATGAGGTTCTTAAATACAGTTGAGATACTTAAGCACAGTACTAGCATCCTCTAGCTTTGATTTGTATAGTACCTTCTATAGGCTGTTGGAGTCCTACAAGGTAGTCATCTCAAAGGTAGAATTCACATCTTGCCCAATTCTTGACAGTGTTTTCTCTACTGCACCATAATAGGATAGGGTGATTGCATGTGTCATCTCTAGGTGCAGAGTCCGAATCACCTTCTGTATCTATTCCTACTGGACCTGATACTTCTCTAGCTTCTTTCCCTAATCCTTATCATCCTTATCTAGCTTTCATGCTATTTGCTCTTCCTGAATTGTCAGGTCTCCAAGACCTTCTTGTTGAAGATAGTCAGTCATTCTTATTACCTACATCTAGTGATTACTCCTCTTAAGCTTATAGAAGTTCATCCCAGACAATAATGATGAACCCTCTTGTTCATTTATCTCTTCTCATTCAATGTAAGATCTGGTATTGCTAGGTAATGAGTCAAGATAAAAGTAGGATTGGAGAAAAAAAAAAAAAGAAAAAAAAAACTTGCATGAATGTAAGAAAACCTTTGTGAGATATAATTTTCAACCTTAAAATAAAAATCATTTTACTAACACATACTCATAAACTGATGGCAAATTGATACAGTGTAAATAGATTAGTCTACAGCTTTGAAAACTTGTGATAACATTGAAGGAAAATAAACAATGGAAAAAGGTACAAAGTATGTTCATTATTGTATTGCTATATACCTAGAAGATGAATGAATCTCTAACTGAATACAGGTTATGGTAGCCAATTAGTCCACCACATATGTCAATGGAAACGAGCCCTCTCAGGTCATCAAAATTCACTATGCCATAACCTAATACTAATGCTAATATACCATGATATAATTACACCATCAGAACTATGTAGACTTTTCAATGAAGCAAAGACTTGATTTGAATGAAGTAGAATTTTGACTTTGATCATAAGAGCCATGTCTACTAAAGGCTTGTATAGATGAAATACATATAGATATAACAGTTCATTACTGCAATATTTTTACAGTTGCATGATAGTTCGCCACTACCATGTCAATAATATGGACCTCATAAGGAAGAATGTCTACTGGGATTAGATACCTGCTTGTATAGATGCATTTGAACAATCAAGGGAGTTGTTTGTATCTAGCCTTATTCTAGCAAATTTTGATGCTGATTGGCCAACTAAGTTAGAGACTGATGGTAGTGATTTTACATTAAGTGCTGTACTATCACAATTATGAAAAGATGGTAAATGATACCTGACAGCCTATCATAGCTGGAACTTCCTACCACAGAAGTAAACAATAATGGATATGATAAAGAAATGACTGCAATTGTAGTGGCATTCCAGGAATAAGATCATTTATTCAGATTGGTTGCTGATCAGAATATTATTTATACTAATCATAAGAATTTTGAGTATTTTAATAGTACTGAGTTTCTGAATAGGAGGTCATACCACTGGACAGAGTTGTTACAATCATTCAACTTTAAGGTAATATACTGTAAGGGGAATTTCCATAAGAAGTCTAATGAACTATCAAGTTGTAGGTACTACCATCTTGAAGGGAAGAGTAATCCTAAAATAGACCTTGAGAGAACCTTTTTCTGACTCTGGTAATATCTTGTTCAGGAGGAGCAGGATATCTTGCCCCCACAGGTATTGCACTCTTGTCAAGGTTGCAAGCTGCAATCTTCATTTTTAGAAGTGCTTAGGAAAGAGTCTACCACAGTTAACAGGTACATAGGTATCTTTAAGTCAGTCATTAACTAGAAAAAGGATGTAGAACCTAACCTCTCCATTGAGACTGACTTACTGGTCTATAAAAATAGATGAGATATACTAAAGCATGAATAGATAAAATGAAGGACCATGAAGACTGAAAATGATTCCTACTTACTAGAACACTTTGAGACATACAAGATAGTTGGACAAATCAAGGAAAGCTTCTACTGTCTAAAGATTGATGAGAACATGACAGAGTATGTGCACACTTGTACATGTGTTAGAGGTGCAAGACTATCTGACATAAAAAGTTTTGATTATGTGAACCAATTGAGGTACCCATGAGACCATGGAATGTAATTTCTATAAATTTTATTATGGTATTACTTGACTCTGATGTATACATAAAGATATGAGTTATGGTTGATCAATTCTCAAAGATGACCCACTTTATACCATTGATAATGGGGGTGTCTATAGACAGGTTGGAACTAATTTTGTTAAAGGTGATATGGTACTTCAATGGGCTCCCAGAATCAATTATCTCAGACTTCCAGAGCAGATCCACCTCTAGGTTTTGAGCAAGCTTGATGAAGCTACTGCAAATCAAGCTCACCATATCAATGACTTTTTACTCCAAGACTGATGGGAAGACTGAAAGGGTAAACCAGAATTTCAAACAATATTTATGAAGTTACAGCTCTTCTCAGCAAGATGATTAGGTATTACTATTACAACTAACACAAAATGTGTATAATACTTCTACTTCAGAATCTACTAGTGCTTCTCCCTATGAGATTAACTATGGATTTAGCCCTCATATAAACTGGTCAGGTATAGTCCGAGATAGTTAAGTGATTGATTCGAGCTATGAACTATTGGTACTGAACTGGTAAGGTTTCTAGTAAGAAGTGAGAGAAACCTTACAAGGGACACAGGACAAGTAACAGAAATAGAATGACTGAAAGCAGTTGCTATGTCTACAATATGTGACAATGGAAGACATAGCCAATAGAGTAGTAAAAAATGATGACTAGATAATGTTGAATAGAAAAAATATCTGGACTAAAACTCCCATAGAGAAAATACAGCAGCCAATGTTTGGCCCTGTTGTGGTTAAAAAAAAGGTAGTAGGTTCCAAGCATAGGAACTCACACTCCAAGCTCAATAGTCAATCTATCCTGTATTGAAGGTCAGTCTATAGGAGCCATATTCGAATAACCTAGTAGGAAGGCCAAACAAAGAGGTTCCAGTACTACAGATTGTTGATACTGAGCCAAGTTATATTGTTGAGGGTATCCTAGATAGCTGCTAGTAGAGTGAGATCCAGATGAGCATTCACTAATAGTTTGTTCAATACTTAGTAGCATGGGAAGGTTATAGTCTACAGGAAAATTGAAGGGAACCTGTTGAGATGCTAAAAGGGATAGCTATAGAGGCCCTAAATGATTTTCCTAGAAGGAATCAATCCAACCAAAGGAATCATCATGTTATAGATATAGCAAAATATGGAAACAAAAGACTGCACTAATGGACCAGGATAGATGTTACAGATGAGGCCAGTTATGTAACAACCTCCCAAAGATTGTTTTACAATACACTATTGTTATACCAATAGTGGAGACTTTGAGTTTAATAGTTAAAAATAATTAGGTTTATTATTATTATGGTATATAGTCAACGATGAAGGAAAATAGCTTGTGATTAGAATATTTTATATTATTTGGACATTCTGTTATGGGAGGTTTGCCATATAATCGTGCCAAGGTTGCGGTGGTGGCCACAACCCCCGGATGTTCACAGGCTCACAACCTGGGGCACTCTAAAGAGTGCCGGCCAGCTCACACAACTTTGCGGCTCAACACAACTTTGTGGCTCATCATACTAACTTTGCGGCTCAACACAACTTTATGGCTCAATACAACTTAGTGGCTCAATAAAACTTAGTGACTCAGTATAAATTTGTTACTTGGCATAACTGTTAGGTATAATAATATTATGATCCTACAAATTTTGATAAAATAAAACTCCCACAAAGAAACCGCACAGACTATACATATCATGAAATTATGCCACCAGCTCCAGCCTTCATCCTACCAAGCCAGCGAGTTTAGCCCTACGAAGAGGTTGAGAGACAAATCCAGGCAGCTATTACATTTATTCAAACCATACCCAATGAGCAAATCAACATTGCAGAAATTGCTCGCAGCTATGAGATTCCTATTACCTGACTTCGTGGACGCTTACAAGGTCACCAGTCCAGACAGGAGAATGCTGGAACCAACCGCAAATTCTCAGAAGATCAGGAACTGCCTGTATGTCAGTATCTTGATCGTCTCGATTTAATTGGCACTAGTGCCCACCTCCAAATGGTCTCCAGTTGTGCCAATACAATCCTAGCATATGGTCAAACAGACTCTGAACCTGCACCTCGAGTTGGTGATCACTGGGCACCACACTTTGTTGACCGGCATCCTGAATACCATATTTGTAAGCAGAAAACTATCAACGCAGACCAGAAAAATTCCCACTAACCCGACAATCTTCGTACCTGGTTTGAGAAATACAGTCAAGTATGCCAGGAGTACAATATTCAACCACAGGACCAGTACAATTTCGATGAGAGTGGTTTTTGTATTGGGATTGGTCGTGACCAATGGATCATCACATGAGATCCAACCCAACAGTCTTATCTTGGCAGCTCAACCAATAGAGAGCTAGTCACTGTCTGTGAGACTATAAGTGGTGATGGAGTTGTTTTGCCTCCTATGATTATAGTTCCTGGTGCTATTCACCAGGAGTCTTGGTATACAACTATGAGTATACCAGATGATTACCTTCTCACCATATCGGACACTAGTTACAGCAATGATGACTCAACCATGAAATGGCTTGTACACTTTCAATGCTTGTCTTCCAAATACCAGATTGGATCCTATCAACTTCTTTTGCTAGATGGCTTTGACTCGCATTGTACAAAGCAGTTTATCAACTACTGTGATAACCACAAGATTGTGGTGTTCTGACTACCTCCTCATTCAAGTCATTTTCTCCAGCCATTGAATGTTGTTGTATTCCAGCCCTATAAGCATTACCATGCCAAGGCGGTTGAAGCAGCCACACGGATAGGATGTGGGGAGTTTGACAAAGCAGAATTCCTAGACCAGATTGATTCAATTCGCCAACAGACATTCAAACCATCTACGATTTGATCAGCTTTTCATGCAACCGGCCTTATTCCCTTTAATCCTTCTCTTGTTATTTCAAAGTTAAGAGAAGCAGTTCCTGTATCAAGCTATGCAGCTAATCACATTCCTGGATCCGCATCTACTAGCACTATTCCTCTTACAATTCCTAGCCTGAGAGCTCAGGGTCAGGAATTGCTGCGCGATGTGAAAGACATGTCACCGAACTTCCAACTCTGTCTTAAGCTTGTTCTCCAGGGTGGACTAGCACTTGCACAATTGGGTGAATTGGTAAAGGAGCATATGGAAAACACACAAGCTGCAGACCAAGCCTGAAGTGTGAGGCGTTGTGCGCAAAACCGAAGACAAATGCAAAAAGGCGGAGTCCTATATGCATCAGAGGCGCGCCAAATGGTTAAAAGTAGAGAGGTGGCTGAGGTCGAAAAGACAGAAAAACAATTGCGTAAAGCACAGAATGCGAAAAAAGGACTGATACTGCTGTACACAAACCTTTTCTTGATGAGATAAAGGCTTCATATAAAGCCAGGTGTGCTAGGCAAGCACAGCATAAGAGATTGTCTAAGCAACAAGCAAGGTTGCAGAACAGAATGTTTATTAAAGCTCTTTTATTATAATTTTCCAGTACATACTTCAAATGTTATATTTATCTCCCAAACTTGAACCAGTTTAAGCCACATAGTTATGTTGAGCCACCAAGTTGTGTTGAGCTGCAAAGTTAGTATGGTGAGCCACAAAGTTGTGTAGAGCCACAAAGTTGTGTTGAGCTGGCAGGCACTCTTTAGAGTGCCCCAGGTTGCGGCAACTGCCGCAACCTTGACACAATTATCTGCTTTCCAACCTATCTCCTCAGTTCCAGTCCTAGTCTAGATATACGTCATCTACCTTGTCCTCACCCTCATCCACCATGTTAGTCCTTGATCTCTGTTCTCATTCCCAGTCATTGTCCTTAATTCTTGTTCTCATCCATTACTTCAGTCACCTGTTAGGCATATGGAATAGTCTAGGCGGTGGATCACGTGATTCTAGGGATAGGTCATGTGTTCAAATCCCCGACATGACATAGTTATTTCTAGTTAATAAAACATTCTCGTATGAGATATTTTCTACCAACTAGATAACGACCTGAGCATCGTGATCTAATAACACCGACGGGTAGTTATTAGGCCGAGCCTCTTGCTTTGAAAGAAGTAGTGCCCCAAGAGGGCCTACTCGAGAATCGGTATGAGAGGTTTTCGCTGGATAAGCTATTGGCTCGATCCAGAGCAAAAAACCCTATATATCCGATGGGCCTTGTGATGCATCAATATGCGACACAATGGCCGCGCTCATTCATTAAAGCTGATCACTTTATGTTTTGAGGCAGAACAATTGGTATAGTTGCCATTAGGGCGGCATACTCAAATTAAGTTCATATAGTGGAGAGATCGAAGGCTACCTACTGGAGGGGTGTTCACACCCCCCAGAAACAATAGGAGTTCGAAGAGATCAAAGCTAAGCAAGGCAAATATTCTCAGGGTCAAAGGCGTTCGCACTTAAGAAATTTAAGAGGTTTTAGATGGAGGTACTTAGATAGTATGGGAGTCGGTTGTAGCCCGCGATAACCCAGACGCGGAATATAAATATCGAGGTACTCCCAGCTATCAGAAACATCAAGCAACGGAGAAGAGATCTTATTAATATATTTATTACCTTACTCTTGAGAAAACAATTATTACACATATCCTTTATAACATACTTCGGGAAATACGAGCCTACCTTAACGATCTTCGTTTTATCCTACCTTACCTTATTCCAAGAAGCTTATGGCTTAGACCTACCGGCTCTATCTACGGTTGGACTACCCCCTAACATCACCTGTCTGTCCTACTCAATATCCTTTGGCTAATCATTCACCCCGACCTCCCCATTACAATTATAGTGGACATATAAGAATGCTCTATGGTTGTAGTATTAAGGATAGAATGAACAAGGTAGGCCCAGGAAAACCTTGTATAATATACCAGACATTATCCTCACATAAAGCCTAAGTTATCCAGATATGAGGTGTGATTTACCCTACCCAAAGTATAAACATATTTACTTAAGGTCAGGAAAAGGCTGTATGGGTTATGCACTCCAGCAAAATCTCTGGTTCCAAACCAAATACTTATCAGGGCACTTTAGGAGGAGTGACAGAGCTCCAAATGCTACAAGGTTTTACAGAGGTGTTCCTAACACTCCCATGTAGCTCCAGCATAATGACCATACATTATATGAGTATAGTTGTTCAGTTGCTCCCTTTCTAATAAAAGTGATTGAGTGGATATGCTCCTGTATGACTATATATGTTGTTGCTGTTCATCCAACCAGATGCAGTCCATAGAATATATGAGAGGACATATGGTATACCCTAGGATAGTAATGGCAATCTTCTCCTATCAGAATAGTACAAAATAGATAAGTACAGAATAAGTTCCTAAGATAATACTGAAGGGGTATTCCAGACCCTCCAAGGTAGACCATAGGTGGTCTAGAAGATATTGAGGCATCTCCAGTCAGATAAATGCATGTAGATACAACTTATCCCCAATCACTATGAGACTATTGGGGTTGTTAGATAAGTTGAAAAGCATGATTCTTGTCATAGTAGTGGTACTTCTCAGGAGTTAGCTGTTGGTAGCACCAACTAAGCTAATCAAGCAAAGACTTGATTCAAATAAAGTAGATAGTTCAGCTCAATCTTGGAGACAGATCTACTAAACCCTTGAATAGATGAAATGCATATAGGTATGAGAGTTTCTTGGTAGTATATCTTCTCAGTTCAATGATAGTTCACAACTAGCATGTTAATGAAATGAAGAGTTTTATCTCCTACAGTTATATTAGAGATATAATGCTCAAAATGCTTCATGAAGGTAGAAGATTTGATCAGAGTGTATCAGTATCACCAAAGTGATAATGTCCTTAGTAGTGTGTATCAGTCTGCCCATAGGAGATGGGTGTGCTCATGATTAGCTAGAGTCATGAAGTGTAGGAACTGGCAGTATATAATATTCTACTTAAACTATATGTGAGTTATACAGTACTCTGGCAATCAACTACCTCTTGAGTAACTTACTGAGTAAAGCTCCAGCTTAATACTATTAAGTTTTAGTGTTTTGATTCTTCTTACTCTACTGTTGATTATTACTTTCTGATCTTTGAGTCACTTCAGTACAGTTGTGAACAAGGGATCCATCCCCCCCCTAGGGTACACCTATTACATATATTTATTGGAAAAAAAAAGAACAAGAAAAAAAAATAAAAAATAAAAAGAAAGAACTTTTATAAGTGAATGATACCTCATTAAAGAAATGATTCATTAATTCAGTATTATTTTCACATATATTGTGAATAAAGTTTAGCTGCTTACTAAAATTGTTCTTTACTCTAAGATGACTGTTTTAAATCCTTCCTCCCATCTCTGCTTGAGGCTCTCCCACAGCCTCTGATTCTGCAAAATAGATATGAAAATTTCCTGCAGCTGCCGTATCAAAGGGGGAGAACCTAGATGGCAGTGAAAGTAATAGCATTTGACAAACGTTCTTTCCTCTTTAGGTAAAAGCTTCTGCCTACACTGACCTTGTTCCTCTTAGTTTTTTTTTTGAACTTGATTCCAGTGGATCACTATACTGGGAGTAGCTGCCACAATTGCAATACCAACTATGAGACGGGGAGAAGTGACATTCCTGCTCATCTCAATGTGTATTTACTCCTGGACTTGGCATGTGATTAACAAATTTTTTGACTATGGTGCAAATCATCTAAAATGTGTACCAAGGTGGGTGCACCCAAGAAATATCTTAACTAATTTGGGTTAGGTGTTCAGATTATAGAAATTGAGTTTCGGAGGTCCGGTGTTCAACTCTGGTCCAGATCCAGTATTTCTAATTTCTTTTTATAGTTTAAACTACTTAAATTGATCTGAATACATTAATCAATTCTTTGCTAAGTTGTTCACCTATCTAGGAGATTTGTACTGTCTACTTATGAAGTTCTCATACTCAGAAGAACTGTACACCACCTTTTGTCGATATGCCTTCAAGATTCTATCAATGTGCACCTAATACTGTCATATTAACTTATTTTAAACTCTTACTAATGCCTCAACTACCAGATACCTAAGTGCTTCAAAGTTATACTGACAGTTATTTCTGGTATGATAGGTTCACAAATTAAAAAAGAAATGATAGATCTTAACCAGAGTTGAACACTGGACCTCTGAAACTCAGTTTCTATAATCTGAACTGCTAACCCAGATTATTTAAGGTACTTTATAGGTGCATCCACCTTGGTACATGTTTTAGATGCTTTGCACCATACATGATAATTAGTATTCATTGTGGGGCAGGATAGTGTCAGTTTTCACTTACTCACTCCATGGTTACTCCAGTCTGGGGGATATTTTCTCTATCATCTCTATCTCTTTCCCTGTATGTGGCCTATACCTACTTATACCCTGGACAGGCTCCCATTTTGTACCTCCTATATTTGACAGGAATCTGTGTAGGCTATCTATGAGGTGGGGGCCTGGGTGGGGGCAGGAGCAGGAATGATGAAAAAAAGACCCTGCCACAAGCTGCTATGGTGGGTGGTGTGGGGAAAGGAGGTAGAGGGATTGTGAATTTCAGCATACCCAAGGCCCCATAATGAATACTAATGATAATAATCTTTTTTGTTCAAATAAAAACAGATATAAGTAAAGATGGCGGCATTAATCACCTTCAGTCAAGATCCAATGTCTGAAATTTAGATTTCAAGCAATTACTACATGTCAAGAATGCCAAGCATTACTGTACCTTACTGATGGTGCCTTATTCCTGACTCCTCGTATAGACTAATAAGTTTCTTTATCTTTTGACAATCTAATACTCTACTATAAGTTTTAAGTCTTGAGACTACAAAATTGCCAGAAGAATTTAATTGAAAACTATGATAATGTTGATATGCAAAAAATGTTGTTTTGAAAATATGGCAACTTTGTAAGAACTGTAGTAAGCTAGATAAAGTTAAAAGTGAATAGTATGAAATATTTTCTTCTATCAAACACCCCATATTCAAGATTTTTTTAAATTATATTTGGTCATGGAAATTTATTGTACCAAAGTATAATAGGTGCTCAAAGTGATCAAATATGACATTTTCAGAATTGAATAATGGTATATCATACATACTGCATTGTTTATTGAGTTAGGTTTCCTAGAGAAAATAGAATAAGGAATTACCTTTCAACTATTACTATCTTCTTCTTCAACCATGTAAGATAATATTGAAGTTTCAATATAAGATATGTATTTCATGAATAGTAGTGATAATTTATAAATAAAAAGATAAAGTATAAACTATTTTCCTGTTTACTGCTTGGAGCAAATAAGACAAAAGATTTGTCTACTAAAAGGGTTAGGCTTATAGAATATAAAGGTTTTGTGAGAAAATAGAAAGTAATTTTGCAATAAATACATACTTTACACCATTAATATTACAGTATGAAAGTATTTTTAAATTATTTTTCAGGATAGTCTAACATATTTTATTGAGATACATTTTTACACTGAAAATTGACTTCACTTTAAAATCTTATTCAACATTGGAAGTAATTTAGATATTACTAGCAGTAAGTATTCTAGGACTCAAGGCATTGCTCTATAGTTTATATATTTTGTATAAAGATATAATCTATTTTTGTCTTTGTTCCAACTTATTATATACCTAATTTGCATTTATTTATTTCCTGACTTGTAGTTTATCAATTATTTGTGTAAAAAACATATGACAAATTGCATTTAATAATTCTCTATTTATAATAATATCTCAGTGAAATTTAGGTGATTGCAAAATCAACTGGAATTTTAACTTATTATAATATAGATTGTATATTTCACATTCAAAATATTATCAAATACTAGCTTTCTTAAATCATATAGTATTAATTTACATTTCAGGACTTCTCTTTTTAAGCTTTACAATCAGGTTCTTGCCAAGTAAGAAATTACTACCTAAGTTTTATTTTACTCAAAAATGCAAATTAAATATCAAGGTGGTCATAGGTATTCACTCATTACTATGGAGGTGTATGAAACTATTCAGAGAGGAGTGTACAAATGAACAAGTAAGTGAATAAACAATTGAATGAGTCAATAAGTGATCAAAGAACATAATATTAGATAAAGTTTAAAAATATCAAAGCAATTTTGCTTTATTAGCAAAAAGAATATTAAAAAGAATTGTTTAAAAAGGTCTTCATATTACTATAAATTTCCAAAATATTACTGCTTATATGAAATTATCTTTGAGTATCAAAGATGTAAGTACCTGATTTAATATAATAGATATGACCCATTATCAATACCAACCATCAATATAGGCAACGTCAAATCTGTTTTATTACTTTATAATAAATTCCTACTCTAGCTCTCCAGTCAAGATATTATAGAATTTTTTTATTTTCAGAATCTTGCCTATCTTATTCAAATCTTTCCCATCACTTCTGGAAATACTAGAAGGAATCACCACAATAAATATCAAGAAATGTAAAGATGACAATTGATATATATTTGATGGATCACCAATAACAATTTTTAGAATGGTATTAGCATATCTTATGCAGTTGAAATTCTTTATTTGGCTAAAATTTACTCCAAAGCCAAAATGCATGATATTCAGTCCAAGTTGTGATCAATTGATTAAGTAATTAACTCTATAAAACAGTGCTTTCTATCAGTATGTTTTAATCTTCAATTTAGTTATTTTGGTTTACCTTAATCTTGTATTAAAAGCTCAAACTCCTGAGGATTAAGATATCGTAGTAGCTGATGAGATAGGTGCTCGTGCATTTGAATGGTCTCTAGCTACATCCCACTACTTGTATAGTCATTTAACCAAAGATTATAGAAAGAAAGATACTCTTATTGACTATTCTATATATACTGACTGGCCGGAAAAAGGTTTACTCTATCTGGATATGCTATCACTTCTCGATATGTGTGTCAATAATGAGAAAACAAGTAATAGTAGATTAAGAAAGATAAAGTTGCAAATTTATCTTATTGAACTAGCTCCTGAGGTAGTTAATGGAAGGAGGAATTTCTTAATCAAAGAAGAGAAAGATCTCTTTACAGGTACAGAAAGGGATGAGAGTAGAGGAGAAATTTTTTTTTTGAAGATAAGGAAAAGATCTAAGTACACTTATTTAGACATTTGAAAACAACTAACTGGTAGTAAATAGAATATTATGAGTCAAAAAGAGGTGGTAAAAACGAATGGACTTCTGAATCATGATGTAAAGAGAGTGGAAATTAGGATTTCAAGCTTGTTTGATAATCATAAAGAGGATAAAGAAAGAGATATATCAACATGGAAGTATGGAAAGAAAATTAGTATCAAAACTGGAAAGGTGGGAAGACCTAGGAAAAGATGAAGTAATGCAAAAGATAGAACATGAGTATAGAGGGTAAATTTATAGATAGAGAAATTTATTTGTAAATGTAGCAGGAAACAAATATAGAATTATTATAGAAAAATGTTAGAAAAAAAGACAAGGAAGGCAAGATAAAATATATGCATAATGAACAATAGTTAGGAAGTAAATAAGTAGATGAGTGAATGAGTAACTTGAGGTGAATAAGTGAACAAATAAACAATTAAACAATTGAACAAATAAACAAATAAACAAATAAACAAATGGACAAATAAACAAATAAACAAATAAACAAATAAACAAATAAACAAATGAATAAGTGAACAAGTAGAATGAGTGAATGGGGAGTGAATAGGCAAACAGCAAATGAGTAAATGAGCAAGTAAATGAGAACAACTACAATGAATATGAATATATATTTAGGTGTAAATTAGATACTCAAAATGCTTGTGACAATGGCTGTCTCTCATCAACAATCTTGTCTTATCATCAACCCTCAATAATGAAAAGAAGTACAACTTCCTAATAGCTGGTTCCCCTCCTATTTCGCGTTACTCATAGTCAATGAAAGAAAGTGGGATGCAAAAGCAAGTGGGATGTGCTGTGTTTTTTTTATTTTTTCTCAAGCAAGGCTTACATAATACTAGTTTTCAACCATGTATTGTACAAGTGCAGTAAAAAACTTGGGAATTATGAACTCATTTGGACTGGCCATACTGCAGGTTTCAGTTTTTGGAATGGCCCAAGCTAGTGTGTATAGAATTACTAATATATCATATACTGGTACGCTATCTAGTTTCAATTTAAAGATACAAAGTTGGCATTTCTTATAATAGAATCTGATGAAATGCATGAAGAATCAGAATCTGATTCACCAGTGAGGTCCTCTCCATCATCCACTGTGAAACTATTTTCTCCACTAGTAGATTCTGTAGTATATCTCTGCTCTGCTTCTCTTCTATTAGTATAAATCTCAATATCTTCTTCTTCAAAATCTAGTGCAAGCAATTGGGGATCTATAGTGCTTGTAGCACTTGAAGGGGTAGGCTCCAGTAACAATAAAGCTTGCAATAGATCAGGGGGAGCTTGCAATGATTCCAGATCCTCTGGACTTGGATCTCTCTCTGGATAGGGAATTGTCACGAGCATCTCTGCTGGAACAATTTCACCTCTAATCTGAATTGCCTTAACTTGTTGTTTTCTCGCCTTCTCAGCTCCAGTCAGATTATCCTGAATGCAATTCTCCATGATCTTTTCACCTGGGCAGATGATAACTAGTGGTGGTGGCTCTCTTCCATCAGCACAAATTGTCTCAATAATTGTTAAAGACTTGTGATTTTCTAGGCTAGCAGTATAGAGCTCTTTTACTTGTATTAGAACAATAATAATTTCACCTGTTGGACATCCAATCCTGACACCTGATTCATCCATGTTGAATATGTATTTGGCTCGCTTAATGCCATATTTCGATACTGTATTCTGGTATTCAACAAAGAAGTCCTTGACATCTTCCTCACTGTGGGTTGTAATCCGAGTTTGTGCAATTGGTTTTGTCTTAATTGAATGAAGATGAGGAATCTTTTTTATCCACAGCTGAAACCACCTAAGTGATGGTGGATTCTTCTTCTCTTGCTGGCGGAGGTGGCAAATAGTGGCATAAAGAATGGATGGTGTTGCACCAAAACACATTTCTAACTGTTCAAGGCAGAAGCGAGATACAGCCTGCTCTTGAGCATTGGTCAAGATCAGGTTGTTTCCACCATGACTGTTGAAAATTCCACGTGAATTTCGCTCTTGGTGGTGCCTGTGAAGCTGACGAGTTCGAATAGATGAGGGATTAACATCAAACATTTTCACTGCAGTACTGGCCATCTCAGAGGACTATTCTTCTAGCTATTCCATTGCGCGATCCAACCGCTGCTTACTTTCTAGCCATGCCATCTGATCTGACATGTTGATATCTTCTTATTACTCTAGGAGAGAGATAGAATAGCTGCAAGAGAGGAATAGAAGGTCCTGGCAGAGAGTGAGCTTCAGTGTCGATTGAGGGAGGAGAAAATGAAGTCCCTGACAGGGAGGAGGCTTCAGGGTTGATGGAGAGAGGGGAAACTGAAGTCCTAACAGGGGAAAGACTTCAGGAGTGATAGAGGGGAATTGAAGTTTCTGACCGGGAGAAGACTTCAGCATCATAGGAGTGCAGAGATATTGAAGTCGCAACTGAGGTAACCTTTCAGAGTACATGGAGGGATGGTATTGGAGATGCTGGTGGAAGCCTTGAAGTCGAGAACAATTCATTATTATTGCCAGAAAAGGATTGTGAAGGATTGGTTCTACTGTTATTCAACAGGATGCTGTTACTGGATGCCTTTATTTTCCGGGTAACTATAAAAATAATAAAAATAAAAAACCCAGCACGTCCCACTTGCTTTCGCGTCCAACTTGCTTTTGCCGACTATGAGCAACGCAAAATAGCAGGGGAACCGGCTATTGGTTTATAAAGTGATCAAAATGTTTGTTCAGCAAGATAATCCCCAGAAAAAATGAAAACAAATGTATGAAAAGACAAAAATTTACTGTAGTTGTTGTTGTAGTAGTAGGTAGTAGTGGTGTTGATGAGGTACGATGGTTGATATGCCCTTATTTTGAGTACTTAATTTGTAATTCAACACAAAGTCTCCCCCCCTCCCCCAGATTACCCAATATCATTCCAGAAACAATGGTCACTTTTGAATTCTCCATTTTTGAAATTTCTTTTTTTTTTTAGCCTTTCCGTCACTGTATCAAAGAGACCACATCAAATCTCCCAGTGTTAATCACTAGTCCTAACTAGTACTTTTCCGGCCCTAGTGCGTTCTAGCACCGGGCCGCATTTAGACAGTCAATAGGGTAGCCCAACGCACACCGCGTCCCAAATATCCCCTGGAAAACACTCACCAGCTACTAATTGGGCGAAACTTGGTAATTCTAGCCTACAAGCCAATCAGTGGTGACTGTATTTCTGCAGGTCGTGTAACATGTTGTGTAATTGTGTAGTATTCCATGATTGCGGCGATGGATTATGCAATGAACTTTCAGTTGCCCTTTGCTAACATCTCGTAACCTCCCTGGAGATCCGCTGCTTGGAGATTAACTGAGGATCGGTTGATTGATGGATGGATTAATGGATGGATAGGGGGGTGTTTGGAGGGCTCCTAGTTTTTTTCCAATGGTGCATGACCCCCCTATCGGGGTCCTTTCAATCCCCCCTTGAGCGAAACTCAACATATGATTCCCTTGGTAGCAATTAATTCGTGATGACCACAACCTCCTGGGCTGGACCATTAGCGAATATCTTTAGAGAAGGAATATTCATTAGTGGCATACGCTGTCGAGGAATATTCATATTCTGCAGGGGCCATCTGCTTGCCGTAATGTTTCTTACTGGATAGTCAAATGACCAAGATATGTCGCTGCTGTGCGCCAGCGAAGCAGTAAGCAGCGTGCCTGATTGTTAAAATCTGTTTTATATATTTTTCGTTCCTTATGAGAAAAGGATTTTAACACGACTTCCCTTAAGGTAGGGTGTGCGAGGGTAACGGGTGATGAAGAGTGATCGTTTTTAAGACTACTGAAAATGAATGACTTGAAATTAAGTGCAAGTGAAGAAACGAACAAAGAAAGGAAGGAAATATAAAGAAAACGCAACACGGAGTCGTAACAATACCGGGGAGAGTAGTTGTCCAGATCCTGGAAGCTAACAAACAATTCATTCGTCGGTATAACAATTTCACTGTTGGCCAATCCCACTATCCCGAATCCGATTTCAACATAATACGATGGTAAAACATTTCCCCTAATGATAAGAAGCGACTGATCACGAAGTGAAAACCTTTTCCCGCGGGTTCATTTCCAACACCCTTTGCACCCAAATGAGACTTCTGAGAAACTGATTAAAAAGGGGGGCTGATTTATTAAATAATTCTGAATTTAAAGAAAGGTGAGACACAAAAAAGGAACCTCAAACTAGTTGAAAGCCAATGTATTTATACATGAATTGCAAATTGTCCACCTCCTACGCAAGCACAGTACACTGAGGTAGAGTACACTGGAGAACGAGGGCAACACTCCTCTTTCACCTCAATTCTTTAGGTCCCTCCTGGCAGTACTGCGGTTGCCCACCACCAGTATCAGAAAGGAAACCACACACGAACATACATGGCCCAGGAATTAAGGTCTTGTATTTCATGACCACCAGGTATACCATAATCATGAAATCGTTTCCCGTCATTGTCTACCCTAACATTCCCTCGCGGAATTCAAAGTTCGTTTCACAGCGACATATCTTCACTCTTGGACTAGCCAGATGAACAGTTAAGATCATGTGCAGCGGATCCGGATATGAAAGTATCTTTGTAGAGGGCAAAGAAGTATATTGAAGGGCTCACTCCCCAAAAACGAGCGCCGAGGACCTCCATACTTATAGACATAATCCCAACATAACCAGTGAAAAACACTACATAATGAAATAGCAAACATGTCTAAAACTCAAGCAAATATTCCACATCGTTCCACAACAATCCTCAACGTTGTTACATGCTCAAACACGGCCAAAGACAATTTCCCAAAGATTCTAAATCCTATCCATTATTGCCCCGTAGCTGCTATATCCTAGGTCCTATGTCCTTGTGCAATTTATCCAAATTCCGATCCATCCACGTCCTCCCAAGTAGGAGAGTGATCGCCGGTGATTTACAACAAAAACAACCATTTCAGCAACAAGGTGTATCACAAACATGCGAAAGGAGAAAGGAGCCTTACCCTCAACTATTTGTGATTTTACTATGCAGTATTTCCCATCTTTTGCAATAAGAACGGAATCCCGGTAAGGTGAAAGGAAAATGAAATTTGAAAATGAAAATGAATGAATAATATGCCTTTGTGCCAACTCTCCATTTCACTATCAGGTAACTCAGCTTATTGAGCCTATGGCTGTGAACGCCTGAATAGACGGTACATAACCAGTGCCCATTCTGATAATTCCCCTGCAGGTATGATAATATCAGGGTCACCATGTTCAGATGTATCGAAGAGCGTGCGGTATGGGACCACCAGGTCATGTCCGGCCGGGCTCACTTTTCCAGCACGGTCAATATCAAAGCATTGGCCGAAACCTGGCGTCCATGATCTGTTATCGCTGGTGATCCTACTGTTAGGATCTACAATCGTTTGCCAACACTCCAACTGTAGCTTGCTTCGGTTCTTGGGAATCTCGATAATGATTACCACCCTGGTTCGCCCTCCGGAGTTCTCTAACCACATCTGAGCATCACACCGCAGGGCGGGTAGACTTCCCGAGTATCCCACTGCAACCACGAGTGATGGCCACTCGCCATAATCTCCCCGGGTATCGAGTGGTTTGAAGCCCCCGTCAACCTCTTTAATCCCGCCACCAGGAAAGTAAAACTTGGTGGCCCCAACAGGGCACAATAAATATTCTGAAAGTCCGGGAATGTTGGCAACCATGTTCTGGATCTTAAAACAGAGACTCCAGCTCACGTTTTCGTGTACAGTGCCGGGAATCAGCCTGACGATGAGCGATTCCATTGTTTGCTCGTAGGTGAATCGGGCCGCTTTGCGAATACCGAGTTCCTCCATCTCATGCTGGATGGGTGCAACCATGTCTTCCGCAACACGGGTGACGAGTATGTAGCAACCGGTTTCAGATTCAAGACATTCTACAAGTCTCACCTCAATGTGAACGACCAGGTCTACAGCGGTGGAGAAACGGAGCTTGTTCGCATCTGGGATCAGTGCCAATAGTCTGGTGAATGCCGAGCGGGATGGTACAAAGTCAGATGCGACAGGATGAGTGACCTCATCAAACCGGAGAGAGTTGGTTGATGCAGGCATAGCAGAGGTTCCTGTGGGATCCTGCTGGATGTGAGCTTCCGAGAATTGGGACGTGATGGAGGAGTACTAGGTGTAGGTGTAGGTCTGTGGTAGAATGGTCCTAATGGTGTGATGAGAGGAGATGGCTGTTAAGACTGTGTTCATGAGAAAGAATAAGGGGGATAGGTGGTAAGTGGAGGGAAATTGCTTCACTTTAGTAGAGGAGTACCAGGACGATGTTGAACAAGTGTAGAAAGGGACATAACTACAGGCTGTCTCACCTTCGGATGCTGCAGTATTATCAAGCTTACTTAGGGGCCGTTTGACATACCTCAGTTTCAAATTCTGAATCTGAAACTTTCCCTTGCCAACTAAGTTTTCAAAGAACTATCAGTTTTGAAATGGGGGAATTAGGCCTTCAATAAACTTCTTTGTCCTCCAGAGCGATACTTTCAAACCCGTATCCGCTGTGTATAATTTTAATTTATGGGGAAGACCTGATTGATATATGATGGCAGTATAATGGGCGACTAGCGCATGCTTATGTGCATTCACCGACAGGGGCAGCAGAGATGTGTGCGCCATATCCGCGATTTCAGGAGTGTGTAACTTGAATGGCAATCCCGCATTACGTAATTAAAGAGAATCGAAAGAGAAACTTCTTGGCAGCGCTGTGGGCCTGTGGGGTTGTTGAAATGGTGTTTTGGGAATGTGGATATGATGGCTTAGAGATGGAGGGAATGGCAGAGATCTATGTCATTTGGAAGAACTGCTTGCCATTAGTGTATGGTAATATGGATCAACTGGTACGAGATATAGAAGGTATTTGGACAATACTAGGACTCATGGAAATGCTTGGAAAGCACTATGCCTATTCAGGGGGAGGTTGTTAGTTCTCCGGTAGCATGTGGACCGCAGTGTATGGTTCCAGCTATGTACAATAGGAGGAACTGAGAACCAATAGGCGAGAAGAAATTATTTTTGCTTATTCTTGGATTTCCTGTATAAGACTGACTCTTCCGCCATTTAGTTTTCTTTTCTCCTTAAGCTACTACTTGGTCCTTACCTTTTATATATGCCTCTTTACCCTTTAATTCAGCCTTGAACACCTCCTGTAGCACAAGTACTCCACTGAACTAGCATGCATAGTTCTCATCAGCAATATATCCTAACAAGACAAATCCACCAAGGCAAGTGGGAGTAACTGGGTCATTAATATTATAAGGTATGAGTCAAAAAAGTCATGAATGGGTGAATAAAATACGTAATTGTACTATATCACCAAAGTCATAATTCTTACATACCTAATCACAAACATTACAGGCATTAAAGTACAGATGATTCCCTTTGATTTTTAATTTTTATTAAAAAGAAGTGAAAAATATCAAAAATTTGACTAGAACTAAGATAGCACTTCACTCAGTGAACTGTTGCTCCTTACCTATTTGGTCAACAATGTTTCTCCTGTCCTGAATTTTAGCCATATAGCTAAAGAGAATAGTATAGACAAATAGAAGGTGGGTGAAATGTCTATGTAGAGGCCGAGAATGGAGGTTGATTTGGTGATATCTTTCAAATCTTAGGGTACTGGTTAGTTACTAGCTGTTTTCTTTAATATTTAAGACAATAAAAAGATGATAACTGTTAATCTATATAGGGAAAAGACAAGAACATATTGCAGCATAGAATGCAAAAGATAGAGCAAGTTTACTTCGTAAAATAGGAATGAATATGAAGAGTAGAATTATTAGTTGAAAGAGAAACAAATACAACTAGTTGTAAGCAAGATACCACCACTATAGTAGGTAGTCAGATGATTATTGAAAGTAAAAATAAATCTATGAATGAGAATTCCACATGCAAGGGGAAGAAAGTAACTTGTGAAAGCAGAAATAAAATATATTTTTATTTATTATTCATGCTCTGTATATTGTTTATCTCTTATTTATCTCTCTAAATCTTATATGTAGTTGGTCTTTATAAAGAAATCCATGATATTACAACCCACAAAATTAAAATCAATGTCCCAATAGTAAAACCTAAGTGTAACTACATAGGTTTATAAAATAAAAGTAACTTTTCTTTCACAACTAGTCTTAAACAATTTTTTATCCTAGAGTACCTAAAGTTACTACCTGACTAAAGCACCATCACCACGGTGCATGAAGGGGGTTGTAATAACTACAAACACCCAAAATCCCATTCCCCCCACCATTCCACTCCCACTGAGCGAGCAAACAAGCACCCTCTATATCCACAGCTTGGCAGATATATACCCCCCCCTCCCCTCTTCACCTCCCTTCTGCTTTTCCCCCTCGCTCAAGCAGTTTTTGACATCTTCAATACTAAACCCATCCCGCCCTGTTCATCAACCAATAAACTACCTACAATACCCCCTCAAATTGCCTCAGGAACGTACGTGGAGCAAGCAATTCCAAGATTCGTTCGCAGAGGGTTATGCACTAACTTGATTGTTGTACGTTTCATGGGTAGGTTTGGATCCTGGCATAGCCGGGAGAGGGGGGGGTACTCCCCATCCCAACTCACCCGACCCAGCACCGCATAGTATAGCATATCGAATTTGCCATTGACCCCCAAGTACCCAACCCCCTCCATCTACTCTACCCCCCATATACCTACCTACCTCTATGCTATCCTCGGGGAGTAAAACAATATCACAATCTCTCTCTCCTCCCCCCCTCCCCCCTCCCCCATTTTCCAAAAAAAAGGTATCTCAAATCCCGCATTCCTTCCACCACCTGGCACCCCATGCCAAGTGTGACCATTACCGTTTCCAAGAAACCCCCACACAATTATGTCCCACCAACAACTAAACAACCAAATGAACAAATATAGACCGTCAAAGATTCGAGCTTGTTGAAACGAAATATTAGGCTAGAGGGGTGGGGGGTGCTATGCTTAACGTAATAGATAGTTTGGAGTACCCCAGCAGCAGCGGTGTCGGCATGCATCGGTGGGAAAGATGAGTGGACGCACGGGGGTTATATTTTAGCAATTTTCCTAAAGATGAGGTTCCTTCTACAGCGTGAAACCAGATATAGAAGAATCTGTAAGTTTCAGAGATGCTGGATGGCAAGGGGGATGGGAGGGTGATTAGTTGGGACTTGGAAGGTAGGCGTTCCGGTAGGTCTTTTACCTGAAGGGTACGAAGACAGAGAAGGGGGAAGATGAGTGAGACTTTGTGATGTGGTAAAGGTCGGAGGGAAGATGATGAGTTTTCATTACTACAGGGAGCAAGTGTTAGAATTAAAGCAGGACGAAGGAGATAGCAGTAGATGGGAATAAGGGATTCGATGGAAGAAGAGAGAGTTGAACAAGATGAATTGATTGGTGGTTTTAGACAAACACCCTAATACCTAGATGTGTGGTTGAGAAGAGAAGAAGTAAAAGTAAAGTATTATATCATAAAAGGAAAGTAAAAGAGCCTCACTTACAATAACAGTCAGACAAACCTCGCTGACTAAACAACTACCCATCTATTATGTACACCTATTTTATCTGACATATAGTATTGTATAAGCTCGCGTACCAGGTTTTTGGCCAACCCTAGTTTTCAGCCACGACAACAACCACGTTCTGCATTAAATATCGTATAGAAAATACTGTCAATCATGACCGCAACATGGATACCTGGGAGAAATCAATCGCTCTAGACTTAACAGCAATTGAGAATGGCACCTCAGAGAGAAAGGCAGCAAAAGAATATGGTGTTCCCCGCACAACACTCGAAGGTCGTCGCTTGGGGGGATCAACCATGAGCTCTAGACACCATCATCAACAGTGCCTGTTACCAGATCAAGAAAGATGTTCTTGTGACTGGATTGTAGACCAGGAGGGATGTGGATATGCCCCATCACACTTGCGGACAAGAGAAATGGCTACTCTTATCCTCATCAATTCCGGTGACACCAAACCTCTTGGAAAGAAGTGGGTTCCCAACTTCATGAAATGCAACCCACATATCGCAAGCTTAATTGGCAAGCCAATTCAGTCTGCCCACATTCAGGGTACCCAACCACACTTTATCGAAGACTTTTACAAGCAGTTTGATACCATTCGGGCTCGTCATAATACCCAGCAGAGTGATATCTGGAACATGGACGAGCATGGTATTTCATTAGGTGTCTGTACCAACTCTGTGGTATTAGGAGCAAGTGGAAAGTGCCAAACCTACATCCAATCACCTGAAAGTCGTGAGTGTGTATCAGTAATTGAGGCAATTAATGCCTCTAGTCATCATATCCAGCCCTTAGTAATGTTTAAGGGGAAGGATATCCAGACATCATGGTTCACCATTGAGAACATACCAGACTGGCTTGTTATGACCAGTTCCAAGGTTTAGACCTCCAATGATATTGGATTATGCTGGCTGCAAGAAGTTTCCTTCCAGAAACTACCTGTACCCTCACTGATGGCCGAACAGCATATCGGCTTCTGCTTTTGGATAGTCATGGGAGCCATGCTACTGTGGAGTTTATGTGGACTTGCAGACAGAGCCAGGTTGATATCTTATATCTCACAGCCCACTCAAGCCATGTCCTACAACTGCTAGACCTAGGTACATTCTCACTACTTAAGTCACGCTACCGCAAAGAAATTGCCGATCTTGCCCACCTTGACAACGCTGCTCTGCTAAAGAAGCACCGATTTGTTAAAGCTTATCAAAAAGCCCTCCCAGAAACCTTTACAACTCAAACTCTATGAGCAGGCTGGTCTGCAGCTGGCCTTTTTCCTTGGAATCCCAATAAAACCCATAACTCCTCTCAAATTCATAAAGTCACTACTGTACAAATTGCTTGTCCTACTTCCCCGCCTCCGGTCGTCCAACTACCTACCCCCCAAACCCCCTCTACACCAAAGTAGTCCTACACCGGCGACTTTGAGACTCTTCTCAAAACTCCCAAACACCCCTAAGACATTTACTATGCTGTTCAGAGATTGGGTCCATTGATATGAGATCAATGAACCATTTTTCAGAAGGCGCAAAAAGCACTTGCGGAAGCTACAGTCTGGGATAGCATCTTACATGCAACCAATGAGTGCCTCCGTGTTCAAATCAATGAGTTAGAAAGTAAGAAGAAGAAGCGGAAGGGTATTCTAGATCCAAATACTATTTTTGCGAATGTAGAAAGTATAAAATAGTCATTGGAGGAGGCAGAGAAGGCACAAGGGGAGGCAGAAGCAGAGAAGGCCAAAATTGCAGAAAGAAAGGCTCAGGCAAAGGCAAAGGAGCCTTCTTTAGAAGAGGCAGCATTAAGAACCTCTAGAAATTTGCAAAAAGCAAAAATGGAATCATGTATTTCTCAATGGGAGTTGTAAATCAAATATATTTTTGCATTGAGTGGTGATGCCAAGGTGGCTGAAAACTAGGGTTGGCCGAAAACCTAATACACGAGCTTGTGGTAATACTGGGTCCCCCTAACAATAGACAGAACAAAAAAAAAAGCGGAAACAAGGAGAATATGTTTTAGGGCAAAGGACACTCACTGGAACCAGCTTTTATTTTCCACTATCTAGCCCGGGGTTATGCCCTGTTTCACGAACCTAATCATTTCTAGCTAACGGTATGAGATACTCCTCCCATCCAAGGGCCTCCAGAATGAGATTCACCTCCTGGCCACCTGCCACAAAACATCATTAATAGCCTGCACACTGTCTCACAGCCACTCCTAATACAAAAGAAGCACTCCCCGAAACCAATAAACCAGTGATCTAGAGCTCTCCGAAGCAGGGTCCCACTGCACCCCCCACGCCAACCAATCATGCTGAAATTTCCCAGCAAGGACCCCATAGTGCCACCCCATATGGCACTCAAAGGAGTCTCCCCAAGAGGGTCCGAAGGTAGTCTGAAAGGCATCGGCTCAGGAAGACGAAATAAAGTGTCATTGAGATTAGTGCCGAAATATATTTGATTGCGTTGCTGAAGTTGTGTCACACAGCCAGAAAAAGGGTCCTGAAATCTTCCAATGCGCCTGGGGGTGAGCCACGACTTCCGATATTGTGTAACCACACCAAGACCACCAGGATACACTGGCCGGAAGTTCCAAGGTGTGGGTGATGATTTTGGGGGTCAAAGCCATTCCCCACAAAGTGGGAAGGTGAAGACACCCTGTGGATTGGGATTGCATGGGGGCTGCCCAGGACTTACGATGATTGCCTAGGAGAAATAAAAAACTCAACTCCTAGGTCTTACGTGCTGAAAGGCAGTTGTGTGTTCCTAAAAAGGATGTCCGGAACGGTCGCAAAAAAACAATGAAAGGCTATCAGAATCATGTTCGTGTCTGTACTCGGTGGTGTCGATAGAAAAAAATATGCACTCAGGCCTCAGGAGGCTCCTCAAACCACGAACTGTGGTCCCAGCCATCTGCCAACACAAAAAAGAATCTGGTTCCAGAAAAGGATGCCTTTGAAGAGGCAGGCAGTGGTGCTCTCAAGGGAGCTCATATCATGGGCGGCCTATCAATAGTCGAAACAAAAGAAAGCGAGCCCAAGGTGTGAACATAAGGTAAGGATAAAGACTTTGAAGCCATTGTGAAAATCGCTCAAAAGGCATTCATTGGGTGGACCCCCCTGTCGGCGCCACGGAACCTAACCCTCGTGGAGGTTACGACACTCACTGGCGGCGATGTGTGGTTCGCACACAGGTTATTACTTGTCTAACAATATCTAACAGCAAGAAATAAAACAAGCATTCATTATTCTACCAGAAGATGGTGTTGAGGATTAACACATCTTCACACGTGGACTAGATAAGCTAGCGATAGCACTAAATTAAACAACAAGAAAGAAAACTTTCCATGATTTAACATTATAAGATGATGATAACATCACCCCCTCCTCCCTTCTGAACCAAATTTTGATTCGAAAAATATAATACACCCCGCTCCACGCAAAACATAAAAACATAAAAACTAATATACCCCCTCAACCCCCCAACCAATACATCAGAGCTTCCACTCCCACACCAGACAATTTCCCCAGCACAATCCTCAAACTTGGACTCCTGAGGTCGCCAAAATCCCTCTCGCCAACGGCTTCAGGAAGGAAATTACATGTTGTTTCGAAGCTCGTTTTCAAGAATGGGGACATGCTGGTATTCAGTCCTTGGCGGTTGAAGGGTGTGAAGCCACCGCCGTGGGTCATTATGTCAGCGATTAGGCTCAGGTGGTGGATATCGACTGAGATCCCGTGACTGTTTGCGCCAGGGAGTTAGTGTTATGGGGTTGGGGAGAGGTAGGGGAAGGGGGGGAAGGGGGGATCACCCTCCGAAAACGGCATTCATCTCGTTGATTATGTTAGCTCTAGCCGCTTCAACGCCATAAGTTACACGCGCAGGAGTGCCGCAATGTCATCGTTTCCAGGGTGTTTAGGTCGATGTTGTCTTGTTCGTTCTAGAACGCGGCGAAGTTGACATATCGAACTCATCTGTCATAGCTCTCAACTCCTCTTCCTCCAGTTTTTCCCCGAGCTCCCTCGCTACCCTTCTCAAGTCCTCGACCGCTAGCTTTGACACTTGGGCCGTTTCACCACCAGCAGCATTGGCAAATAGGTCAAAGGCACTGAGTATCCCTTCCAGTGGGTCTCTCTCTAGAATCTTCTGTGTCATGATGCAAGTAAATGCCTCCTGACAGACGTACAGCTTACTTGGCTACACACCGGGCTGAGCCTGCTGTGCAGGTCCGTGGGTACCGTGCTCACCAAGAATTTGCAGAAGCTCAGGTTTTGGGACGTCAAATCCGAGTGTCTTCATCGCAACCTATGTCAATCTGAAGTTTCAGTTAAGAATATCGTGCTGAGTTTGGAGGTGTTATAATATATGCCGACTTTGAGCTCGTGGCAGTCGATCATGCTGTCCTTATTGAGGTCAAAGAGGTGAAACTGTAGCATCATGAAAGCGTAACTGAACTCCTAGCCATATCGCCTGATGTGCGAAGCCCGAAGCACCGAGTCCACTTACAGCCTCATTGATCTTAGCCCTGTGTTCCTCGCTCAGTTCTACTATTGTACCTCGCTCCTGGGGACGCTGCTGTTCGGGAGTATGGTCTCGAACTCTTTCACGTTGTTGTTGCTGATGTTGGTGCCCGGTACCACCTCTCGCTCCACCAGTGTTTCCAAATAAACCCCGTCCAGAACCGACCCGCCGAGAGGATCGTCCGAGGCACCAGCTGTAGGAGGTGATTGTTGTAGACCTTGAGCCCGAAGATTGTGACCACCGGCAGGTGGAGCGGTTCCTTGGCGTGGATTAATTGGACCAGTCGAAAACATTGAGGTATTGCTGTTGGTGTTTGTTTTGAGAAGGTGTTGAGTGGTATTTTCTAGGGGGACGTGTTAATTAGTTTGACGCGAAGCGAGTCAGGTGACCTTAGTGTGAAAACAACAAGCTTAACAGATAATGACGGATGGATCCCAGAAGAGGTGGTTAGAGGAATTTAATACAACTTCGACTTGCTCCTCTCTCAAAATCAAAGTTTGCTTGTTTTGTGTTATGTCTTAGCTGAGGTTTTCGCAGTTGAGGCGTACAGCTGAGACCTCCGAAAAACCCAAGCCTTGTAATGGGCCGGCCCGGGTAACCAATCATCCAGCCCAGCCAACCCGGCCCATGTGAAGTGCAGGCCTACCCAGCCCAGCCCAAGTGTTACCCGGGTATGGACCCACGTACCCATATAACATTTGGTGCTCGTAAAATACCTTGTCTCAAATCAGTGGTGCTCACCTGGTGCATTCCTCTGTGGATGATAAGGCAAATATGGTACAACAACACTAGTAGGCAGGCCATCTCGCAACCATGAGATATTAACCTGTTATTAAAGTTTACATAAACAGTAGCTTACTAAACTATATGCATCCACAAATAACTATCACAAACATCTATCCCTTCATGAATCATGACTCAGGGACATTAAATAACTGCACTAAAATAACTCTATTACTTTCATGATCATGTGGTCACCTTCTCAAACCTCCCCTAGCTATCACAAATACCTGTTGCTTCATGAGACCTTAATCATAAGATGTTAAATAACTCCATTGAAATAACCCCATTACCTTCACAATCATGTAGTCTCCTCCACTCCTCACTGGACCTACTAACCAACCTTCAATTCTGTGTTGCAGGATTTCAGTCCTCTTTAGTACCTATTAATGATCATGCAGGTTAGTAGTCTAACTCATGGAGTAGAAACGAAAGCAATACTGACAAATAGATAGCAACTACCATGACTGCAACTGAAGCCTCACCCCCCTCCCCCAACCAACCCTGCCAACAACTATCTCTATTAATGCTAACACTACTGCTAAGATTCATTCTAATATAAAGATTTCTTGACTGAGTGTAGCCAGTTACCTTGATCTCTTCCTACTTTTTAATACTGCTTGTATCAATAAAGTAAATAAAGTAAATACCGTTAAGGTATAGGGGGGTTTTGTCATCAATCTGACATTAGCCCTATATCTATGCTGGATCCTAGAAGACAAACCTACTTCGAGGATTTCTACCTCCAAGTTCCTCCATTGCCACATACTCCGCAAGCATCTTGAGAGTGAAGCAGAACTTCTGGATATATAATATTATCATTTGTTCAATCATTGTTCTGTGGTAGTAAGAGAGAAAGTTCTTGAATCTTCATGAATCTTGAGAGAGTAATGTAGAGCTGCCCATGGGTAAAGACTGCAGTATGCAAATCAATACCAATAAAATTACATGAGTAGTCCTGTTACTTATTGATCATCATTGCAAAGTATAGGTAAATTGGAAACTGCCTTCTGCTAATAATGAATGGTAATTTTCCTTTGGTGGAGGTCAGTTTAATCCACAGAATCAGGCATAACTGGTTATGAACACTACCACCAAGGATGTAAGTCTCAATACAGTGATGACCTACATCAGTGACAACTATGGGAGTGCCTGTGTAGAGACCATCCTTAGGATAGAGGTTTCTAATTATGATTATGGGAGCACACTTCTTAAGGCAAAGTTATGATGAAGGCAAGCTGTTAGGATTGAAGGTCTGCAGAAGCTCCTAGGTATCAGTTTTTGGGATGTATCATTCTCACCACCACTGACCTCAACCATACCAGTAGAATGTAAGATGCTCTGACACCATCAAGGTGCTTAGAGATAACTCCATTGATTTCACCAGAGTATCATTCTGGAGAGTTAGTATGGTCTGGTCCTGAAAGAGGTAGTGATCAGTATGAGTACATGCAAGTAGATATAAAGTGTATATGTCCTTGAAAAAGCTCTCGTTGCCCTGAAAGTTGGTTAGACTGGATGGTATACTAACATAGTTGGTTAGTGAAGTATCATAGCATAGATTCTGAATCCAGGTAGAAAACCATTGATACTGCTCATTTCAAAGACACATGTTTAGCCTTAGCAATAATATTTGAAAGGTTGATCAGAGGAATGACCACTGCAGACATGTATCTACAATGGCTGCACAGTTCTCTGGGGGTAGAACTACTAGTATTTAGGTGAAATCACCCCCTAGGATAGTAGGGATGCCAGCAAAGGGAGAGGAATAATCAGAGTGGATGTCTCCAAGAATATGATCTACAGCTTCAAAACTGTAGTGGTGATGCATTGGTGCTTTATCCCAGATTATCAAGGTGGTATGCCTAAGCAAGTCTGCAAGTTGGGAGTTCTTACAGCCTCTCAGCAGAAGTGTTTGTGAAATATGTCTCAGGTTACTAAGCCATTGCCTTGTGAAAATGCTAACTTGCAATGAAGGTGATCATGATCATGACCGTTCATGCCATTGCGACAGTTCATACTACCCATACCCACACAAGTCAATTTCACACAATTCAATTCACCTTTTTTCCCAATAGTTAACTGATCTGGAAATCCAAAGTATGTGGCAAAAAAGATATTTCCACCTAAAACCTCTTGGAGAGAAATGAGTAATACTCAAAAGGGCATGATAATCACTTTTTTCTACTGTCTCCACACTATTGCCCTTGTTGCTCAAATTATTGGATGGCCTTGAACAACAGTTAAGAGCTTTCTTGTCCAAGCATGTAAGTGCCAATCACTTGAAAATCTTCCTCACCCTTGTTGCACACCCATCCTTATCCATCAATAATGCTGCACAATTATCAGCGCAGCCAAATCCAACTGGAGAATGACCAGATCAGATTTCCAGGATAAATATGCATCTGGTGTTTCACTTTCTACTGGTAACTCTCTGTGCTACCCTGAGTGATATGACATGATTGTCTGATAAATCTTCCTGTGGACTAGTGGACCTGATACTCAGGGAAGTCAATATTAAAAAATAGCTGGCCAAATCCAGACCTAAGCTGAAGCCTGACCATATTGCTAAGAGATTAAAGTGGGCTATAGTCCATAAGGACAGGATAGTTGAAGATTTTGAGGGAGTGATTTGGAGTGATCAGTGCAGTATGGAGAAGTCTAAGGATCTAAAGCAACACTGGGTTTTTAGAGAACCTGGAGAGAAGTGGTTGGCTGATTGTATTCACCCAAAGGAGAAAGAAAAGGGAATCTCTCTTATGGTTTGGAGGTGCTTTTGTGGGAAGAAAAAAGGTCATTTGATTCCAATTACTCAAAATATCAATAGGAACAGGTATATCAGACTCTTGAGAAGGTATCTTCTTCCTGTAATTCATCAAATAATTTCTTTTGCTATGCAAGATATCCTTTTTCAGCAAGACAATTCTCCTGTTCAACAGGCTTATAATGTTATGAATTGGTTGGAGAGAAACTGTATTGAATTGGAGGAACACCTACCTTATTCCCCTGATTTAAATCCTATTGAGCATGTATGGGTTGAGCCTCAAAAGTGATTGCACCAGCAGTATCCAAGGATTGGAGATACTCCAGGAGGAAAAGAAGCTGTTAGAATGAGGCTTGCACATGTATTCCCAATGGTCTAGGAGACAATTCCTGAAGACATTTTTGAGAAGTTGTGGAGATCAATGACTGATAGGGTAGTTGCAGTATTGGAAGCAAAGGGAGATTATATAAGATATTATCTAGTCTTATTTCCTTTGATTTCTATTTTTATTATTTAATTAATAACACTGCATCAGGAAAAAAAAACCCCGCATCTGATGTATGGGCATCACGTCCTGATGCACGCCACATTTCTGGTACATCCTGAGTTCTATTGCAATCCCCTGTTGGGCCCTATGTGGCATGATGTGTGTTGCAACACAACATTGCACCTGGTGCATCCTGTGTTGCATAGCAATACTTTGCGGTGTCAGGACACTACCTGACATTGGGTCGACATCCTCATGACCCCTGGATATCTGCATCTCTGTTGCAGCTTCTTCCCCATATCCTGACATCTGGCTATGGATGCTGCCTCACGGGAGTACCACTGGGTGTGGCCACACATGACTGGCCTTCATCACGTTCCTTCCATCTCTGATCGCAATGCTATTACTCCATCCTAACATCGACCACAGATGTCTTCCATCCCCCGAGGTCCCCATCCCTGCCCAGAACCTTCCCAGCATCCTAACGCATCACTGTTGTCGGTTCCTCACTGTGAGGCCAGAGGGCATTGCAGCGATTTGTCGCAATCTGTCTTGTTTCTTCACTCCATCTAAGTGATGTTGGGACCCACGATGACCCACGGCGTCATCATGACATTGGGACCCATAACGTTTCACTGCTTTGTGTCATCAGGGTCCTAATCTCAAGGACTGACCAATCCCCCACCATAATTTTCTACATCGTGTACTTTTGGTTGTATCTATTATTTAGTTTCTATTAATTAGTTGCTACATAGAGGTTTCTATATACAGGTTGCAATGAAAGATGCTATAATATTCTCCATACCATTCAACCATCCTTAATGCAGAATACTTACCCAAGCCAACAGTTGTCGCCTGACTGTCTGATCTCATGACCCCTAAATATATCTCGTTAAATGTCCTTAAATCAATATGGCTGTTAACAAGCCATCACTGGTCTGTCTCTGGGATGAGGTACGCCAGGCCTAGGATTGTCCCTATGTCTACTATAGTAAGCTCTCATGCATTTTCCCTTAGCTATACTGTGACAAGGCCATAGATGTCGGATACGCGTCCCGAGTTAACTACGTTCAATATTTGGCACATGCAAGCCTGCAAACTGTGTCCTCGTGCATGGAGTTTCTGATTTTGAAAAGTGCCAGGAGCTTTCCGGAGAGACAACCCTGGATTACATCATACATATGCTCGCCACTCATCTGTACCCAAACCCAATAGTTGTGACTCGCCTAGTTCCTGAAGAGTCGGGAACCAGTAGAGCGTGCCCTGTAGATGTCGTAAATGTTGGTTTCCTTGAATGCTAGAATGGGAATTTCAAGTTGTGTTAGTAGTTCTACCAGAAGGAATCGAAGTATAGCAGGATCTTCAGGAAGGCAGTGCCCGGTGTGCAGGTTATTCCGGCTACATCGAATCAATTCCTGACAGATACTCTCCAGTGCAATACCCAAGATTTTGCAAAAGTCCATCACATCGGAAATATCATCATGATGCCCCTTGAGGATCCTACCATTGGTAACTGCGGCAGATATAGAATTCGTTTTATCTAAATGTTCTTCCACATTGGCAGGGAGATCAGTCTCATGATGTCGAATGGAATCTAGGTTCAAAAGTCTCATTTGGATCACATGCTAGCGACCATAGCTGTGCAGGATCTGTCTTGCAGCATCCTTTTTATTTGAATGCTGCCACCCCTCCTTGATTTGTTCCTTATGCGCAAGCTCGCCAAACTCTATGGAATACATCTGAATGTTGCCAAACTGGTATATGTGACCCTGAAAATGACTTAGTAGATGCATCTTAATCAAGTTGAAATGAGATTCCGTATGGATTAGTTCCATACATTGGTCGATCTCTTCTTCACGATCCCACTCCTGTACCTGATCCCGGTTGGATTTTACAACACATTGGTGTACTCGTATTCTCTGATGTTATAGCTCCCCTCGCTGCTCGTCAACCTTTACCCATGGCCTCTTCGATATTCGAAACTCCAAGATGATATCTTTCGCATCATGAAACCGATTCAGATATTGTTCCATATAATCCAAGGTCTCAGGTATATGGCTTCGACATTGGGCCATCAAAGTGAAATTGAGTAATGACCTGACACAGATAAGTCTGCGTTTGAATGGCAATACTTGTGTACTCTCAGGCTGCCTCAATGCCATGATGAGAACTCCCGAAAGACAATGACCCAGGTTCCTCATCTTCTTTCCTTGCCACTGTGTAACCTCGCAGTATACCTTTTTGGGTGCAAAGAATCCCAGGTATGGTGGTAAAGCCTTCCGGGCATCGTGAAAAGCCTGGAGTTAGGTGTGTTTCTTGAGGAATCCCTGAACCCAGTCTATCATATGCTTGAATAGTCCCAAACAAACGGTATAGAGCAAATCTAGCTTGTGCAGATTGGGTGCTGAAACCGATTGAAGCGCATGAAAAACATTCTGTCCCATCTTGATACCAAGTACGTCAAACGTGGTATTCATGTCTCCTGACCCAGAATCTCTCAACCAATCCTCATTTTCTTGTTCGAGATGTTCGTATGTGGCATAATCCCACATCTGATATGTCTCCTGTGCATCGGTTCCCAATGCATCAGGGGGCACCTCACATTTTGGACAGGCACTAGATTTTACTCCGTGTAGTGCAATGTTTTCCATATGGTGTGCAAGGCACGGGGACAAGATAGTGAAGCACTGCCACACCTTCCAATCCGTACAGTCAATTGAGACACCGTCAAGCAACGCATCTTGCAAGGGTGACAGTATGAGTTCAAATTCGCCTTGTAGTATGTCAGCATTGATTTGTCTGTGCAGGTTATCTGCTGAAGAGGACTGTGGGAACTCGGGCGGGACAGGCAATAGTGCAAGAAGGAGAACTCCCATTGATCCAGGTCTGTTATGCCTAGTCAATAGGAGATTTCCGGTCGTAATATAAACAGGCCATGCTTTCTTGTCACTCGAGAAATTGGTAAGATGGGTCTGATAGGACATTTCAATTATTGGATCCAGAGTTGCACCATGTGGAAGTGTGTCCTATAAACTGTTAGCCAGTGCCCTGATAAAGGAGGTTGTAAAGCATGATGTACCATACTTGGATGTCCCACCACCAGTCCACCGTATGCATTTCGGCATATATCCTATGCCCATTCTGGTCATATTCACATCACGGCACGTAGACCAAGTCATCCCTGTATGCTATCTGCCGAAGAAGGTATCTGACACAGTCAAGGATGTTCCAATAGAAGAAATGCTGCGTTCTCTTGCCATCGTCAACTTCACCTTCAAATTATTGTAGATAAGGACTGTAGGGGTCCAATGATTGGAGATGATTCTCCAGCGTGTGCATTGAACAATAGCCAACTGATGCAGAACTACCCAGACCGCATCAAAAGAATTCATTGATTCAAGACTTCGAGACTTTGCTCTGCTTGAACCAAGATGCAAGTTCGAAATCATGAGCATTGGCAAATGGAGCCCATGGATCCTGGCACAGAGTACAGTGTTCATCCTCAAACCTACTCACATCTCTAATTGCTTCCCTGGCACCTGGTTAATGCGATTGTCTGCTGGCCGTCCCTGAGGTGTTGCGGTTGAGTACTTCTGCATCAGACTCATGCATGACATCATCATTCAATGCGTCGGCATCCCATCCAGTGGGGTCTGGATTAGATTCATAGTCTGAATCTGCCTGTTCGTTCTCATCATTTACCTTCGGGGTGAGGAATGGATCTGTTTCGGTGTCATTAATATCACTCACGGAAGGTGCATGTCATATAGTAGAGGCAAGTACGATGTCCAGATTTGCATGTGCAGTTTTTAGGTGTTTCTTGTATGTGCCTGCCCGCATATACCTTCGGCGACAAAATGGACATTCAACAGCCATGGTGAAAGTCTGTCTAGTCGATCTCGAGGGTCTTGTATATATTATGAGATGCAGGAGTACTGTATAGTGTTGATCTTGACATGTGTCAGTGGAACACTGGGTCAAGGGGTTTGCACACGGTGAACTGTAACTAGTATCCAAACAGGCTTAGCACTTGTAGCTTGACGCCTTGTATTACCACATCTTATCAGATCACCTCATCATCTCTATTGTAACACAAGCTACTTCCCCTTCATGTGCCATCATGCAACGTCACTTCGTATCACGACACTTGTGCAAATTAGAAGCTTATTTCATGAATATTAGTTACACATCACTGAAGGCTTAGGAACATTGTTCCTGGCTACATTATCAATTGTTCTCATATTATCTTCTTTATTCTGATCTGCCACAAATCCACATATCCACATATCTGTACAGCCACATGCCCTCTGGGGTAATCCAACAAAACAGAGGTCAGATATATCACATCATACAAATAAGGTAAGTTGATTTCTCAGAAACGATTCAGATTCGGAACCCTCATTCTGGAGATCAGGGGTAGTAGTGCCATTCATGCAATCATGCTTCCACTTGCACGTCTACCCCCTACCAGCACCTGCCTCTGTCAGAGTCCACAAAACATGCCACTGCAGGGACCCATGCATAGTCAAAACCAAGCAGAGTTGGGAACCAGTCTGGAGCCTTGTAAAGTGGATTAGCTTGCGACCACGGATGCCTGCCATCGAACCCGTGGGAAAGTGAAAGCACCTTTCCAAATCAAATATGCAAAACCTGGCCCCTTCAAACTGTCCCAATGGTGCACTCATTGTCCAGTCAAGGTCACTCTGGTCCAGGTGTGGCTCCGTTATGACATTGATGAGGCATGCATGTAGGGAAAAGCACTCATTATCATAATTGGTCCAGAGATTCCAGAAGTGATGGGGTAATAGCTCAATAGTGGACTGCATTGTGTCATGTTGTGGACTGTCAATAGCCCCAAGAAGCAACCGCTTAACCTGTGTGATATTCTAGAATGAGGCAAGCAGCATCTGTAGTTCTCCACATGTATTTGAACAGACGTTGTTGGTATCCTTGTTCAAAATAGGTCCTAGGTCCTCATGTCCCTGTTGCGCCCAAATGCCGCAAAGGAACACCCCACAGCATGAGTTCGGATAGGCATAGTGTCGAGGATTTTGCAGGAGCCAATCCTCAGTATGATTGTGCCTTATCCTGCGTGAAAGCCTTGGAGGCTGAATCTCACAGTACTTAGTAATGTTGTCTGTAACCTGCTTCACGATCCTTGCCCCAACCTCCTCACCATAGATAGCAGAGGATGGATTGGTAAATACAACAAGAAGGCCACGATAGTTACGATTGAGGGCCACATACAGCTCACCTGCACTAATGTTGACTTGCTGATATCAGGCGCCGAGTACATCGCATTGGTCCAGGGATAGTGCTTGCAGACCAGCCAGGTGTGGATGAGAATTGTGTGTCTCGATATCTACAGCCACTAGTCAGAAGTGTTCATGATCTGAGACATGTGTTTAATTGCAATTGCACCATAGTAGGGCCAGTAGTGGGGTAGTGGAGTTGTGGTGTCAACAGCAACAAGAACGTATGCACACAAGTGAATGAGCAAAGCAATGAACGGGCAACCCAACCAGCAAAGAACCAACTGTAAATTTAATTATAGAAATTTGAAATAAAGAACCTTGATACTATCTAATACTTTGTATATCCTCCCCTTGCTTCCAAAACTGCAGCCACTCTACTAGGCATTGATTTCCACAACTTCTCAAAAAACTCATCAGGAATTGTCTCCCAAACTAAGGGTAAGAGCTAGGCCAATCTCTTCTTTACAGCTTCCTTTCCTCCTGGGGTATCTGCAATCCTAGGCTGCTGCTCAAGCAAATCGCCTTTTAAGCTCAACCCATGCATGCTCAATAGGATTTAAATCAGGGGAGTAGGGGGGGTGTTCCTCCACTTCAATACAGTTTCTCTCCAACCAATCCATAACACTATAAGCTTTGTGAACAGGAGAATTATCCTGCTGAAAGAGGATATCTTGCATACCAAAGGAGATCATTTGATGAATAAGAGGAAAAAGATATCTTCTCAAGAGCCTAACATACCTGGTCTTGTTGACATTTTGGGTAATAGGAACCAAAGGGACTTTTCCCTTACCCCAAAAGCAGCCCCAAACCATGAGAGAAATTCCCTTATCCTTCTCCTTTGGATGGATACAATCAGCTAGCCACTTCTCTCCAGGTTCTCTAAAAACCAATTGCTGCCTTGGATCCTTGCATTTCTCCACACTGCACTCATCACTCAAAATAACTCCTTCAAAATCCTGCACTGTCCAATCCTTATGAACTGTAGCCCATTTCAATCTCTTTGCCACATGCTCTGGCTTGAGCTTCAGTCTTGATTTGGCTAGCCATTTCTTGACATTGGCCTCTCTGAGTACACTATCCACTATTTTATATACAGTTTATTTATTACTTGATCATGTCCTATCACTCAGAGTAGTACCATTGTAGGGGGCCTTACCAGTAGAAAGTGATACACTAGGTGCATATCTATCTCTGAAATCAGATCTGGTCATTTTCCGGTTGGATTTGGCTGCCCAGATAATTGTGCAACATTGCTGATGGCTAAGAACAGGGGTGCGACTGGGGTGAGGGATGTTTTCCACTGACTGGCGCTCACATGCCCAGACAAGGAAGCTTTTAACTGTTGTCCAAGGCCGGCCAATGAGTTGAGCAACAAGGGCAATATTCCGGAGGCAGTAGAAAAAGGCAATAATCATGCATTTTTCCACATTCGACATCTCTCTTTGTGAGGTTTTTGGAGTTCTTTTTTTTTTTGGTACTGAGTGCTTTGTATATCCAGATTAGTAAACCATAATTAAAAGATAAAGGTGTGGTAGTCACAGCCATAGTATAAATTGTTTGGGTATGTTATCATCGTAACAGTGATACCATTCATATTCACAGTCGCGATTTGGCATTTTTGGCGAGGTAGCTTAGTAAGCCAAAAAAACATGTTTCACGAATACTTATGACTAGTGGCTGTATATTGAGGAACATTTCGATAATGTTTCCTAAGAATGTGTTACTTGAGTATTGCACGACATGTACTACACGACTGCTATTGCATACCTTGGTTGCGCAGAATAATGCGAAACGCCTTCTCACCCCTCTCTGTTGCCTCCTCACAGGCTGTCTGGTCCTCCTCAGTCAGGAACATTCCCTTATCAAACTAGCCTTCCATTTTGCTATCCGTCCTTGGCCTGAGCCTTGGTTACTTGCCCTTGGGTTGAGAGATCTTCCTCGAGGCAGACCCTCCATCGACACGGGACTTCACTATAGGAAAAAGTGTAGTATCAATTGTTACCGGCACTTTTCTCCCAGGCCTTTGTCTTATACCGGTGGGTGTTGGGTGGTAGGGGGGATGCATAATGTTTCCCAGTGTACCATTATTGGTATGATGCCGGGGGAGTTGAGAAACATGTAGCATGATATGGTGCATTTAGAATCGTGGAGCACAAGGTGATCTGTTGACAATACAGTCAGTTCTAGTATTGTGAGTATCTGCACAGAGGAGAGGCTCCGCAAACAGATGGAAACTAATTGAAATACCAATTCTGGAAACCTGAGAAATCTCGTACCATGGTCCCAAAGATATACCAGCTGTGAAGCCCTATATAGAGAGATGTACACTGGTTTGTAACTTTCTTCCTCTGCCGCCCCTGAGTGGTTGGTCAGAAATAAGGTTCACAGAGGTTATCCCAAGAGGCTGGTGCATGTAGAAATTGGAACGACTTGATGGAATGGTTTGGCAGTGGAAGGATGTGGCTGCAGTGGAAGGATGTGGCTGCAGTGGTGAGACCCATTGAAGAGTATCTGGAGGTATGCAGGAGAAGTTGTGAGGAGCGGGGTACAAGTACTGGTGTCACAACCATGACGCCATGGGACGTCATGCTGTCATAACCGTGATGCCATAGGATGTCATGCCATCGCAACTGTGACGCCATGGAATGTCGTGTGGTTGTGATGCCACGAGGCATCGGTAATGTAGAAATATGTTACTGCTGCCTTTTGATATCACATTAACAGTTCCGTGAAGATAAGAAGTTTGTATAGTTTTCTCATGTTGTATACGACGCGTCAAGTCTAATATACAGGGCTCCCAGGAGGTTGTAGGATCACTGACTATCACTCATTATTGAAGCAAAAGGTCTTCCTGCAAAATGGCTTTTTCAGAGTGTTCAACATTATGTTCGTAATAATCTAAGCATTCTCAACTATGATTGGACTCAAGACTCCAGCATGAAAAAATTAGACGAAATGAATGTGTTGTTAGGGTGGGTGGCTTAATAAAATCTAGCCAAGAATGGTATCTTTTACTGACACTATTCGTACTACAGTATTCTCGCATTGCCTAACTAGTACTAGAAGTGTCTGAAATCATCTCCAGGTATCGAGTCAATATAGCTGAACACCTGACAGGCTGAATTCAAGCAATCCGACCTACTGAGGCATAGAGGTTAGTGATGAGACAGACAGGGGTTGTAGCCCGACCTTTCGAGACCAACTTCAAACCCCAGTCCATCTTGTCATTAACATCAATACCATAGTAGATAATTGACTCAGATGGTCAGCCAATGCTAGTTGACACACCGGATGCCAAAGTAAGGGGGCTGAATGCTATTACAATTATCACATTCTGTAGTCTACTGTACTGTACGAGGCACTCGAGATCAAAACATCTAGCAATAGGATGCCGGGGGCATCAATGAGTATCATTAGTAGCTAACAAGTATAGGCTAAGAACTACTAGCTAAACCTACTAAATAAATTCACAAAATAGGAAACAAAAATAAAACCCGCGATCAGATAGCGAAAGAAAAAAAAAAAAAAAAAAACTAAGAACATTCTACATAAGAAAGAATAAAATCTACGGCCAGGGAAAATTATTTTGGGGCTCGCTGGACCCTTGTGCCTTGACTGGCACAGGGGAGGACGAACGAAGTGAAGGAACCATCGCAGGAGACAGGGGGTTAGAGCTGACTAAAGACGCCTGTGGTACAGGGGGCGTCACGGGTATCAGTGGTACCATCAGTGTATCAGGGGAAGAGGAGCTGTGCAGGGCCCCATCGACCGAACTATGGTTGTTTGGCTGCGATGGAGTCAGGAACTCCACCAATCAGGACTGCTCTCAGACAAGGGCAAGCAACATTCGATGCTTGTCTGCATCTGAGTGCCTGGAAGGCACAGTATCACGTGAAGGCAGGGAGTCCTGGCTCATTGAGGAGCCCACTTCTTCAACCAGTTCTTTGTCCTATATTGGTGATTAGCTGAGTTGACTGAAAGAAGGTTAGGTTAGAAACTTACATCACCAATCACAATTGGCGACTCACTAGAGTCCCCCTCAGACTCATCCTCCTCATTATCCTCCCCAACAAACCCCTCCTCCTCCTCCACCTCACCCACATCCTCCACAGAACTGGCCATCTTCTTCTTTTCCTCCTCCTACACCTTAGGTTCCTCCTCCACCATGGCGTCCCTGATATCTCTAGCCTGCCCACAGCAATCCCAGATCTTGCAGTTGAAGAAAGTGTATCTGCCATGGGCAAGTTCAGGGGTCCAGTCCTCAGTGTGTCCCTCACCCAGACATGGCTCCAGGACCATTAGGTCTAGGGGGTGTCTGCCCCAATTGGCAAGGAGTCATGCCCATATGTCGACATCTTTATTTAAAAAGATGATTTCGGAGAGCAGGAGTGGCTCTGAAGACGCACTATGAAGTGCTCGGATGCCCTCACCGGTCGCCCTGAGGAGATATCGGGGCCACCAGATTGCCCCGACACCTGCTCTTGCTTGACCACCCCGAGCAGGTTATCCATGCTCAGTGATGCCAGGACTCCCCAGGCGATTCCCTGATCCAAGCCACTGGCACACCAGGGGTAGCCAAGGAATAGGTGTGCGAGTTTCAGGACACCCGTCAGGTGGACGATATGCATCCTTATCACGCGAGGGCAATACGTAGCATCCCCATCAGGCTGAACCACTAATAAAATGTGTTAGCATGAGGATAATAGATGATAGATGGGCTAGGAGATAATAGATAGTACAGGGGAATACTTATTTCGAGGTGCGGTGACCTCACCACCACCAGCCTCATTCCCCTCAGCCAGATGGCGCCTGTTCAATATCCTAATGCTCTTGGCAGTATCTCGCACCAAGAGCCTGAGATGGCACTTGACTTCCCCCACGTCTTCAGCCCATTGCTTCTCTCGAACAAGCATTTTCCAGGCCGCGACCAGGGGAAGAGAGTGAGCAAAAACGATCGTCGAATCCAGATCGGATTCTGTTGGGCGGCGAAGGTCAAAGGAGTGAGCTGTCAGGTAGGTTCTCCTCTCCTCATGCCATGAACTGTACACAACAGTACTAGCCAGAGGTTTTGAGAACCCACACCAGCTTTTCACAAAGACAATGTCGCCATAGCACCACCTATGAGTATTAGTTTAGAATATGTGACAGATTGGAGTAGGAGCGTTTCACTTATGAGTTGTCATCCACTGCTGGCTGGAAGGGGGGTTCTCCGGTGTACTCTCCTGGATGAGACTACTAAAATAAAAGAATAATTGTGAGCTCGATATCAGGGGATGCATAGACATGATGGGTAAATGGGGATATTATACTTATACTCTCTCCGTCCCCCCTCCACTTGTAACACGACCATGCAGGGCTCTGCATTTCGCACCCCAAACTTGGGGGTCAGGAGGCTTGACAGTGGTACATCTAAGTACAAAAGAGAGGTTACTAATTATCACCAACTAATATATAAATGGAATGTAGTTACTTTGGGGTTTGCCCTAGTCGTGGCCTTGGAGGTGCCATGAAACCTCCAACAATCAAGGGAAAAAAAAAGAAAAAAAGAGGGGAAAAACACTAAGCTGGAGAGGAGCAAACAGGAGATTTAGGGGAAACAGATGTACTAGGAGGGGGATGGGAAGGGAGGGGGAAGGAAGAGGTCTTATTCTTATCTTCCTCTGTGGTAGAGAGAAGAGAAGGAAAGGAGGAAAGAAGGAAAGGAGGGAAGAAGGGCTGGGCTCATATACCCTTCACACATGAGGTGCGTATCTCACGTGCACACCTCACGTGTGCAGTGTATATAAGAAACGATGCGTATACGTTTCCTGGTTTATTTGTACACCTCATTGTACACTCAAACAATGCTCGCACATCTGATGATGTGCAAGCATTGTTTGCAGTAAAATGGGGTGTACAAAGCATATTGATTTAACCAATAGCCATGCATGAGGATCTATTCTGTATGTATATAAAATATATTTTAAAATCTATGGTGATATCTACAGAGTCTAACTGTTTACTAACTATCATAAAATAAGCTTTTAAGCCGCACTAATTACTTCTTGGGATCACTTCACTAGTGCAGCTTAAAAGCTTATTTCATGAAATAATATAAGATATATTACCAACACATCTTGGGAGCATCACTGCATGATATGCTGGGCATTGCTACCACAGTACAGTGAAAAGCCGATTTTCGATATATATAGAAAAGATATTTGTATACCTATCATGGTATACAAATATCCTTTGAATATAAAAAGAAAATCGGCTTTTGGCCCTAGTGTTGTCGCGATACCAAGAGTCATCGATCACATAGATTTCTGTGTTATCGACACCTCTTGGCAGCTTGAATGCACGATGTCACCGGCATCACAACAACAGTACACTCGTGTCCGTAAAGGCCTCATACCCCTGCCTCGCAACGCCATTACCCCACTTCACGACAACAACCCCCCCCCCCACCGTGCCTCCACCACATATCAAAAGAGCCAGAGAAGACAGGAATAAAGAAATTTATACCCTATATAAATACACAGATATGGGGTATAATAAAATTTCTAAGGTTCAGGGTATCTCAAAAGCAACTGTTCAATCAGTAGTCAAAAGGGCTGAAGAAAGAGATGGAAACAACCATGATGCCAACAGATCTGGCAGACCAACAACCATTACAGACCAAAAAAGACAGATAGTGGGGGCTATTATCGATGCTGAGCCTCATTTAGCACTAAGAGATATTACCCAAAAGGCCAATATTGGTCTTTCTAAGACCACTATTGATAAGATCATCTCTGAGGCTGGTTTTAAGCTTCTGATGCCCAGAAAAAAGCCCTTTTGGAGGAATGGACAAAAGGAGAAAAGAAAGGAGTTTGCTAGGAGAAGGAGGAACTGGAGGAGGGCATGGAATTGGGTTGTATTTGTAGATGAAGCTACCATCATCTATGATCCAAATCCTACTGGCAGAAAGGTCAGAGTTAGACCTGGAGAAGAGCTGGAAGAAAAAAACTTAAAGCCTAGCTTTAAGTCTGGGAGGACTAGCATTGGGGTATATGCTAGAATAGTCAAGGGGGGGAGGACTGAGTTAATTCTTGTGAGGAAGAGGAAGGAGGAGGAAAGGACAGGCCCAAGAGACAGACTTGGCCTCAATTCCCACCAATATGCAACTGAGATCCACCAGCCCTACCTTATCCCTTTCATAGAAGGTCTAGATAGACCTTCTAATGACATCTACCTTGCTGCAGACAATACTCCCTGGCATGCTGGTGTGGAAAATCGAAATTTGCAAGCAGATTGTGGTTATCAAAAACTTCCTTGGCCACCCAACTCACCAGATCTCAATCCTATTGAGAACACCTGGGCACTACTCAAAAGAGCCCTCAGAAAGCGATTCTCCAGATTGGAAAGAAGGCCTTATAGTGCTGCTGAATTATTTCAGTCCAGCGAAGGAGGAATGGGATTTAATTCCCCAAGAGAAGGTAGATGGGTGGATTGAGAGGATGCCTGAGAGACTTCAGGCTGTACTAGATGCAAATGGAAGTCATACCAAGTGGTAATAATGTTTTCTTAATCTTTACTAGTTCTACTTTTATGGTTTTCTTAATTGAGTTGTCTACCTTTTTTTTTCTAGTTTCTATGAAGGGTTGGGGTGGTTGTGTGGTTGCGCCGTAGGGGTATGAAGACTTTGCGGACACGAGTGTACAGCGATAAGCCTACTTTATTTTTTTATTGAAAAGATATTTCTATACCTATTATGGTATAGAAATATCTTTTAAATATAAAAAGAAAATCAGCTTTGGGCCATATGGTTGTCATGATACCAAGAGGCATCGATAACATATATTTCTATGTTATCAACACCTCATGGCAGCATCACTGCATGACATCCCTGGTGTCGCCACAACAGTATGGTGAAAAGCTGATTTTTGATGTATATTCAAAAGATATTTGTATCCCTATAATGGTATACAAATATCTATTGGATATAGAAAAAAAAGTTACCTTTTGGCCATACTGTTGTCATGATACCAAGAGGCATCGATAATATATATTTCTGTATTATCGACACCTCTTGGCAGCATCGATGCACAATAGCCACGGCATCACGACAACAGCACAGCGAAAAGCCGACTTCACTTTTTTTATTGAAAAGATATTTGTATACCTATCATAGTATAGAAATATCTTTTAAATATAAAAAGCAAATCGGCTTTTGGCCATATGGTTGTTGTGATACCAAGAGGCATCGATAACATATATTTCTATGGTATTGACACCTGTTGGCAGTATCTATGCATGACGTCACTGGCAACACGACAACAGTACGGCAAAAAGCTGACTTTACTTTTTTTACTGAAAAGATATTTGTATACCTATTATGGGATAGAAATATCTTTTAAATATAAAAAGAAAATCGGCTTTTGGCCAAACTGTTGTCATGATACCAAGAGGCATCGATAATGTATATTTCTGTGTTATCGACACTTCTTGGCAGCATCGCTGCAGGACGTCCCTAGCATCGCCGCAACCGTAGGGTGAAAAGCTGATTTTTGTTGTATATTGAAAAGATATTTGTATACCTATCATGGTATAGAAATATATTTTGAATATAGAAATAAAATTGGCTTTTGGCCGTACTGTTGTCACGATACTATCTTATTTGTGTATAAAAAATAGTGTCGTAATATGTACAGATGTCATACAGTGACATATTTTATATACACAAACTAATTTTCCCCCACTGTAGATTCTATGTTTTCTTAGGTACAATTTTCTTAGTCTCTTTTTTGTTTTTTTTTGCTATCTGATATTGGAAGTTTGGTTTTATTTTTGTTTCCCATTTTGCAATTTGTTTACTAGGTTTAGCTAGTAGTTCTTATCCTGTACTTGTTAGCTACTAATAATACCAATTGATGCCCACGGCATCTCCTATTGCTAGATGTTTCGATCTCGAGTACCTGATATGTGATACTAATGATACTGTTTGACACCCTTGCTTTGGTGTCTCTCATTGCTTGCTATTTCGATCTCCACTGCCTGGTACAGTTCAGTAGACTATAGTATGTGATAATTGTAATAACATTCAGCCCCTGTGCTTTGGCATCTGGTGTGTTACCTAGCATTGGCTGACCATCTGAGTCAATTATCTACTACGGTATTGACATTAGTGATTAGATGGACCAGGGTTAGAAGTTGGTCTGGAATGGCCCAGCTACAACCCCTGTCTGTCTCATCACTAACCTCTATGCCCGAGTAGGTCGGATTGCGTGAATTCAGCCTCTTGGGTCTTCAGCTATATTGACTTGACACCAGGAGACGATTTCAGACACTTCTAGAGGTAGTTAGGCAAGGTGAGAATACCGTAGCGCCAATAGTGTCAGTAAACAATACGATTCATGGCTAGATTTTGTTAAGCCAACCACCATAACAGCACCCTCGTTTTGTCTAATTTTTCCATGCCAGAGTCTTGAGTCCAATCATAGTTGAGAATGCTTAGATTATTATGAACATAATGTTGAACACTCTGACAACTCTATTTTCCTGGCAAATCTTTTCCTTCAATAATAAGTGATAGTCACTGATCCTGTGTGCCACCTCCCCCCCTGGAGAGCCCCTTGTATAAGACCTGGCACATTGTATACAACAGAAGAAAACTATACAAACTCCTCATCTTGACGAAACTGTGCTTGAGATACCTACGATTTTCCTGCGGCCTGAATCCTAACTTACCTTACTCTAACTACCCTATTACACCATGAATTACCAATGGGCCAATATATGCAGTCAGCCAGCACCCCAAGTCGGCAATCTATACAGAGGTAGATGCGGCGTGCAACCCCGTACCATGGGATCTGGAAAAGGGAGATCCAGAATGCCTCAAAACGAATCTCAAGACATGTCCTCAACTCGAGATTCTTCTCCAACCCCAATTGCAATCCTACTAGGAAGAGCACCGAAGTGCCAATGGAAGGGTACAATGCTAACTACGATACATGCAAAACCCAAAACTGAACCTAATGATCAACCAAATACCTAAACAGTGCATCTATCGGACGATAGTAGTTATGAGTACCAAATCTCACACAGAGCAGAAGAAACAGAATCAGACACCGAACCTGATAGAGAAGGTATCGATATTGCAGATGGCCCGGGATCAAGAGGTGATCATGGCTAACAAGTAGCTAACAGAAAGAGAGACAATCGGGTGAGAACTATATGCATTTCGACCACAGCAGGGTCACAGGAGATAGGTCCTGCTCGGCATACAACCACGGATCTTGGATGCATAATTTGGCGGAGAGCCTACAGTCCTCCAATGTTCCCATCATTGAGTCATACATGGTTATCATCTCCACTGGGTAGCCTGCATGGTCCTCTATCTGGTAACCTGATCTCTAGTCCAGCTCCTCACTCTCAGCAAAATCTAGTGACAGGTGCAGAGAGGGCTATATCAGATGATGCGAAGACTCTGATTCTACAGTACACCTTGTTTGAGCAGCCACTCCCGAATGTTGTTGCTCTGATGCCCCAGGTGCAAAAGGTTTGGGATGCCACACTTGCTAATATTGCTGATGCCGAAAACATCCAACCCTCAGAGCAGTGCATAAGTTTCGTAAGTCGACTCAGGAAGATATGACGCAATGCAGAATGCAATACTAACCTAGAAAGATACACCAAAAACACTCAGGGGTACGATCCCAGTTTGTACATGAGGTGAAGAAAGAGATTGTGGAGTTATACAGTCTACCGGACAATCCCACAGCTATGGCACTCAGAGTAGATTATCTGCTGGAATGGGACAGGTTTATGTGTGACCTGAGAGGGTACAATATTTGTCTCCACCAGACACCAACCATATAGTGACCACTACTGTCTGTAATTTGATGTAACCCAGGGCCTGACATTACAATTCCTTGTGCCCCAGATTCCTGAGGTGATTTTCCATAAGTACTTTGCAGGGAAGAAGATGCAAGGTATCGTTGATCTCTGGTTTCTTACGCACATCAATGGCACTATGATCTGCTTGACATGCACCATAATCTGCCATACACTATGTGCATGGCAAACGGGGATCTATCAGGAGCCCAGGGACTTCAAGCCTGAGGCAGCTGGGGGTGAGTCTCCGAATCATCCAACTGTTCATTTGTGACCAGGTGGCTACCTTGTTACCAAACATACAAGACCTTTTTGACTGGTAAAAAGAAACTTGGGGTTAGTGCCCATGGAGGATCCAGGATATAATTATCCAAAATATTCAAGGAACAATCGATAAGACAGTTGCACAAGTTTACATGGTACAGCAGAACTGCCATGAAGGATACAATGACGATTGGGAAGCTGTAAGCGCTGAGCTGGAGCGTCAGATATCCAATCACAGTTCTACACAGCCTGTACTATGACACACAAATCACTGGAACTTGGACCTAGTGGGACATCTGGAACATCGGAATCCGTCACCAGAAACTGACTGCTGGTTTGACTTCAGCTAGACATTGGTAGCCTGGGAGCTTCAGTTATAAGGTTCAGGTCCTCTGAGTCTAGATGATTCTCAGGAAGTGCAAGGAGCACCAGCAGGGATCCCTTCTCTATCTCGGAGCGTCTCATTGAGCCTTGGGGATTCTCAGGAAGTGCAAGCAGCACCAGCAGGAATCCTTTGTCTATCTTGTGGGGTCTTGTTGAGCCTTGAGGATTCTCAGGAAGGGCAAGCAGCACCAGCGGGGATGTCATTGTAAGCTGGACGATGACAAGTAAGGTGGTGGGACCATCACTGAGAGTGATTAAGGGGAATTAAGAACATGTAAAGATTATGAGTAATAGATTTAATTTATCTTACTATGACGACACTACAATAGAAACCAAAGAACATAGTGCAAAGGAATAATCAGGGCAATATTTACTGTAGAATCTATGAAAAGCTGCCATCCAGAGGGTATCAGGGTAATCACAATATAGTATATCGGATATTAGGAGGAAGTTGGGAAGATTGGACTATACTAGGCACCACATGCAGATGGCATCAGGGGTAATTCACCACACTTCAGAAGGCATCCTGAGGAGGTCCAGACATGAAGTAGTAGCATCAAAATGAGACGTCCCAGTTGAGGTGAAATCTGGACGCATCGTTTATGCAGGCGGGGATCCAGACGAGAGGAGTATCATGTAGATAGAATCTGTATGGAAATGCCTGATGATAGGCAGCACCAGTACATGTATCATGAGTATCATGGAATCCCGATGCACACAGGTGAGGATGTGATGTCAGGGTGAAAGATGCCAGAATTAGGCATCGTCACAATGTAAGAGCTTAGGATCAAGTAGTATCCGAACGCAACAGACTAGGATCAGATGGTGTTAGAATGCAACACCCGAGAATCAGACGTTGTTAGGATGCAACACCCAATGATCAGACATTGTCAGGGCGTACCTGGCATAGGGGTCTATGTCCGGATACTGTCAGGATGCACCAGGTGCACGACTTGATGTCAGGACGTGACGTCAGTTCGACAGTACATCCTGGTTAACTGTTATCATTATGGGCACCCTGTGCATCAGACGCACAGGACGTACTGGGCGTAAGATAATATTTCTACTGATGTGTTACTTTACTGTTCTTATGGTTGATTGTTGACAGTTGGTCATGATGGTTACTTATTCGCACCTGTTGATCATTTCTACCCATTGATCATTGACAACCCCACTGTTGCCCTCCCACATGGTGCAACTGCAATTAAACTTTCTCTCAGATCACAAACACTTCAGTAGAGTGGCAGTAGATATAATCCACATGGAATGTTCATGCAGATTGAGGGAGATATGGAAGTGTGAGTATGCAGTACTCCATCTTGATAAGATGAGAGTTGCGATACCTAATGAAGTGATACAGAGGACAATACTATCTTTTAGCCAGTAGTAATGGTAGAGACATTGATAGAGGAATGTCTTTCTGGTCTCTGCATGACCATGTAAGAAGAAGTACTTATTGCAGCGATCTGGATTAATGGCAGTAATGCTATCATCAAAGCATGTTGCTTGATTCTAGTTCTGCTGTTGGTATAAGTCAAGAAAAACACGTAAAATAGAGTGTCAAATTATACTGACAGAGTTGCTCTTGAAATTGTGATGTTGTGGTGCTCTCAGACTGCAATAGTGATTGTAGATATGAGGACAAAGGGTAATATCATGGAAGGTTAACATCCCCCCATTTACAGTAGTCCTCAAAAGAAGGTCTCTCTGTGAGTGACCTGGTGATGTGCTCATCAGGCGTGTAGTACTTCATAGAATTCACAAATAACATTCATTAAGCCACGATAAAGTAGTAGTTCAGTGCAAGTGGTGGCAGGTGAGTAGACATCATTTGCTTGTGAAAGACATGCTGGTTCTATGGGACAATGAATTATGACTGGAGGCCCCGTATCCTCATCATACTATGAAGGAAATGGAGCAGAGACAGTCACAACCACAGTAGCAGTAGCTGCTACAGTATTTGTAGCAGCAGCCAGAGTGGCAATAGTGGCCACAATGTGAGTAGCTATCTGGGGTTCACATATACTATAAACTGAGAAACAAAAAAGGGTCAATCAGTTCCTGAGTACCACTGAGAAACAAAACACAGTATGGTATGTAGATCGAGGCGGTTTTCTTCTCCTATGAAAAGTGTATATAAATTGGGGTTGTAAGTCAGAAAAGGAGGACAAGCACTACTGCATGTCGGCAATTACCACATGTACAGCCAGTAGTCGGATGATCTCCAAAGGAAAATAATAATTCCGCCACCGGAACCAAACTTCAAAAGAAACAAACAGAAAATTCGTGAAAGGGGGAAAGCTTCAATTTGTACTTATCATATCATCGTGTAACCTCACATCTGCCATCTTGCCTGGCTATGAAGGAGGATTGCTACCACCACTCAACCTAAGCACAAACCCCTGTTTGCCAAGCCAACTAGTGACCCCCCCTGAACACAATTGCGTAAAACTGGCTCAAGCTAAAAGTAAAATCTATCTATGAAACATAAAGATTTAACAACTGCATTTCCACCTCCACAGCACTGATAGCTGGAGAAAGCTACAGGAACCCAACACCCAGTTCAGGCTCCTCCACTGATCACCGAAACTTTTTGCACTCCTACATTGTGAAAGGTTAGCTTATTCATTGTCAAATATAAAATATAGGTAGAGGAGGGGGGGTTATGGATCAAACACTACAAATAGAGCATGTTATATAAGGGGCGCTGATAGAGTTCAGTCAGAACTGGTGTAGAGGGTGGTACTGCTTGCAAATGGTACAGAAAGCCTGTTCGGAAGACATGAATTCTTTATAAGACTCATGAACGTTAGAGATAGATAGGTAGATAGATAGGTAGAAAGCAAGGATTGGAGGCAGGATTGGGGGGGTAGTGGGAGTATATATATCGGAACACTTACATACCATGGTAGGGCAAAAAGAAAAAAGAAAAAAAAAAAGAGATTTCTTGTTTTTAGTGAGACTCATGGGGCTCGGCACACGTGACCTATCAATTTGAGCAACCAATGAGGGTAAGGCTTGGGAGATATCCCCGTATACTATAAATGTTCTTTTAAGATTTAATGCTTGGATTCTGGCCAAGGATGTACAGAGGTACAGCACCTATGCTGTAAGTTTTGTATATTCTATGAGCAGGGGGTGTTCAGCTAGTAGGGGTGAGGGGATGAATTCAGTATAGTGGCTTGAGTGTTCTTGGGTAAGGTTCCAGAAGACTAGAGCTGGCACCATCTTTCTAATGAAAAGTGTGACAGTTTTAGGTGTAATGGTTACTGTAATGCTTGAAATTTAGGCTAGTCCCTCCTGTTAATAACAACCAATATATTAATAATATATGTTTTATTCATATAATTATTATATACTTTTTTCTTACCAAAGGAAAAGAGGTTAAGCTAAGTCAAATTGAAAGCATTATGGTAACCATTACACCCAAAACTGTCATACTTTTCATTAGAAAGGTGGTCCCAGCTCTAGTCTTCCAGAACTATAGTATGAAAGTTTTTCATTGACTTTCACATGGGTATGGACCATTAACCTCAATAAAGAGAGATATATTTGGCTTGTTAAGCTGAAATAACTGTTCCATAACTTCTTGCTAGACCTTGTACCATCCACTTAGATACTGAGACATTAAGTCCAGTTTTAAATCCTGAATACTAACTTAGCCTATTTCAAGAATTGGGAGTCAATCTACATGGACCCCTCTTTTTTTGTCATAGCTATGCCCAGTGGTACAGATTTCATGCTATTCTGAGCTACTCTACTCTTGAACCTCTGAGTTTTTTCCATCATGATTACTCAAATAGGCTACACATACTGAAGTTGTGGCTGGCAGCCACAACCCCTGATTTTCAATGGCTCAGAACTAGGGGCACTCTACAGAGTGCCTGCCAACTCAATGTAAGATTGCAGCTCAACATCACTTTATGACTCAACATCACTTTGTGGCTAGTTTTCCATATGGAGAATATAACCAGGGTTGATAACTTAAATTAATTTTTCTGTTAATAGAGATTAATTCCATTAATATAGATTATTAATGATGTCATAGCCTATGATAAAAATAAATTTATAGTAGAAAAAAAATATGTTGTGAAATAGAGGCTTCTCTATCATCAAGAAATTATCAATCCATATCACTTGGATCACTAATTATACCACGAGCACCATCTTTTATCCTTCCAAGCTAGCATGTTGAGCCATATGAGGATGTTAAAGTAAGGATCCAAGCAGCTCTGATGTTCATTCAGTCTTCTCTAAATGAGTATCCCAATATCTCTACCATAGCACAAATCTATAAAATACCTATTTTCTGACTTTGTGGACAATTTCAAGGAAATCAATCCTGACAGGAGAGACCTGGAACAAACTTCAAGCTCTGGAAGGATCAAGAATTAGCCATATGGCAGTATCTTGACTATCTAGATTCTGTTGGGACAGGTGCTCAACTTCAGATGGTTTCTGGCTGTGCAAATGCCATCCTTGAATATGCCCATACCAGTTCTAGACTAGCCCTTATTGTTGGCGATCACTGGGCTCCTCATTTCCTCAACTGCCTCCCTGAATACTTTATTCACAAACAACTGTCAATTGACATTGATCAGAAAGATGCATATCAACCAGAAAGCATTCATGCTTGGTTTGAGAAATATCACATAGTTTGTGAAGACCACAATATTCAACCTTGTGATCAGTACAACTTTGATGAAACAGGCTTTCATATTGGGATTGGCCATGATCAATGGATCATTACTCATGATCCTAGTCAGCAGAGTTACTTAGGCAGCTCAACAAATTGAGAACTTGTTAGTGTTTGCAAGACCATGAGTGGTGATGGAGTGGTATTACCACCTATGATTATTGTCCTTGTTATCATACACCAAGAGTCCTGATATATAATAACCAAAATGTCAGGTGACTATCTTATAGGTATCTCAGAAACTGGCTACAACAATGATAAATTGACTACAATGTGGATAGTCCACTTCTAACAGTTTTCTGCCAAACGACAAGAAGGAGCATATCAACTTTTACTCCTGGATGGTTTTGGCTCATGTTGTACAAAACTGTTTCTTGACTACTGTGATTAGTATAAGATCATAGTGTTTTGTGTTCCAACACATTCAAGCTATCTACTTCAATCTTTAGATGTTGTCATATTTTGACCATGTAAGCATTACAATGCTGAGGCTGTTGAAGCAGTCATGCATACAGGCTGTTGAGACTTTGATGAATCAGAATTCCTAGATACGATCGATACAATTTGTCTGCAAACATTTAAGCCTTCTACAATCAGATCTGCATTCTGTGCTACAAGACCGATTCCTTACAATACTGAGATTATCATTTCGAAACTCTGAGAGGCTGCTGTTACTCCTAGTCAGTCAGCCCCACAGTCTTCTGAATCTTCCTCTAGCATTCCTCTCACCATTGGAAGCCTGAAAGCCATATGTGAAGAATGACAGCTTGAGGCCAAAGAGCTATCACTGAGCTCCCAAAATAAGTTAAAGCTGATACTACAATGTGGGTTAACTCTAGCAGAGTCAGTTGCATTGGCTATAAAACATGTGGACCATACACAAGTTACAGAGGAAGCAAGGAAAGCAAGATGCAGAGCAAAAGGTAGAAGGCAGATACAAAAAGGGGGAGTTTTATATGCTTCTGAAGCACATGAGATGGTGAAAAGAAAAGAGGATACTGAGGTGAAAAAGCTAGAGAAACAGCTGCAAAGAGCTCAAAATTCTCAAAAGAAATCTGATAAAGAAGAGTGCAAACCTTTCCTTGATGAGATCAAGACACAGACAAAGGCCAGATATTCTCTTCGAGTATATAAAAGGAATATATCCAAGCTTATTATCACAGGAATTAGGAAACAAGCAAGGTTGCAGAATCTCATGTAAAATGGAATGCTATAATACTTTAAAATGTGATTTCATACTAGATTGTTGTGTTCAGCCATAAAGTGATGTTGAGCTGCAATCTTACGTTGAGCTAGCAAGCACTCTGTAGAGTGCCCTCGGTTGTGGCTGCCAGCCACAACCTCGACTCAAGTAGTATTCAACATTTAAAACTGGACTGAATGTCACTGCAGCTTAGGGAATACCTGCACTGTGGAGGATATTCTATGTCATGCTAGAGTTGGGTAGTAGACCCCCTGTTATAACTAGGGCTTAGTTGCTGTGACTTTTGTTTCTTAGCTAGTTTGTTTTCAGGGTTAGGGCACGTGACTGGTACAGCCTTGTGGGGCACTTGGGAGTTTTCTGTTGTGGTCGATGACAATGAAGGACAACCGAACCATGAGAAAGGAAATGGCGGGCACTGAGACAGGAGAAAACACAGCGGAGAGTGAGAAAGAAATAGCTAGGGACAGAAAGACATCGGGATCCATGACAGATCCTCAGCTGTAGAGGAATTGAGAGGTGGATAGTTTTTCTTTTCTTTTATTTTTACATTGGAATTTTACGAGAATAGTTTCAGATGGAGAATTATCCTGAGAGCGAGGGAGTTAAGTTTTCTGTGTCTTTTCTTGCATTGCATCAAGATTACTTTTTTGTGAAGAGGAGAGAGAAGAGAAAAGTGACCGAGCTTCATGCCTACCCTTCAGCCACCGAATCGCCTAACCTCCCAGAGGGGAGAGGTCAACAGTACCCAATTCATCTCCTCACCCCTACTAGCTGAACACCCCCTGCTCGTGGAACATACAAAACTTACAGCATAGGTGCTGTACCTCTGTAGCCTCCATCATCTGGTATAATTGTTGTCGGACAAGTTGGACCTCAATGTAAGGGGCACAGATATAATGGTTAACATAGGAAATGACTCATGTCATTATGAAAGGCAGCGATTGCTGGTGATGCAAGTATCAAATATACTAGTAGTTGTTTGGGTAGTATAGAAACAAAATAGGGGCACAAAATGGAGAATCCGAGTGAGAAAGAATGATATGTTGCTCTTCAAGTTGAAAGTTTCAGGCATCTTGGCTCTTTTTACCTAATTCGATTGGTCTTGCTATTGATAAGTGGCTAATTCACTCGAATAGTTAGCTGATGTGCCAAGCACAGTATTGAAGATAGTTAATCTTCAAGCACCTTGGCTTGTGCCTGGATATCAGTTCACTAGTAACGCTTGGGCTACTGAACTTCATGGGCCTACTGGGCTACCAGGGCATTATGTCAGGCCGGTCCACCTACCCCATGTGGTGCAACATTTGTCAAAGTGGGACCACCGAATTACATACAAATCGGCAATCAAATAAGTCCTCCAAAACATTGAATTTCGCCAGAAAAAAAGCTACAGTCTCCTCAGACTAGAGAGATGAGTCCTTGGTACCTTTTTTTATGAATAAAAAATATAAGGAAAAGAAGAAATTAAGCCTGGAAGTTTGTATGCAAGTGAGACATATACTGAAATATTCAGTGAAGCAGTCTGTAATAAACGCTGAGAAGGTGGCGTTTGGGGTTCTTTCCACAATATTTCTTGCGAAACTGGCATTCAGAATACTAGGGGCTTGGCACAAACCATACAGTCTGGCTTCGGAGTATGTTTCATCGCTGGTCCCACTTTTAGATCTGTTGCACTATATATGATACAACAGACCTCGGACCCAGCCAGGCACCGCCCAACTTATACCCGGGCCGGCCAATGAAGCCCGAAGCCCATTACAAGGGTTGGCGGTAACAAGTCCAAAGCCACAACAAAAAAAACCGAAAAGACAATAAACTCAGTAAAAGAAAAGTCCAACCTGTCCTGGTTGTCTGACTATCTATGCTGAAATCCGCAAAAGAAATAACTATCACGTCATTTTTCCTGGTTCTTCCCATCGTTCTTCCCCGCTCTTGTTTTCTCCGTTTCCTCTCGTTGTCCTGCTGAGGGAAAGGGGAAGTCGCCTCCTCTATATAGCCTCCCCCCCATAGGCCTCGTAAGCTAACAAGCAAACAAATCATGACACATCCATAGTCTATATACAAAGGCCACGCACTCCCTATTTTCTCCCCCAACAAAAGCTTCTTCATGAACTAATATTCGGATGGTGCAAAACCCACTATCTTATTTGTACAAATAGTAGCTAATCCAAGCCATGTTTTATCCCCAACAGTACTGTTTCCTCTCCCTCCGGAGGGTAGGCATGAAGCTCGGTCACTTTTCTCTTCTCTCTCTTAGTACATTGGAGCAAACCAAGAGAAAAGACACAGAAACTTTAACTCCCTCTCTCTCTCGGGATAATTCTCCATCTCAAACTATTTTCGTAAAATTCCAGTGTAAAAATAAAAGAAAAAGAAAAACTATCACCCTCTCAATTCCTCTACAGCTGCGGATCTGTCGCGGATCCCGATGTCTTTCTGTCCCTACCGATTTCTTTCTTCCCCTCGGCTGTGGTTCTCTTGTTTTCTCCCATCTCAGTGATCCTTTCTTTCTTGGGGTCGGTTGGTTCCGGTTGTCGACCATAGCCACAGGAAACTCCCAAGTGCCCCACAAGGCTGCCCAAGTCACGTGCCCTAACTCTGAAAACAAACTAGCTAGGAAACAAAAGTCACGGCCACTAAGTCCTAGCTACAACAGGGGTTACCATCCAACTCTAGCATTACATAATTTCTGCGGCACAGTAGTGGTAAGCTGGGCACCCCAGTTTCCGGCCGCCCCTGGATGCCAGCCACCCAACCAACATGAAGTGAATTCCATGAACTTGATCATTCAACAACACCAAGTGATTAAAATTACAGTAAATGCCTCTGAGCTATTAAATCTGCCATTCTGACATAAACTGCTTCATATCCACTGCTATGAGCGCAGAAGAGGTTCGCCTTGCCTCATCCTCAGGTTTTCTGGCCTGAATCCGGGCTTCCTGCACCACTGCCTCCTCCATAGCCTGCTTAATAGTTTCTATATTTACAAAATGGAGATTAGGGTCCACCGGAATCTTCCTTTTCTTTTGCTTATCATCCAACTCTTTCAATTTTTACTTTAGCTGTTGATTTGAGGCTTGAATAAAAGTGTGCTGGGTTGTAAGGTGACTAAAGGCCTTACTTGTTTTGTTTAAGACAGTGTGGAGATCCCTAGTCATATTCCCAGTTGCTTCCAAAGACCTGATAGAATGATGGAGATCGCGAGGATGGGTTGGGGTATGAAATCTATCATGGGGGGTGAGGGAAGTGCTATGAGCTGTACGTAATCGCTTAGACATTTGAGGAGACTCTGGTTCAGAGTTCTGGTTTGTTGGTCGGTTGTGATGAACTTGTGATGAGTGTAGGGCCTTCTCCGGATCCCAGGGAAAGAGTCCCACTGCCTTCCAGCCAACCCGTAGGTAATGAGGATGAAATATTTCCTCCCGTGCCTGCTGATAGCAGTTGACAAAGCGCCGCTTCTTCACTGGTGCGGCATCATCATACAGAGCAAGTTCCATGATATACTTGCGATAATATGACTTGAGTGGAGCAAAGGTTCCAAGGTCCAGAGGCTGGAGGATATGGCTTGAGTGTGTGGGAAGGAATAGAAGCTCCACGCTGGCCTGTCGACATTCCCAAAGAAAATCCAACTGGGCATGGCTTCCATGCCGATCCAGTATCAGCATTCGTCGATGGGGTACACCATGGGCATTAGCGGAGGCAGGGATCATTTCCAGTAAAAATACCTCTCGAAGCCATCATATCACAATTTCATTTGTTGTCCATCCCTTCCGTGACGTGGCAATAAACTAGTTTGGTAAATTGTCCTCTTCAAACCACGATGTTTGAACATTTTGAGCCTTGAAAATCACAACAGGTTGAATGTGCTTGCTGGTAGCACTGATCGTTTCAATGATTGAGACCCACTTGCGAGTCTCTGAGGATTGAATGTAGGTACGCTTTTTTCCTGCCTTGCCAATAACACGGGTATTGACATATACTCCAAGGGCGATTCCATGCTCATCTACATTGCAGATGTCCTCCTGCTGAATGCCATAGCGGGCCCGTACCATATCAAATCGATTGAAGAACTCCCTCATAGGCTCTGGTTGGGTCCCACGAATTCTATTTGACTCAATTGGCTTGCCTAACAGAGTCACAACATGCGGATGTCTTGCCAAAAACCGTGCCACCCAACCCTTTCCAATCGCAAAACTCCCCCCAGTCGCCTCTACGGCCTTTTCTGCCATCTCACGAACACGGGTATGGGAAGGTGCAAAGCCTCTCTTTTCTTACTCTAAGATCCATGTAACCAGAAATTATTCCTGGTCCGCGGTTACGTGTTGCATAAAGGCATGACTTTGGCGTGATGTAGAGGCTCCAGCTCGATGGCCTTGAATTGTTCCACGGCTAACCCTAAATTCTAGGCAAGCTTTTCTCTCACTCATACCATCTTTGGTGGCTTCGAGTGCTTGCTGAATCACATATTCCTGGATATCAGCCATCATTTGTTGTAGGGCAGGTGCGGATTAAACTGTGTTGATGGGCTGGTTCATTTACAGGTGTGGCCAGGATCTGGGGGTGGCTGGGATCTGGGGTGCCTAGCTTATTCAAAGTTAAAAAAGTGGACAAAACTTATCTTACTTTGCTGTTTCATGTATGATAAGCTTGGCGTGCACGGAAATAGTTAACTTATCATACCTTCACTTCACCTTAATAAGTTATCCCTTAACCTGTACTTTCATTCACGCACTTTTAGTGTTATGCTAAAGTACAGATCATCGATTGCATTAACAAAAGAAGTAGCAACTAGGGTTAAGATTCAACACAAAAGGAGTAATGATTGATAGTAAGATAAGTGCAGCAAACACAAGTGAGAAAGATGAATCGAGGACTAGATAAGCAGAAGAAACTTATTCAAGTGAGTGAAAGAGGCTAAAACAATAGGTCTTGCAGAGCAGAACATTGAAATTAGCAATTTTACAATAATTACAGGTAAAATAAGTTCTGTGAATCCTACCATGAGGGCCATCAGGTGAATGGTGAAAGCTGTCATAGTTGGAGGCATGGGGGTGAAGCTTAGAGAGAAACTGGCAAAGGATGCAGTATCTTGGTCTCTTTTGGGATTCATTTCGCACTAGTTTATGGGTAACTGGGTCTTTCCACATTGGAGGAAGGCAGGTAGCCTTTGTGATATAGCCCATATTGCACCTAGCATGAGTATTCCCTTCAGTGACATGGAGGGAGGGAGTAAACTGTAGCTGTTGCTCATGGATAGGATGTAGTAGTTTATATCCTTTTTCTACCAGATCCCATGCCAGCCATTCTCGATATCGTGAATTCGATTGCCACATTGAATGCCGTTCCCCTCCCATATGCTGCTGTGCTATAAGAAAGGAATTAATCACTGTAGGGTCCAAAAGCCAAAAGAAAAGTGGCATCCAGCTTCTGACCACTCACAATTGAGTAGAGTAATAGCTGTGCCACTGATCAGCTATGTCTACACCTCCCATATGTAGGTTGTAGTCATCTGTAGCAGTTAGGAGTGCGAGTTCTCTGACTGGCTGGTTCCCCCATACCTGATCAATTAAATTGCGATATGCATCATGATTATGTGGGCGGAGAGGACAATGACAACGATGAATAGTATAGTTCTCTGGTTCTGGTCGCATATTATAGGCAGTAGTAAGAAGTCTTACTAATGTCTTATCTTTCCAGATAATAGCTAACACCTACCAGCCATCAGGTATAACTCCAGAAATCGTGCCCCAAGGCAAGACTGCTTTCTTTTTATTTTCATTTTCAATACTTGAGGATATTGTGCGGAATTTGGGTGTACTGTGCCACAAGCAGCAATTTGCAGGTATTTCACAGCTTGAAATAAGGGAGTATTGTTAAAATAATTATCACAATATAGAAGAAACTGGTACTACCGAGAGGGTAAAGCTGTAGCAAGTCGAAGTACTGCATGTAAGGTTGTGCTTAGTGGTAGGATACTAGGTTCCAGATATGGTAAATCTAACTCCTGTCCTGAGAATTGCTCTACTCAAGAGGTATACATAAAGGAGAATGTATATCCATGGTCACATAGAGCAAAAATCTTATACCCTTCTGGTATAGGCTTATTCGGAAGTCTAACTGTGTGAACAGAGCAACTGATAAAATATATCATCATCTCATCGATCGAGACTTCAGTAGCAGGAATGGAGTACCGCTAAAAGTGTTCCTGTAGGGTACTCGAAAGGGGTTCTAACTTCTGGTACCAGAGCTGGTGGGGTAAATTTTCAATTGTTGGTGAGATATGGCAAAATCACTTTGGTTGTTGAAAGCGTACTTGACCCATATATTGAGATATTCTATTATCCTATTAACTCTACTACTCTTAACTTATATTATATTTATTTACCTGTGGAGAGGTACAAGACCATCCTTCCACCAGTAATCAGGTATGGTACTTGAATGATACAAGCCCATATAGATGATCAAGTCAATAAAAATCATCATTTCCGCTGCCTGTGCTGTATACCACTTCCTAGAACCATCTCTCCTTGCCTCCTTTCCCACTGTATAAGCATTAGTATGGTGAGTGAGATTCGTAAATTGCTCTTCATCGAAAAAGAGCATAAAGAAGTCTGATGGGGATTGGGTAATGAGGTGGTCGGAGTTGTGATCATGAACAGCCAGAGGATTATCTTGGCTGAAGAGCTCCTGAGAGAGATTCAGAATTCACTTATAAGGTGGTCTTGGGTACTTATAGGGCCCAAAAGACAGAACTGGAGGTAGAGCTCATACAAGTGCAATCTCTTGCTGATTATTTCTCACTCCCCGTGCATCTACCTCATTCTCACTACCTTCCTCACTCTCATCCTCAACCAGTACTTCATTCTCAGGCTCCAGGTATTGGTCATCACGGTTTCCTTCATTGTTGATAATCTCCACTTCACACATGTCTCCTAAGCCTCCAAGTCATCCCACTCCAAATCCATAGAATTCTGCTGCTCCTTCGTCACTGTCATAGACTTGATTCGAATTGTCCATAGTGATCAGTCCAGAGATGGACAAACTTGATCAGTTGAATTGACTCTGGATGCGAATGTGTAAAGTTGCTCCTCAAATCTCCACCTGGCTTTCTCCACCAGGTTGTGCTTTCTCATATTGGTTGACTAAGCCCACCTTCTAGTATGTTACATCATGATTATTCTGATCGCTTCCCATTTTGCCTAGTTCAGTTATGTTCATAATCCACGCTATCAACTTAGCCTTTAGCCACAGTTCTTGAATACAGGTTAAGGGATACGATACCTCTGTTACGAAGGTCTGGAGGTCAGTACACCACTGGACCAACCACAGATGCTGTCATATTTTTCACTCTTGGTCACCTTACAGCACCTGTCTCTTCAGAGAAATGTTCTAACAGAAATCACAGTTATCTGTTTTAATAAAATAGTAAGCAAATATGATACCAGGCAGTTTAAAAAAAAACTGTCCTAAGACAATAGGAAACAAATCTTATGCCAGAAATGAAAAGTGATCTGCTATCATAAATCACTAAATTCTGCTCAGATGATACAAAAAACACAGGTGGTCAAAAATATTATGATGGATTAGATAATATTTTGATTAAAGGTGATGTCATATATGGATTAACTGGTATTGTTTGAATTTACTAGAGCAATTACAGGTGGTGGCAGAAAGAGTGATATTAAAAAAGGATATATTATTGGTAAGAATTGTAGATGAAACTTTTGGATACTAATTATGTGAATCGTATATGTACTGTACAGTTTATCAAAATATAGGATCAGCATATCAGATCGGAGGTGGGTCTGATCATCTGATAAGCCTACCATCGTCACCCTTCCTTCTGCATAAACCTCCATGCCTAACAACAACGATGCATCACTAGCAGACCAGCTGGAATTAAAGAAAGGAAGAAAGGAAAAAGAACATGAGGGAATGCCTTAGGAGCAAACGTGCTCAAGGGTAGCTGAGGTGATGCTAGTATATAAGTACTTAACAGTAAAGAAACGAAAAAAATATATTAGTACTGAACAGTAAAGAAACTAAATAAAATATTTGTACTGAACAGTAAAGAAACTAAAAAAAATTGACAGCAGTGATTTCTGAGAAGACAGAGTATTGATCAAATGGATGAATAATTAAGGAAAAAAATATTGTAAATATTTCAAAAAGAAAAGAAGAAATAAAACAAGAAATACAAGGCAGAAAATCAAGTTCAGAGTTTGGGCAGATTGATATAATAAATTTCACTAGAATTATGAATCCAGGCTATTCTAAGAACCTTCTCATGCTCCTTTCTGAAAGCTATTGGTGACTCCTTTATTCCATGGGTTTGGTTGCAATAATGTTCCACATTTAAGGCCTCAAGTACCTTTGATGCTTCTATACAAAGAAGTTTGGTTGGTATAATTGATTGAAGAAATTCAAGTTTCCCAACCAGGGAATGTCTAGACACTCTATAAAAGCTTTTAAGAATAATCAGTTTAGTCATCTCTGGTAGTGCACCTGAGGATGAGCTCAAATCAAGTTTCAGAAGTTGGTAAATTTTATAGACATTAGTTTTATATCTGACAAAAGAATAGTCAGGTAATAAAGTTGAGTCTATCACCTTCAGCTTAGAGAAAAGCAACCACAACCATATCATATATTTATGAGGGTAATTAAGATGCAACCAGGAACTTATTATTGCCATAGCAATACATTTGAAATTCTGAACTTTTGCCTTTTCAAAGATCAATGTACTGCCAGTATCATTAGAGAATTTGTTAAGCCTCAGAAGTTTTCAAATATCTTTATTCTGGAAGAGCTGCTGAAGAGTACTACAAGCCTGCATTAAAAGCTTTGTGGTAGGATCAATACAGCTACCACCTTCTGCTACAAATCTCAATCTATAAGATGTAGCAAGATAGTATGAGGTCTTTACTGGTGGCTTGGCAGTCACTGTATTCAAAGTTAGATTGAAATAATGCATTCATCCTCTCTTCATCTTCTATATCAGTATTTGAGAGAACTCCATAGCATTTAATCCTGATAGCCATGCAACATAATAGGTAATATTTAGGCTTTTTGTTTGGATAGTCAATTGGTGGAATTAGTATTCTTCATTGTGATATGTGATTAACAACATGAGTTGTAGTAGTGGTATGCCAATTATTAAATAACTCTAACATGTTGATACAAAGATTTTCTAAACTGTATGCCCAGGAAGAAAGGTTATAAATTTCAGTGGAATAAAGAAGAAGATAAATTTCAGACATAATTGTAATACGTTTGGGTACAATCTTACTTTGGGGGAGTCTGGAAAAATATTCAGTATTGTTGGTAGAAGTTATATGTCCAGAATATATACTTTTTTGAAGAAAAGATAAACAGATTAGATGATGTTACGATCTGCTATAAGACCTCTCCTATCTTATATCTCCCAATAGGCAATGAGTCTGTAGTCAGCTTTTCTTGAGGTAAACGTACTTACCTTCTATTGTATTCTCTTTTCCTTCGAGAATTCTAATACTTGTTATCTTACATTACATCTTAGATATCAACCTTTGTTGATACTAAGTCCTTATAGTGCCAATTCATATTAGTCTTGGTCCTTCTCTCTGGTTGTTTGATCTGTGTATAAAGAGCATAAAGGTGTTTTATTCATAATATAATAGATAGGAAATAACTTAGGTGGTTGTGTGAAGAACTACTATCAGGTCCTGTTAACCTCTTCATATAGTTATTCCAGCAACCCACTTACAAATGAAATGAGTCACAACTGTGACTCATACACTTGCATAACATATAATCTCATGACCATAGTTGGTCATGTGCAAAAGTCCCATGACCTTAAAGGAGTCATGTGTGAAACCTCATGACTCATATAAATGTAGTCATGCCTCTTGATCCTTGTAACTCATATGTGCACATATGAGTCAACGCTCAACATAGTGTTGATTTCTTCTGAACCCAAAGCATATCCTTCATCCTTGAAGAATTATTCTTTGGGTGAGAGTATCTTTTGCCGTTGTGTAATGCGATCATCTTCTTTCGTTTGTATGTTACTTTTTTCTTCGAGTGAGGGCATCCCATTTTGCCCCTTCCTTGCCTGGTCGATATTCGATTTTGATGTTGTATTGGCTGAGCTCCTCGCTCCATCATATTTGTCGTCCATTCAGGGCTTTGGTGGTCATAAATGGGACAAGGTTCTTGTAGTCTGTAAGAATCTTGACTGTGTGTGGACTTCCTTGTACATATTTCCTCCATCCCTTGAGGGCTTACATGATTGCAAGGAGTTCTTTGTCGTGGATGTCATAGTTGCATTCTGCCTTGGTCATTGTCTTGGATTGGTAGGCTATCAGTTTCCACAGTCCTTCCTTATCTTGCTGTGATATTATTCCAGAACAGATGTAATTGAATGCATCTCTTTCAATCATAATAGGTGCCTCCGGGTTGAAGTGTCTTACTATTGAAGTTGTGGTGAGTCTTTCCTTGAGACCTTCAAATGCCCTTTGCTCTGGCTCTCCCCATTCCTATTTCTGATTCTTTTTTGTCCTGTTGCATAGTGGTTTTGCTATTCTACTGAACCCTTCTATGAATCATTGGTAGAAGTTGCAGAATCCCACAAAGCTTTCGATGTCTTTGACTTTCTCCGGTGTTGTCCATACATTTATGGTATCTGTTTTGGTAGGGTCCATTCCTACTTCTTTGGAGTTGATGATGAATCCTAGGTATTCAGTTTCTTCCTTGTGGAATTCACATTTTGTGGGTTTCAGGCGAACTCTGATTTCCTTGAACTTTGCTAGTATCATGACTACATCCTTTCAGTGTTGTTCCATAGTATCTGAATATACCAATAGGTCATCCAGGTAAGCTATGCAGTTGACATCTAAGTATTTGCTAAGTGCATTGTTGAACCATCGTTGAAAGGTTGCTGGTGCATTGGCTAACCTGTATGGCATTACCATATATTCGTATTGTCTGTATCATGTCCTGAATGCTGTCATCAACTCATCTCCTTTAGCAATCAGTATATGTTGGTATGCATTCTTGATGTCGAGTTTGGTGAAATATTTCACTGTTTGCAGTCGATCCAAGGCTTTACTTATCAATGGTAGCGGATATCGATCTTTCTTTGATACTGCATTTAGGCTTCTGTAGTACATGCAGAGTCTTAAGCCCCTATCCTTTTTCTTGCTGAAGAGTATGGGTGCTCCTGCAGATGAGGATGTAGGTCTTATCCATCATCTTTCTAGATTCATTTCCAGGTATTCTCTGAGTTCCTTAAGTTCTTCCACTCTTAAGGGGTAGAGCTTCATGAATGGTGGCAGTGCTTCCATTTTTATCTTGTGGTCCTCCATCTGATGTGGTAGTAGTTTGGTCCTTTCTTTTTCTTCAAATATGTCTAAGAAGTTGTGATATTCCTTAGGCACTATTTGCTTCAAAGTTTCTTCTGCACCCTCCCCTTTCTTTTGCAAGGCTAGGTCAGTACTGATTGTTGTAGCTGCTAACATGAGTCTTGCATCATCCCATTTCAGGATTCTAGTGATTTCTCCTTTTTTGTGCATTCTGCCCAATGCTTGTGCTGAGATAAAAGCTATTGATAGCTTTTTCTTGTTCTGAGTTGGTTCTTTCTCTTGGTGATCTGAACTGCTGAATCCTTGATTGCACCTTTTCATGTGTTGAAGTTGTTGTACCTCTTTGAAGGTTGTTGAGACTATTTTCTCAATGATTTTCTGTGCTATCCTATCCCCTTTGTGGACCTCATAATCCACTTCTGACAAGTTTGCCAGTAGGAACCAGATTTCCCCTGTATAGTCAGCATCTATAACTCCAGCATTAATGGTAAGGCAGTTTTTGCTTACCAAACCAGTTCTGGGTATGATGCAGGTATATGTGTTCTCCAGAAGTCCTATTGAGATTCCTGTTCAATGAGCTTTTGTCCCCTTGCTTGGACTATGGCTCCTTCTATGCTAAACATGTCACTGCCTGCTGCCTTTTGCGAGCCTTTCATGGGTATTCTCACATCTTGTCTCAGCTTTTTGACCATTATTTCCTGATTTGATCGATCTTCAGTGCTGAGTCTTAGAATCTGACTTTTCAGATTCTCCGGAATTGCTTCCTTTTCTGGTACTGCATATACTGTTGGGGAGGCATCACGCCATACCGCCTTACACCTGTTGCTATTGAAGGTGATTTCTTCTTTTCTCCAGTCGATCCTTAGGTTGTGATCTTTTAACCATGTCATTTCAGGGATGACTTCATGTTTGAGAAAATTTGTCACTAGGAAAGTTGCTTTCTCTTTGTTGCTTCCGATGTCCAATGGGATTTCCGTGACATGCATGACTGGCCCTGCATCTGATATAGTTCCATCCAACATGTATATGTCCCTTTGTTTTTTGATTTTTATTAAGGATAACTCATGATTTATAGCGAAGTTGCAATCAATAAAATCTTCAGGTGCCCCTGAGTCGATCATTGCATTTGTCGATATTTGTTGTTACTTGTTGTGCAGTTGCACTTTGACCATGATGTGGTCCAATTGGAGGTTTCTTAGTTCTTTGTTGGTTATTGTGGCATTGAGGTGTGTGATCTTGATGGTTTCTATCTTGTTGTGCTGTGGCCCATCATTTCCTGGGGCCATCTTCCTCCTTTTGATGGGTTTCATTCTGTTGTCCCTAGGACCACCTATTCCTGGGGACCTTCATCATTTAAAGCCTCTTCTTGCTCTTTTTCTACATCTAGTTTTTGGATCTTTGGCCCATTGATGTTGGCATTCTTGACTCGACAGTTCTTTGCCAGGTAACAATTTCTTCCACATTGGTAGCATAATCCTTCTTTTCTGCACTTCTTCCATTCTTAATGAGGTAACCTTTAGTATCTCTTTTGGTTTGTCACATCTAGGTCCATAGGTTCTCCTGGGGGTTGAGCCCATTTGAATGTTCTGTCTGTGTTTCGTGGGTCTACCCCCATCTTGTTTCCTTTCTGGATATGTTTAACCATAGCCAGTTTGGTTTCCTTAGTGATTGCCCACTTGGCAAGCTGTTCCATATTTTTGAATGCTATTGTATCTATTCCCCACGCATTCTATAGTGTTGGATCCATCCCTGGCAATAGCAATTCTCCTTTCATTGCTTCATCCAATTCTGCTTCCATAGCAGTCATCCTGAAACTGTTGCAGTATTCTGTCATAGGTCTATTCCCTTGTCTCAGTCCTTTGAGCTTCATCCGAGCCTCTCCTCTTGCATCTATTGCTCCAAATTGCTCCATGATGCCTGTCTGGAAGAGTTCCCAGGAACCATCCCTTCCACATAGGGTATGATCCAGGTAGCTGCATCTCCTCTTAGCAGACTTGTCATGTACAATATTTTGTCTATCTCGGGGTTCTCATGCCACCCTACAGCCTGGAAGTAGACCCTTAGTTTGGCTAGCCATGTTCATAGTTTGCTTCATTCTCCATCGAAGGTTTCCAGTTTTTCTATTTTGGTCTCCTTTCCTCTTGTAGTCTATTCAGGATTTGTGTTAGCTGTTCTGCCATTAGTGCCAGGGGTTGTCCTTCCCCCTATTCTTCTTCGTGGCCCCTAGAGGGGTTCATCTGTTGATCTCCTGCTGCTTCCACCATTGTTGTCGTTGGGTGTTGCTTTTGTTAAGATGTAACCAAATGTTACAATCTGCTATAAGCGCTCTCCTATCTTATATCTCATAATAGGCAACGAGTCTGTAGTTAGCTTTTCTTGTGGTAAACTTACTTACCTTCTATTGTATTCTCTTTTCATTCGATAATTCTAATACTTGTTGTCTTATGCTACATCTTAGATATCAAACTTTGTTTTTACAAAGTCCTTATAGCTCCAATTCATATTAGTCTTAGTTCTTCTCTCTGGTTGTTCGATCTCTGTATAAAAAGCGTAAAGGTGTTTTATTCATAATATAATAGATAGGAAATAACTTAGGTGTTTGTATGAAGAACTGCTATCAGGTCTTATTAACCTCTTTATATAATTCTTCCAGCAACCTACTTAGAAATTAAATGAGTCATAACTGTGACTCGTACACTTGTGTAACCAATAATCTTATCACAATACTTGGTCATGCGTGAAAGTCCTATAACCTTAAAGGGGTCATGTGCAAAACCTTATGACTTGTATAAATGAAGTCATGCCTCTTGATCCTTATGACTCATATGTGCACATAGTCCCTCCAAGAAGTCCATCCGTGGGTCACAGCCATGGTTGGTAAAAAATAGTGATAATCCAGTTGTTTCAGAGGCATGGTTATTGGCTGCGAATTCGGCCATAGGTAGCCATGAGGCCCAGTCATCCTGTTGGTTGTTGACATAGCTGCGCAGGTATTGTTCCATAATACCATTGATACATTCAGTTTGACCATCAGTCTATGGGTGAAAGGCATTGGACAGTTTACGTGATACATAAAGTCGCTCGCATACTGCCTTCCAGAGGTCTGAGGTGAACTGGGTACTATGGTCAGAGGTGATCATCTGGGGTAGACCATGGTGTTTCCAGATATGGCGCATGTACAACTCTGTAAGTGTTGGGGCATCAATGGTTGTACGGCATGCTACCAGGTGGCACATCTTAGTTAGTCGGTCCACTTCTACCAGTATAGCATCATGGCCTTGGCTCCAGGGCAATCCAGTAATGAAAACTATAGACACATGTTCCCAGGGCCGTTCAGGTATTGTTAGAGGCTGTAGGATCCCAGAAGGTGCATGTCAGGAGGTGTGGCTGCATTGGTATATATGACAGTTATTTACAAAGCGGCCAATGTCACCATGCCTACCAGGCCAGAAGTATAGACAGGAGACTAATTCATGGGTTTTTGATCTTCCCTGATGCCCAGCAGAAGTTTTGTCATGTGCTTCCTGAATTATTCGAAGACATAACTGGTCATGTTGTGGTATGGAGAGGTAGTTGTGATATGATAGGTGGTGTCCATCTCGTTTGCATTCTGCCAGAGAGTTGAGATGGGAATGTCATTCCTTCTGGTCCAAGGCAGCTAGAATCTATTTTGGTATCGGGTTAGCATTATACACTTCCAGCCACAATGCTTCCAAGGGTGACGTTCCAGTGGGGAGCATAATGTTTGCCAACAAACCCATAGGCTAGAACTTTAACAACACCTATGTCTGATAGTTTATCTGTTCCACTGCTTCCTCTTCTGTCTCACCCTTCCTTCTTGTTAATGCGTCTGCTTTTCCATTCAGTTTGACTGGTTGGTATTCGATGTGGTAGTCAAACTGGGTAAGCAACTCAGACCATCGGGCCTGTCAGTGGTTGAGCAAGCATTTGGTGGTGAAGTGTTTGAGGTTAAGATGGTCTGTAAGGATTGTAACCTTCCTACCAATGAGGTAGCACCTCCAATCCTCAAATGCCCGTACTACTGCCATCAATTCTTTATCATATATATCGTAGTTGCATTTGACTGGGCTATGGTTCTTGGAATAGAAAGCAACTGGGTGGAGCACTCCTCTAGCATCATGCTGGGACATGATACCAGCTGAAACGAAGTCTGATGCATTGGTTTCAATGATAACCTCTTTTAGGAAGTCAAAGTGGGCCAAGACTGGTGCACTGGTGAATGACCTTTTGAGCTTTTCAAATGCCAGCTGGCATTCTAGGGTGCATATGAAGGGCTTGTCCTTCTTGGTGAGTTCTATCAGAGGGTGAGCCAAGCGAGAGAAAGTGTGTATAAAATGTTAGTAGAAGTTACCGAATCCTAGGAAGGCTCAGACATCACGGAACCGATCTGGGACAGGCCAGGCAACAATGACCTCTACCTTTTCATTATCTATACAAATGCCTTTGGTGGTGATGAAACCCAGGTACTCGACATGGTTGACATGGAATTCACACTTTTGAGGCTTCACCTCCAGCCCAGCTTTTGCTAAGGCATTAAGGACCGACCGTACGTAGTTAACATAGTCTTCCTCATTCTCACTGTAGATCAGGACATCATTAAGGTAGGCTGTATCGAAGTGGTCTAGGCCATGGAGTAATGCTTTGTTGATATAGGCTTGGAATGTGACTGGGGCATTCGTGAGCCCAAATGGCATAACTTTAGATTCATATAGGCCATATCGAGTTCAAAATGCCGTCTTCCATTCTTCCCCTTCCTTTATACATATCAAGTTGTAGGCCTCCCGAATGTCTAACTTGGTGAAGATCTTTGCCCTAGTAATTTGCATAAAGGTTTCCATAAGGAGTGGTAATGGCTAACAGTTCTTGATTGTCCCTTCATTCAAACCCCTATAGTCCATGTAAAGGCGTAGTGAACCATCTTTCTTTTTTGTGAACAATATAGGGAAAGCCAACAGTGAGGAGGAGGGATGGATAAAATCCTTCTCTAGGTTTTCATCAAGCCAACCCCTAAGGGCTTCAAGCTCAGGAGGAGATAAGTTGTAGAGCAGTCCAAAGGGAGGATTAAATCCAGGTTTCAGGGGGATAGTATGGTCAGAGGGTCAGTGTGGGGGTAATTGGTTCTGTTCTTTTTCTAGGAAGATCGGCACAAAGTCATGGTATTCAGTAGGTACAATTTGTTTTACTTCATGTTCCTCCAGGACTTGGTGGACAAGTGCCCATTGTATTGCATAGGCTCTAAGGAGGTGGGGAATCTCTTCTTCCACTCCTGGGATGCTGGAAACATCAGGAGTGCAATTCTTGAGGCAGTAGTCTGATTCAAAGGTGAGGGTATTGCTAGCAAATCAGATGCTCACATCATGTTGTTTCAGCCATGGGATACCAAGGGTCAAAGGGTAGCCTTTTGATTTGGTAACAAAGGCAGGCATGGACTCATAGTGGTGATTGATTTTCAGGTTGATCTGGGTCAGGTGGGTGATAGCTCCAGAACTAATTGGTCTTCCATCTATCACAGCAAGTTTTATAGGTTCTTTTAGTCAGTGGAAGGGGAGGTGGTGGTGGTGTGCGAAGTCTTTATCCATGAAGGTATGCCCAGTTACTCTAGAATCAATGAGGGTGTGGGATCAGATTACGTTTTGGTTGTCTATTATATCACAGGCAATCACCAAGTGGTTATCCTCAATTCCATTTTCCATTTGATCTAAAGACAAACTAGATATAGAAAGACAAGGAGAAGACTTGACATCTCCCATGTAAGTGCCACATTCTGCACATGGGACTACTAGTTTTCCGACAACGTAAAGTCTGGATGAGCTTCGGCCGGGATGACTGGAGGGGCTAGTGATAAGGTGTGAGCACCATATATGTGGTGTGGCTTCTTGTTCGGACAATCCTTGGCCATGTGTCCATGTCCTCCACAGTAGAGGAAAAGACCATGTCATATTCTGTCTTGTTGTTGGGTATCGGTGAGAGCCCATCATCTACTCGAGATGTCTATGGGCCCAGGGGCAGTACCAGTTGTAGTGGTGGTCTGTGCTGGAGTGGGTTTCCTAGGCTAGCTAGTAGGTGGATTGTGCCAAGATGAGGGGAAGGTAGAGGAGGAGTTCTTCTCAGCTATCCTGGCACAGATGTTGTTATCTAACTTCTTGAGCAAATTGGCATAGTCAATCAAGGCATCAGGGGGATCCGGGATTGTAGTCTTAGCATCCTTAAGTTCTGTGCTGAGACCTTGGTAGAGGGCCATTCATTTTGCAGAGTCATTCCAGTCAGTGTCAGCAGCAAGGCGTTGGAAGTCTGCCAGGTATTTGACAAAAGGTCTATTATTTTGAGCCAGTGACCTAAGTCCTCTTTCAGCTATTGCTACATGGTTGGGGTCCCCAAATGCCTGCTCCAGCTCAGTCAAAAGGGCCTCCACGTTTGCATAGTTGAGACTGTCAGACATGACATTGGACTGTAGCTGTAGGAAGGCAGGACCACTTAGTAGTCCGATAGAATATGCCAGCTTGTGTTATTCATTGTCAAAGTAGTGTGAGTCCCCTTGAAGTTTCATCCGTAGTTGGGTGGCAAAGGGGCAGTATTTGTTCATAGTACTATCAAACTTTTTCGGGTTCGGGATTGAGGCTTTGTTCACTGTTGACCAATCCTGGGGGTCTACCCTGGCGAGTACTGGTGATAGCAGTATTGAGGGAGGTGATGGTACCATGGGCATGGCTGAGGTCTTGTTCAGTAACTGCAAGGTGTGATTCCAGGCCTTGTCCCTCAAGGCACAGGGTTCATAGTTCCTAGTTCTGATTGTGTAATTGTTGTTGTCATTGTAGGGTAGCTTGAGTTTGTTCCGGTGGGGGTAGGTTCACTACCTGTAGACAGAGGTTTCTTACATGGGTCAAATGGTCAATCATTTGTTCAGTGGAGAGGTTGGTGATCTGGAGGTCGTTCATGGCACCCATGCTGTTCAGGCCATCAAAGAGCTCACAGGTGACATTGAGAGGGTGGTCCATAGTGTAATGTGGGTTGGATCCTGGTAGACACAACCTTGTGTAATGGGTAGTATCAGGGGGTCTGGTAGTCGAAGGCAACCACTATTGGGGCACCAGATCGAGGCAAGGAAATAGGTACTGGTATATGAGTAAGGCGTACTTGTACCAAGAGTCAGGGTCTGGAGTTCTTGTTTGGGGTTCACAAGGTCGTGGGTGGAGCAGTAAAAGAAGCAAGGCTGTAATTCTTAAGTACAGGTGTAGTGAGGAAATTACCAGGTTGCGTAAAGAAAAAGAAGAAGAAATTAAAATATAAGGGAGCACACACCTTTATATACAAGAAATCGTTCCTCCACATAGTTCCAACCCCCCTGCCCTTTCCATTAGTTCCCATTACACCAACTTTGCAACCAATCCTACTATGCAACCAATCCACTCAATCATCGTACAATCACCTTAACCCTAATGGCCATGACATATGTTTTCTTCTCCCTATCATGATAAGCTAAATATCTACTAATATAAGTAATAGAAATTTGTTACTGAGAATATATGGACTTCTTCTCTTTCTCCAAAAAAGTGGTAGGAACAACTATTCAAATGTCTTGATGTCCTCTATAAGAACATTATTGCTGGTAATTATTTAAGCTATGGAATTATTCTTTCTAGAGGATTTTATGAATATGCTAATTATTAAATAGCATACACAAGGAACTCTTGACCAAAGATATTGTCAAATATAGTTTGACAGCAGAAGTGTCTGGTGATGGCTTGGATTTCATAACAGAAAATGATAATAAGATGTCTGAAATTGAAGTAGAACCTGAAATTGATATGGCTATAGTTTCTTCAAGTAACTTTGAAGGAGATTTTCAAGTTGCAGAGGAGAGCTCTAATGCTGCTGAGGTAAGTAGTGATGATAATATCCTTTGAATCTTTCCTATCTCCTGGATTTTTTTTTTCTTTCTATTTAATTTTCTCCTCTTTTCTTATATAATCTTCTTAATTTCTTTTGTTCTTCTGTTTATTTTACTCAGTTTCTATTCCCTCATATATTCTTTATTTTTTTCTATCTTTCTGTTTCCCTATTTCTTCACTTTCCTTTTATTATTTGTTTTATTTTCTCCTCTTTTAGTTTCTCTTTCCTTATTTTATTTCTTCTGTTTTCTTTTCTCTATTTTATTCTCTCTATTCTGTTTCTTTTATTCCTTTCTCTTTATTCTATTCTCTCTTTTCTATTCCTTCTATTTTATTCTTCTAATTCCTTTTTTTTTTTACTTTGTCTCTCCCCATCTATTTGTTCTATTCTTTCTCTTCTCTCTTTTCTCTATTTTGTATCTTCTGTTTTATACTCTCTTTTCTATTCTCTCATTTATACTCTTTCTCTTTTGTTCTTTCTCTTTTCCCTCTATTTTACTTTCTTTATTCTCCTGTATCTATTCTATTCTTTGTATTCTCCTTTCTTTATTATTTTCTCTTTATTCAGTTCTCTTTTATTCATTCTTGTTACTCTGTTTTCTCTTATCTTTTCTCTGTTTCCACCCTCTTTTGAGTTTCATCTATTCCCTTTTATCATTTCTATACTTTATTTTTTACTCTCTTTTCTGCTCTTTTCCTTTTACACTGTTCTGTACTTTCTATTTCTCTAATCCCTATTCTGTTCTCAATATTTTATTTTTTCTGTTTAGTTCTTGTATTATTGCTCTTTGTACTATTTATACTATTCTTTTCAGTTGTGTTTTTTTCCATTTTTTTCCTTTTCTCTTATTTCTTTTCTCTGTCATTCTTTCTCTATTATATTCTGCTTATTCTTCTCAGCCTCCTTTTCGTCTAAACTTTTTGTTTAATCTGACTCTTTCTATTTCATTTTTTTCTGCTTCTTTTCTTGAATATTTCTTATTTATTATCTGTTTTACATACATTTCTCTTACCCAGTTCTTATATTTAAGCTATTGATAGCAAATTATATGAGGTTCTATATCTATTATTATTCATCTAGTTTGCTACTATTAGTACTAGAATAAAATAAAAGTTACTTAATCTTTTTTTGTTATCTCCACCTGGAAACAAGTTATTATAATACCTACTATACACTTTTTTATTAGATGTAGTAAGCGATTTATTTTTATATTTTTTTCTCTTTTAACAAAATATGATGGCAGAATATTTAAGTCTCCTCACAGATATTACTCAAAATTATATTTCAAGACCCCACAATCTTATCATACATGTTTCCACCCTCTTATAACAAGTCCTTTGATCTTTCTCCTCATATTTCCAATAAAATGACATCATTAATTATATATATTTTATATTGAAATCATCTACTTATGGCATAACCTGGAACAATATATTTGAAGAACTATAGTTTTCATATGCTATGTTACTTTTAAAATTATAGGCAAAAGTTTTTTTATAAATATAACAGCCATGCTCCTTCTTTTTTTTTAGGGGTCAGGCAAAACTAATATAACATCAGGCAGCCTAAGACAATATTGTAACCTGATGCCCCTACTGACAAAATAGTTTTTACAATATGGCAGCATATGCATTTGGTCCAGTGGTGTAACAGGTAAGAGTCAAATATGTAAAGAAGATAAACTAGGATCCAACAACAAACAATAAAAATGACCCACACTCTGAAAAGACACCACTTGTAATGCAATTGTAGAACCTGTCTTTTGAATGCCACAATGATAATTCTCCTCTGTAAAGACAATTAGCATTTCCTTTCTACTTAATCCTTATATATTCTTAGTTATTGTCTCAGTTTTTTTTCTTTTTTCTTTTTTTAATGTCTTCTATATCTTCGGTATATGTGGGTTAAGAAATTTATCAACAGTTTACATAAAGTATCTTGTAGTGCTTTTCTGCCACCTTCTAAACCTACCACTACCAATCCCTATCCTGATTGATATTCAACTTGACTGCTTCTCACTACTTTATAGTTGAAATCATTTAGTTTTATCCACAACCTAACAGTGTAAATTTTTTAACTCAAAGTATACTAATTTAGCTTACTCTGATAATTACATACTCGAGTATACTTTTTTTTTTTTTTTTTTTTGATGGGGCTCTCAAATATGTTACTCTGTTTCCATCAATCCTATTGGCTCATTCTTTAAAGTATCCTAATGCCAGATCTGCCTCTTACTTTCACTTTCAAGGCTCACTTTTTAACTTTGAATACCCCTAGTATTGTAAGAACTCGAATAATTGGACCTGATGCTGGGATGTCTAAAATTCCCTCTCTTGGATTGGGGGTAGGAACACTACAAAGACTGACGCCCAAAGCACCAGCTTAAGACAAAAGGAGGCAAAAAAGTACTAAGTACTTTACCTTACCTGCAAAGGCAACTCCAACGTCCCAGCATAAGGTCTACTTATTCCAGTTCTCATGGTATGATACCTAGAGAAGTAAGAAGGTGAGGGAGCAAATCAAAGTTCAAACACCAGTATCATAGCTCCTGAAGTTCTTTTCCTTTCCTGAGAACTTTGGGCTATTATTTGTATTACATAAGCAGAGAATTCTTGGTGCATCATTCATTTAATTTACCTTACCACTTCTTTCATTCTTCTTTCTTTCCCAGCCAATACAAGATAACATGAATCTCACACTCACTACAACCAACCATCATCTACCCTTAATCTAATCATCATCTGTCAATTCTTTATGAGATAACTACCAGAGTAAGTACTGACTACATCTAGGCTGCCTAAATTATGATTGCTGATTATTTTTCTTTTTTTTTTAGTGTTTCATGCTCCCTTTGAAGAAGCAAGCAGGGATCTTAAAAAAGTTGGATACTTACCCTACTCACTACTTTAGAAAAGCAATTGACGTTTACAAATTCTTATCCTATAGTCTGTTGAATGGCAGGCAACTTTTAATATGTCTGAAGAGCAGTGGTGTTCCCCATTAGTGCCACACTAAACACGTGCAATGTGGTAAATTTTACCTCCAGTAAGCTACTTTCATACAGTATAAAAAATACTGGGTGCTTATTGGGTGAGTGGGCCACTTTTGGTATCTATTTACAGTTGTTGGCTGGTCTAAAAAATTCAAAACTAATAGAATTGTGTTACTCAGACCAGAGCTTGCTCAACAAACAGGAGAGTACAATGAACAAGCTACTCAGTCATTCGTTGCAAGTGGAAGCAGTATCTCCAGACCATCTTGATCTCTCTTGTTGGTAGCTTTTGTCTTTTTTTCGCCAGATTAGACATAGATTGCAGGCTCCAGATTGGTGGTTGTGGGTGGAATGAAAACCATCTGACAGTTCAGATTCCCTGCAATATTGCTTGGATGTACGTCAACTAAGCCTCTTATCTACAACACCAGCAGACTGAAAATATAGTATAGATATCATTCTAACTAAAGCTTTCTAGTTTACTTTGTCGATAACGTCATTCAATTAGCAGCTTTCTTGGCATGGCACTCTACAATCTATGGGATAGCTTCTGGATGTAATTTAGGATCTGATCTATGATTGCAATTTCGCTTGCTGTGATTGCAGAATTGCGCCCCAGACTGTGGGCAACTCATAGGTTCACATGCCGGTAGCTACTCAAGTTCTTTTCCGTTCCTGAGAACATTAGACTATTGTTTATATTACATAAGTAGAAAATTCTTGGCATGTCATTCTTTGAATTTACTCCTCCCCTCCTTTCATTCTTCTTTCGTTCCTAGTCAACACAACACATCACAAATCTCATGCTCACCATGACCAACTATCATCTACCCTTAATCTACTCATCAGCCGTCAACTCTTCATACAATAATTACAACTGTAATTTCAACCTACTTCTAGCCTGTCTAAATTGCGATTGCTAATTATTATTTTCTAGTGTTTCATCCTTGCTTTGAACAAGCAGGTATCCTACAAAAGTTGGATAGCTACCCTACTCACTACTTGTTAAAAGCAATTGACGTTTAAAAATTCCTGTCCCGCTCTCGGGATAATTCTCCATCTCAAACTATTCTCGTGATTAATTAGATGAAAGAGAGAGTTGAGATAAGATATCTATATAAAGTGTCTGTTGTAAAGAGATGTCTTAAAGAAAAACAGAAAAGACAAGAAGAAGAGAAAAGATAGAGGGGTAGGAAAACTTCTTCATAGCGTACGCGTCCTCTGGCTAGTGCATACACGTGACAGTGCGGCCATTAACTAGTGATTTCCAACAGAAATTAATCCAGGAGATCGAGTGACCACCCGTGATCCCAAGATTGAAAAAGCCGCACAGACAGTATCAAACCAAAACAGAACTTGTATTCTGAAAAGCTGCACATACATTACCCCGTCCTCCATCCCCGCCAGATGCACCAGCCTTGTCCAACCCTTAGACGTTTCCGTCAACAAACAACTAAACGATCGATTGCGGTATCTTACGAACGAGCCCATCTTCGAACTCGAGTCCATGGAAGAGTTTGAGAAGTGGACAATCCGAGATCGTCGAATAATGGCAACACATTGTGTTGGCAAGGCCTTTTACGAATTTCACAATGAGAAAGGAGAGGTTATTCATTGTTCCTTTCGTAAGGTTGGCCTACCACTTCGTAACGACGGAAGTTTAGATCATGAGTTGGATGTAAAGGGTTTTGTGGGCTTGGAAATTGGCGACTAGAGACAGGATTTAGGGTCGCCTGGGAACGGAAGTGCTCTGGAAGCAGAGGAATACCAAGGAATTGAATTTGTATCTACTGATCTTGAGGATTGATCTTTTCGTTACATGTACTTGGAGTTGACTTAACTGACTAAATTGTGGATGTTGAAGCCTGGCAATCTCGGCATCATGTCCGGTCACTCAATCTCTTGGCTTAATTTCTGTCGGAGGTCACGAGTGAAGTGAGGGAATGAAGATAGAATGAAGTGGGGGGCGGTGTATGTAGTTGGCTGTATTGTCTAGAAACGTATGTCTGAGACCTTCCTACTTATACCCATAAGGGGTATCCATATACGGTGATATGATATTTGACCTCTGCCTGTGTACCGGCTAGCACGGCAGGTGTACATTTCATCACATTGAAGTAACACTTCCAACAATTTCTGTTGTAAGTATGCTCTAATGCACACCCGTGATGCTTCCTGATAAGGGAAGTGGAACGAGCGGAAGAGAATAGATGAGGTGGAAAGGGCTGAAGGTGGAATGGAGCGAAGAAGGTGGTTCGGACCGAGCGGTATTGGGTGGTACCGATGTAGTTGATCGGATCGAGCATGATGGTTTGGGATGGAAGGATAGTTATGGGATCATCAGATACTCAGTATAAGAGAGAGAGATGCACGGCATCTTAACAAAATAATGCAATGAGAAATTGAGGTACACTTTTTTCACTCAGTAACTTGCATCTTTCGTACTCTACCAAATTGGCTTTTCCTGTGAACTTTACTTATCGAGATATTTTCATTCTACTACAATTTCGCTTATCCAATCACGCAATTGCTGAGCCCGATCCCTGATGGTGGATTTAAAGGATTTTTGCGGTAGTCTATTCAAGAGTGGGCCACTTTTAGTGCGTCCGGAGAGCAGTAGTGTTCGGCATTAGTGCCACACTAAACAAGTGCAATACTATTGGGTCTCTCGGGGACCAGGCGAACTTTGGTAGGTATTGGCAAGGAGGAAAAGGTTGCGTAACAATGGCTGTAACTGATGGTTATATTTTGGGCGATAAGGGAGGCTCAATCACCTTTCTTCAACACGGCAAATCAATCACAAAAATCAATCACCGAAGACCGGAGGAAAACCTCGAGAAATCACAAGGAAAACAAAAGAGAAAAGAAGTATGCAAATCTCACAACTTGCCCTTATAATTCCTGTCGTTGTCCCCTTCCCAACAATGGGTCCACAAGCCCACTTTAATATAACCAAAATCTGCAAAACATCCTTCCGTTCTACACGAATAAACTACCCAAGAAGATTGCGAAGGTATAAGTCAGTCACAACGAGTCCATCCACGCATGTAACAATACGGTAAATTTTATGTCCAGCAAGCTACTTTCATACAGGAGAAAAAAATGCTGGGTTCTTATTGGGCGAGTGGGCCACTTTGAGTAGGTATTTACATTTCCTGGCTGGTTTAAAAGATTCAAAACTAATAGAATTATGTTATTCAGACCATGAGCGTGCTCAATGAACAGGAGAGTACAATGAACAAGCCACTAAGTCATTTGTCGCAAACGAAAGGAGTATCTCCATACCCATCTTGATCTCTCTTGTTGGTAGCTTTTGTGTCTTTTTTCGGTAGATTAGACGTGCATTGCAGGACCCAGATTGGTGGTTGCGGGTGGAATGAAAACAAACTTGGAGTTCAGATTGGCAGGAATATTGCTTGGATGTACGTCAGCTAACCCTCTTATGTACAGTACTAGCAGACTAACAATGCGGTATTGTTGACCTCTCCCCTCCGGGAGGGTAGGGTTCGTTGGCTGGAGGGTAGGCACGAAGCTCGGTCACTTTTCTCTTCTCTCTCCTCTTCACAAAAAAAAGTCGTACTCGATGCAATCCTAGAAAAGACACAGAAAACTTAACTCCCTCGCTCTCGGGATAATTCTCTGTCTCAAACTATTCTCGTAAAATTCTGATGTAAAAATAAAAGAAGAGAAAAACTTTCCACCTCTCAATTCCGCTACAGCTGCGGATCTGTCACGGATCCCGATGTCTTTCTGTCTCTAGCTATTTCTGTCTCATTCTTGGCTGTGTTTTCTCCCATCTACGTGCTCGTCTGTTCCTTGCCTGTGGGTCAGTTGTTCTTCTCTGGTTATCGACGACTGCAACAGAAAACTCCAAAGTGCCCCACAAGGCTCTACCCTTTCTCACCTTTGTGGGTTAGGGGTCTTTTGGAGTTACAGGGGGGTTGACCCAATCAACACCCTTTGAGCAATTTTCACGATGGCTTCAAAGTCTTAATTGTTACCTTGGACGATTCATTGTTTTCAATGCTCCTTGGCTCACTTTCTTTTGTTTGGCTATTGATACACCCCCTAGATGACCTTTGAGGTCCTCAGCATGCTCGCCTACTAAAGGCACCCCCACTTGGAACCACATTCTTTTTTGCGCTGACAGATAGCTGGGACTACAGTTCGCGGTTTGAGGAGCCTCTTGAGGCCAAAATCCATACCTTCTTTATTGACACCTCCTAGTACGGACACAAACATGATTCCGATTGCCTTTCATTCTTTTTTGTGACTATTCCAGGACCCCCCTTTTTATGGAAACCTTACCGCCCTTCACCATGTAAGACCTAGGAGTTGAGTTTTTTATTTCTCCTAGCCAATTATCAGAAGTCCTGGGCAGCCCCAGGCAATCCAACATGATGGGGTGTCTTCACCTTCCCACTTTGGGTGGAATGACTTTGACCCTCAAAATCACTACCCACACCTTGGTGCCTCCAGCCAGCGTATCCCGGTGACCTTGGTGTGGTTATGCATCTATATATTTTGAGAAGCCCTGGATCACCCACAGGCAATCTGCTTTGGAGATTGGTGGTGGCTGTTTTTCCCTGCTGAAAAGGAGGGGAGGTCCAGAGGTGTTATCTGGGGGATATAACCAGGGTGACAGATCAGTTGAAACTGGAATGATCATCCCCACTCCAGGCTATGTGCCCTATACCTGCTAAGTGTGGTAGAATGCTCAAGGAAAAGGATTGAACCTGTGGATACGCTGGGAGGGATGGTCAGCTGCCGGGGAGGGTTTCTTTTGTGCTGGAGGTTTAGCGAGACAGCAGGCAGGCTATTAATGATCCATTTGTGGCAGGTGGCCAGGAGGTGGATTTCGTTTAAGGGGCCCTTAGCTGGGGGGAGTATCTCATGCCGGACAGCTAGATACAATTAAGTTTGTGAAATTGGGCTTAACCCCTGGCTTGCTAGAATGAAAATAAGGCTTAAGGTTACACCAGTCACGTGCCCTAACCTGAAAACAAACTAGCTAAGAAACAAAAGTCATGGCAACTAAGCCCTAGTTACAACAAGGGGTCTAGTACCCAACTCTACCGTGACATAGAATATCTTCCACAGTATAGATAACATGCTAACTAAAGCTTTCTAGTTTAATGCGTCAAGAACCACACTCGATTAGCAGCTTTCTTAGAGTGGCCCACTACAATCTATGGGATAGCTTGTCGATGTGATTGGGGGTCTCGCCTAAGATTGCAATTTCTCTTGTAGTGATTCTAGAATTGTCCTCCAGACTATGGGCAACTCATCAGTTCATACGCCGGTAGCTGCGGAAGTTTTTTTCCTTGCCTGAGAACTTTGGACTATTGTTTATATTACATAAACAGAAAATTCTTGGCGTATCATTCTGTCAATTGACTCCTCCACTCCTTTCGTTCTTCTTTCTTTCCTAGTCAACACGATACAGCATGAATCTCACTCTCACCATGGCCAACTATCATCTACCCTTAATCTAATCATCATCCGTCAACTCTTCATACAATAACTACAAGAGTAACTAGAGTAACTACTACCTACTTCTAGTCGGCCTAAATTGTGATTGCTGATTATTTATTTTAGTGTTTCATGCTCGCTTTGAACAAGCGGGTGTCATAAAAAAGCTGGATAGCTACCCTACTTACTGCTTTAGAAAAGCAATTGACTTTTACAAATTCTTATAGCTTGTCGATGCGATTAAGGATCTCATCCAAGATTCCAATTTCCATTGCCGTGATTCTGGAATTGCCCTCCAGAATATGGACAACTCACAAGTTGCAGTCGTTGTTATTCTTCTCGAAGCTGGGGGATTCTTGCCATATCACCGCGACCGAAGGCTCAACCTCGGAATCAGTCTTACATCTCTTACCAAAATAGTCCACTATGCTGGGGACGAGGCCACCTTAGCCTTGAAGGCTAACGATAATCCTGACACTTTCAATCTTGTCCTTGAGTGCCTCCAAACCGGTTGTATCAAGTATGATATCAAATCGAGGGATATCGACCAAGAGCATCTGGAGATTCCGAAGGCTGATTACGCAGCAACAATCACTATCCCGAGTGCTGAGTTTCAGAGAATCTGCAGAAATTTGAGTCAGTTGTTGGAATCTGGTATGTCATAGATGGCATCTGGCCAAATCGGAACAAATGATACCTCACAATTTATAGTCGCCAATGAAGCTTCCGAGGAACGTATCAAATTCTCCTCCAGTAGTGACATTGGAAGTGGATCTGCCACCCTTCGTCACAATAGCGATGTCGAAAAGCCTGCTATCTACCACAATCGAGCTTACTGGGCCCATTGCACTCACCATTTCACTAAAATACCTTGTAAACTTCAGCAAAGCCACTGCACTATCTTACTCTGTTACTCTTTCGCTATCTAGCGAGGTCCCCCAATTAGTTGAGTGAGTAACTTCAATTGCCTAAGCTATTACTTGTGGTTAATTGAGTTGGTTTAGGTACAAAGTGGAGAGTGGCTTCGCCCGGTTCTATTTCGCCCCTCAGATCGGAGAGGAGGAAGAAAAGGGTTACCTCGCTTGAAGCAGTGACAAATCTGTGCTAATTCCCGGATTCGGTGATTGAACCCAGTTTGGAGCATTCTTTTGTCGCATACTTTTATGTCTAGCAATTCAACGAGTCTTCCAACACAGTTACCTTGTCTATGTATTCTAGTTCATACTATAATGGTTGCTTCTTTCCATTTCTCGTTTCAATGTGGAGTTAGCTGTCTGTAGTACAATGATACTTTACTACATACCAATTCTACAAGAGCATACGAGTACAATACTGTGCACGGTATCCCCATTGCTATGTCATTTAAGAAAAAGCAACCAGATAAATATGTATTTCCTCCTTGCGAGTGAACCTCTCATTTGCGACCATAGGCAATCAATGGGCCTATCTGAGCATCAATACAATCACCAAAAAAAAAAAGGACCCTTCAGCAACTGTCAAATCACACAGTCTGAGCAAGTCCTCTTAGCTCTGAAAGTTGGAACTATAAGATGGTAGTGCCCTACAGTCCGTCCAGTCCTAACATTCCCGTGTGTAGTCCCTCCGAGCACCTCCGATAAGACGGACTATTAGTTGTAGTCCGTCCCGTCCTGCCGCGAAGACGAACCGACTGAACCGTGGGAATGCTGATTATGGTGAGAATATCATAGTATGATAGGATTTCTCGTCGGGAAGAGATAGAACCCTCAAGTTTCTAAGAGTCCTAGGCAAGAGATTGGTGAATTTGCTACTTATTTTTATTTTATTATTATTCTCTGCCAGTGATACTCATGCGGAAGACAAGTCTAGTGAAGATATGTTTGATATTGACCAGGAGCTTTGAACAGAGGAATTGGTGAAACAAGATGGGCTGAGAGATTTGGGCTCCATTGTCCGTCCCCCCCAATCCTGCGCTTCTCGTACCTGCGTACGGGAGTAGTAGAATGATGTATCCAATTACCGCCTGCGAATAGACTTTACGCTTCAAACTTCAAAAATATCACTTCAGCAAAGCCCATCGTCAAATCTACATTCTTCAGTAAGTTTTTTCTATTTTCTTTTTTTACCAACTTCCACGATGTAGGTTCGTCTTGCCTTGACAGTTTGGCCTTCGGGGGGGCAGAGCGATGACTGTCCCGAGCCGTCCGTCCTCCTCTGCCTTCCACAGTCTTGCCTTCCATCAAGAAAATTAACAAGGCACGGGAAGATCGCCCTGCGGTATCTATCTAGTCCATTCCACGCGCCGCCAACCACGTCGTCCCTTGCCTCCTCAGCCCTGTTTTATCAACGCCTTCGTCATTCTGTCGGTTTGGAAGACTGGGCGGGGGTATATACCCCTGCACTCCGCTTTCAATATTTATACGAAATGGATTCCCATCCACAGGCACCCACCTCGCAACCGTCGTTACCAAGGTCGGAGACCAGTTCCCATCGTGATTCCGCAGTAGCTACTCAGCCTTTACCACCCTCTCAGTTGAGAATGGTTGAGGGACACATGGCAAGTAGGAATGACCTTTTGTCCGATCATGAGAAGTACAATCCGGTTCAGAACAAGCTTTGGCCAATCACGTATTCGGCTCGTCAGAACACGTTCATCATATTGGAGACGAGGTTGGCGGATTGCGTTGCTGGACATGGTTGTAACTTGCCCACGCGAGGGAGAAAATAACCTTCGCACCATTGGTGATGACGTTGTTGGATTGAAAACAAAGTTTGCTATCTCGGAGCGATGGAAGGGAGGTTTGAGGGAGGATATGGGACAATCAAGGGGACGTGTGGAGGAGAATCATCGCGAGACTCAGCAGGGTTTCGCGGAGCTTAAGGGAATGGTGGTGTCCCCCGCGGGAGTGAGGGAGTGGAGGGTTGCGGGTTTAGGTGTGTACCCGACATATTGATGTCATCTGCAGCGGGCAAGATGCAGGATCTAACAAGGAATATAGCATTGGGACGGCGTTTTTAGTTGCGTATATACCACGGCTATGTTGTAAATCACCGGCAATTGCTAGGCTACTACGGCAATTGTGGAATATTGGTGAAGATCTCGGGGGTGGAGGATTGGTGATCGGAGTATGGTTTCGGTGATCGGAATAGCATTTAGGGACTTTGAGATAGGATACAGGATATAGGGGATAGGTAATAGGAAGGAATCACTTTTTGGGAAAGTACGGGAGATTGGTTGGTCTTTGTTTTGTTTTGATTATGTTTTTGTCCTCCGTTAGAGTAGCTTTTATGCTTATAAGTCATGCGACTTCCCGCACTCATCCTTAGGAGGTCGCCCGCCAATACACCCTCATTCCTATATATACATTCTCTGACGTCCCGCTGCACATAACTTTAGTTTATTTTATTAAGTTACCTCCTTGGACCTATCTTCAGACGATACACCAAAGGTCTTGGAGAGGATTTCCTACTTTCACATAATATCACCATCGAAAGTCGTACATAAGTCTAGTATTTGCTGATATATCTTTCACTGGCTTTTGCATGGTTACGCCGTTGAGTGCCGGGAACACCGTCACCATACACTATTGCAGTCTCTGATCTTTCTGTTGTTTGCTTTTTTGTTTTTTCCAATTTGTTGACTTCTTTCTCTCACGGAGAACGTGTTTCCCACCATCTCTTAACATTGATTCATTTCTATTTTTTGGTTTTTGGTTTTTTTTGTCTCTTTTCCAACCAAGCTGGGCTGCTGCTCCCTAGGTTGTATAGTATGAGTATTGGGTAGGTGTGATTGTAGAATCGTTTGTTCGTGAAGTGATGGTGTGATTGATATAGGTGTGTCAATCAAGGATTCTCGGAGAAATAAGTGTGCCAAAATCTTGTAAGGCCTTCCCCACCACCTCCCTTCCAATTCCGTCACTCAAGGAGGGGAAAGCTAGAAGAATCACCTGCTAGGCTGCTCGTGCATTTTTCTCATACCCCCCAATCACGCCTTCACAACCTTGCCCAATCAAGTCCTCCTCACTATGAGGGATTCATTGCCTCCTCCAAACCGCCTTCCTATAGTTGGCTTTGAACATAGTCCAAACATTCTCGATCGGATTGAGGCCAGGTGAGCAGGATGGGCCAACGTCCAGCGTCGATAGATTTCGGCAACTTGAGTGCGAGAGATGCCAGTTTCTGCCCCGATTCGGCGAAAGCTCATGCCGGTTGTTCGAACCCTCTCATTTATTGCGGTTTCACGTCGCTTTCCAATCGCTTGATCCCATGGCATCGTGGAATGGAGTTCATGTGCGGGGGTTGCGATCCTAGGGCTGATACACTAAGTGGCAGGTGAATTTTTACAGCCTACTGAGGGCTTGATTCGCGTGATACTCTATACAGAAACAGACAAGACTTTTCCGAGCCAGTGAAAAAGTATCCCTAATATCTGAAGGCGAGATTTTGGGTGCAAGAATGCATATGCATATGTGGCGAACCCCCGGTGGTCTCGAGAACCCCCCTATCCCATCCATCATGTAAATACCTCCTCCTTCAACGATGCGCGATGAGAAAACGTAAGCTACTTGTCACTGGGCATGGCGATCGTCAAGTGGGTGGTATAAGGACAGGTCGCAAAGATGTGTATTTACCGTTTCAGACCGGCTGGCTTTGGGTTTGGGGTTTGGTGGAATGGTCTGGCAAAGAGCCGTGTGGTGTTTCTTTCTAGGTGTATGTTCAGCCTACATTGCTCCGACAGACGGGGAAGCTGCTTGGGGATATCTCTTCGAATACGGCTTTGGAGTTACTAAGAAAAGGAATGTGTTTTTTCCTTTACTTTTTTCGTTACGTTTTTTTCCTTATACTTTTATATTGTTTGTTGTTGGATGGTCTTTTTCTTTTCTTTCATCATTTTTTATTATTTTTATTATTTTTATTAACGGGGTTTTTTTTTTGGTTGACGAACGGATGAGATGGGACAGAAGGAGGGGGGGGTGAAGGATGCTGTATTGTATTTGTGTTTTGATTCGTAGTGCCGTAGTGTATTCAAGTTAGCTACATTTTGCCATTTGTAGCAGTGTAGCGTAAAGTATTCTGAATTACGGTAATTCTCTGTATTACATTTGGCATGCATACCACTGTTTTTTTTTTTTAGATTTCTTTCAGATTTTTTTTAGTCAGTTGTAGTTGTCGGAGGTCACGAGTGAAGTGAGGGAACGAAGATAGAATGAAGTGAAAACAGTGTATATGGTATACTATTGATGTCTGAAAACATGTGTCTGAGACCTTCCTACTTATACCCATAAGGGGTATCCATATACGGTGATATGATACTTGACCTTTGCCAGTGTGCCGGGTAGCACGGCAGGTGTACATTCCATCACATTGAAGTAACACTTCCAACAGTAGTACGGGTAGTGGAGTCGAGTGAGCCCTTGTGATAAAATACTCGGGAGTTTTGGTCAAGAAGATTTCGAAGATTCACCGAAATTTCGTCACTGCGTAGGAGATCAAGTCCAAGCTCCAGGGCCTGGATTCTCGATTAGCAGAGGTGGGCCACCCTTTAGCATTGTTCGGATACCATGTATTACTGATGGCAAGGGGAGAAGAAACAAGGAAATATCTTCACGGTCACAAGTTGGTTAGAAGTGAGCGACATAGACCATTCGCCCAAATAAACACATTTTATAATTTTATCGTAGTATTATACTGGCCTCGGCTTCCAACGTATGCCATCCATCCATCCACCTTCCTCCCTCCCCTCCAAAGATTAGAGATAAAGAAGTAGCTGACGAGATAGAGTGAATAACCCATTTTCAACGAAAAACAAAAACCGAGCTGTATCAAACCCACTCACCTCGTGCTTAGAGAATCAAACAACTCCCTCAATACAGAGAGTTCAAGCACCTGTGCAGCAACCTGGAGTTGAGATCCTGACAATCATAAAGTATTAGCAACACCGACATTCACCAGCCTCCAGCGGAACTCTTACCCGTAAAAGGTTCGAGCTCACGGCGAGTTGCTGGTAAGTTATTGATGGGAATTCCTGCTTGATAACGGAGTGGTTCGAGGTGGCTCGCATCGGCGTTGTAAAGCATCTCGGGGAAACGTTGTTGTCTAGTTAAACTGTAAGTCCTACTGCGGCACCAAACAAGGATAGGAAAAACCCACTGGTTTTGAAGCTCTCGGACCTGGGCTTGAATCTGTATGACCTGGTCTTGAATCTGTATCACTTGATCTTGAATCTGTACGAAATGGTCTCGGACCTGTACGAACTGATCTCGGAGCTGTACGAACAGGTCTTGAATCTGTATGAATAGGTCTCGAGTCTGTACAAACTGATCTCGAATCCGTCTGACCCGGTCTCGAGTTCGTACGACCTGGTCTTGAATCTGTCCCACCTGGTCTTGAATCTGTTCGAACTGGTCTTGAATCTGTATCAACTCCTCTTGAATCTGTGCGAACTCCAGTCGAAGCTCCAGTTGCTCTTTCATAAAATTGTGAAACATTTGAGTGATCCGAGCACCTTGGTTGAATGCTAGCATGTTCTGTATTTGAGTTGCTTCGGTTACCAGGTCTTGGTAACCATCCGCTCTAGTACAAACGACTCTAGACACATTTTGGGCGTTATGAAGCATCATAAGCCAAAGCTGTTGTCTAGTTAAACTGTAAGTCTTACTGCGGCACCAAACAAGGGTAGGGAAAACCCACTGGTTTTGAAGCTCTCCGACCTGGTCTCGAATATGTACGACCTGGTCTTGAATCTGTATGAACTCGTCTTGAATCTGTCTGAGCTGGTCTCGACACTACTGTTGCGGGTTCAACAACTGTTGAAACATTTGAATAATCCTAGCACCTTAATTGAATGTTGGCATGTTCTATATCTGAGTTGCTTTAGCTACCGCGTCTTGGTAACCTTCCGCTATCTTCCAAATGACTCCGGACACATCTTGGGCATTATAAAGCATCATGAGCAAAGGTTGTTGTCTAGTTAAACTGTAAGTCCAACCGCGGCAACAAACGAGGATAGGGGAAACCCACTGGTCTCGAAGCTGCTTGACCTGTTCTCAAAGCTCCCGTTGCCCGTTCAACAACTGTTGAAGCATTTGTATCCGAGCTGCTTCAGTTGACAGGTTGTGGCACCCATTCACTATGTTACGCACGGCTCCGGGCACATTTTGGGCGTTCGGCTGTTGGTTTGTCATCTTTTGTTGGTCAGTAAATGGTGGCGCTCAGTATATAGTGGCTGGGTGATGTGGTTGTTGGTAGAAGAGAATGAAGGGTCGTTTGCTTTCGTTATATAGACCCCCGAGGAAAAATGCGAGCCCTACTGGGTCTCAGCATAGTATTATGGTGAGAATATCATAGTATGATAAGATTTCTCCGCGGGGGAGATGGAACTCTCAGGTTTCTAACAGTCCTAGGCAAGAGATTGGTGAAGCAAGTGCAAGTTGCTAGTCAAAGTATCTTTGATATTGAACAGGAGCTTTGAGAAAGGAATTGGTAAAACAAGATGGGCTGAGAAATTTGGGCTCGATTGTCTGTCCCGCCCCCCCCCCCCAATCCTGCACTTCTCGTACCTGCTTTTGGATATCCAATCATTTATATTGTTTGAGTAGTATTGCGTGAATTGGGTTGAAATATCTAAGCCCGTGAAATAACGAAGTATAAACCGGTCAAAAGTCGCTTTTATTAATGTTATGTGATGTGCACTGTGGACAAACGTGGGCTTAGTGCAATGATCTGATGAAGAAAGAGGTAAAGTAAAAATAATCGTCGTTGTTTGTAACCAAATTGTCTAACTTCATATCAAAAATATCGGGAAAATATAGGAACAATTATATCAAAGAAAAACAAATCCAAACATCTCTCCCTCCCCACAGATGCCATCCTTTTCCGCAATATTCCAAAACAATGAAAGAAAATAACCTGGAGAACTCTCCGAAATCCACCAACGTAAAAGAAAGACATACCGTAAGAGCTCGAATAATTGGACCTCGCGCGATGACGTTGGAGTTGCCATTGCAGGTAAGGTCTGGCACCTTTTTGTTTTTTTGTCTCAAGCTCGGGCTGAGGTCAGCTTTTGCAGTGTTCTCGCCCCCTGTCCAAGAGAGGGAATTTTGGGCATCCTATTGCCAGGTCCAATTATTCGAGTGCTTACGGTAGTAAACTCTCCTACCCTGGGGGCTCGGATGGTTGGACCAGGTGATAAGACATCCAGAATTCCCTCTTTTGCACAGGGGGCGAAAACAATGCAAAAACTGACCCCACAGCCCCAACTTGAGACAAAAAGAAACAAAAAAGTGCCCGACCTTACCTGCAAAGGCAACTCCAACGCCCTCGCTCGAGGTCCAATTATTCGAGTTCTTAGGGTATAATGTCCCGGAATGTTCCCAAGATGCATCCAGGATACGTGAGGAGAACTAGGACATCCAACGGGGTTTGTGACGGGAAAAGGAGGCAAGGATAGAGGAAAGGATAGAGGTAAGGAAATGGGAGGAAAGGGGGTGGGAATGGGGTCATGATCCATGGGTGGGCAAGGTGGCCCCCACTGCACAGGTTAACATTTCATTTTCTTAAATGCGGGCAAAGCATACCCCTATTGGAAAACCTTTGTGGTTGTTCTATTTCCAGTCAGCTAAGGAAAGGCGGAAAACAATAAGAAGGTTTGTTTACCTTTGAGGATCAGGTTCACCGTTCCGACCATGTTCGTGAGTAGCATACATGTCATCGCACCTGATTGTGTTTGCGGCGAGTCCAACTCTAAAGTCCTCTATTGCTTCTCCTTGAGCCTGGACGGCCTGGTTCAAAGAAGCCACGTCCTGCTGCAAACGGTTCACGGTATTCAGGACAATGTCCAGCTTACTGTCAGCGGACTGGTCAGCGGACCAACGAATCATTGTTGCGCTCGACATGAGAGCGGAGGGGGATGTGGAGTTGAAGAGTCTCGGTTGAGTATGTTAAGAAGGGGGGCGTCCCTTTTTTAAAAGGGTGGCAACGGCTTGGTTAGCTGGGCAGCGCCCTTTAGCAGGCTACGGCGATGACATATTGCTTGCATCACTCACATAGACTGGGGGGCACGTCATGTAGGGAGATAGCAGGTATTCCACTACTCCCGCAGCCGAGTTGAAGTTGGACACTCATATAGAGTAGTGATCGCTGGGCGAATAACAAACTAAGCCAGGGCAACACAATTAATAATCGCATACGATATAAAAGAAAAGCTCCACACAAGTCATTCTCGTACATTGACCGGGCAAACCATCACATACTCATATAACCTGGAATCTAGCCATTGAAATTATTATTTCCAGCGCAAAGCATCACCCTTTGAAGCTTCTCATGAAATGATTGACACTCCCGATCAATCACAGCCTGAGGAAGAGCTTCCCATGTCTCCACAGGTACATGTTTAGCACCCTCCACTGCCGCCCTTCCACTGCCCATGTGCTGGCATATTGGGTAACCGGTCAGTAGAGGTAGAGGGGTAGGTATCTGAGTATACTTTAAGCTGGAGGCTATCAGGTGGCGATGAATTTCCTATTACCTACTTATTTTCTAGTACGGTATATGGAATCAATTTGCTCAGCTTGGCACTTTGGATATCCCCATTTATTGGCCCGGCGATCGCTACGCTTTGTGGGTGTCCAACTTCAACTCTGCCACGGGAGTACTGTAGGATGAGGTAAGGGGATGAATTGGGTATAGTGGCTTGAAACTTTCACCCTCACGCAAGAAGGGCCAAGCCACTATACGCAATTCGCTGGCCTTACCGCCTGATAGCGGAACACCACCCTCTGCTAGTAAAATACCAGTACTCCATCCCTTCGCACAGCCCAAGTTATTCACTCGGTAGTGAGCTTCAACCCCTCCGTTCGCTTTCCTGCCCACGCACAGCACAAGTAGTGAGGTTCAATAGCAGTAGTGAGTGGCGAGCCTGGGTCGTCTATATTCTTTGCTAATTTATTGGCCTGGTCACAGCGGATTTGACCCCTCTTTACCTATTATCGTTAGACTAACATTTTATCTACACACTATTTGAGGTGTGCCTGGGCCTGGGGGACGCAGACGAACGAAGGAATCCATCCTTCACATTCCAACACATGTGTCAGGTCACTGGTGCAATACCGGTGTGGAGGAGGTATTGGTTTTAGGGCTTGGTCACTTTATTTTCAAGGGTATTTGCCCCTGCATAGTTTAGGGGTTTGGGCGATGGCTTGGCACACAGTTCTGCATAGTGGGGGCGTGACTTTGTTTTTGTCCTTAGTATAGATGACAACCGTAGCCAAGAACCTAGCTAAAACAACACACCCCTCATATAGAAAATTACACTTTATTATTATCACTTTTGCTACGATCTATCTCAGTGGTTACACGGCATATCGTTTGGTCAATTCTGCACCCCTCTAGTATCCGGTTTAGAGGAGGGTCACAAATAGGGGAAATCACGAGGGCTCTACTCGGTCGAACACACCATCCAACCGAGGTCCTGTAGGGAACCCAACGCAACACCGGTAGCCATGCTTCATTCATGTCCTGTGCAACTGCAACCATACTCGAGTACCTTCTCGCCCCCTGTTTTCGCCTCGCCGTCTTATTCTTGTCAAAGAGGCGCGAGTAGGGCTGCATTTTGTCAAGTGCCCGGCATAGCGAGCCATCTGCAAGTCTGGGCAAAGTGATTAAATAGTGGCTAGTGTTTGGATGGATGGCTCACTATGGCGTGGAATACGTTAGATCTTGCCAGTCCTCACGCACCCATTCTTACCTGACCCACCTAATTTTGCCTCCCACCGCGGGGCCCGGACATACAACGCATTCTGATGCAAACTCAATTTTTCCACACCCGCCCCCGTTTGCTGCTACGTACTCTACTCTTCTCCCCTCCTCTCCAACAACCCTCACCCTGTATCCCATACTGCTTGCGAATTTGCTTTACTCTCCAAAATTCCAGGATATTACTTCAACAAACCTTATCATCAAATCTACATTCTGCTGTACTGTAAGTTTTTTCCATTTTTTCCGCCAACTTCCACCATGCAGGTTCGTCTTGCCTCGACGCTTGGCCTTCGAGAGGGCATAAGGATGACTGAGCCGAGCCGGCCATCCTACTTCTTTGCCTTCCACAGTCTTGCTTTCCATCAAGAAAATTAACAAGGCACGGGAAGTTCACCCTACAGTATCTATCTAGTCCATTCCACCCGCCGCCAACCAGATCGTCCCTTGCCTTCTCCACCCTGTTTTATTAACGCCTTCGTCATTCTGTGAATCCGAAACACTAAACAGAGGTATATACCTTTGTATTCCGCTTCCAATATTTACACGATTACACGAAATGGATTCCCATCCACCGCCACACACCTCGCAATCGTCGTTACCACGATCGGAGACAAGCTCCCATCGTGATTCCGAAGTCCCTACTGAGCCTCTTTCACTCGCTGAGTTGAGAAGGGTTGAGGAATATACGGTAAGGAGAATGCGCTTTTTGTCCGACTACGAGAGGTACGATCCGGTTCGGAACATGCAAACTTTGGCCAATCAAGTATTCGACTTGTCAGAAAAAGTGATACACGGCTTGTCAGAAAACGTTCGTATTGGAGACGAGGTTTCTGAATCGCGTCTCATGCTGGACATGGCTGTAACTTGCCAATACATGGGAGAAAATAACCTACGCATCATTGGTGATGATGTTATTGGATTGAAGGCAAATTTAGCTCTCTTGGAACAATCGAACGAAGTTTTGAGAGTGGATATAGAACGATTGAATGGAGTTTTAAGAGAGGAGATCGGACAATTGAGAGAGGATATGGGACAATTAAAGGGACGTGTTGAGGAGAATCATCGGGAAAATCAGCAGTGTTTCGTGGAGCTTCGGCAGGGTTTCGCTGAGCTCAAGGGCATGATGATGTCCTTCAAGGGAGGGAGTGGAGGGTTGCAGGTTTAGGTGCGTACCTGACATATTGATGTCATCTATAGCGCGCAAGATGCAGGATCTGACAAGGAATATAGCATTGGGACAACGTTTTTGGTTTGCATTTTTGGTTGCAAGTATACCACGGCAATGTTGTAAATCACGGGCAATCGCCAGGCAACTACGACAATTGTGGAATATTGGTGAAGATCTCGGGGGATAAAGGATTGGTGATCGGATTAGGATTCAGGTGATAGGGGTAGGATTTAGGGACTTGGAGATAGGATACAGGATATGGGGGATAAGGAATAGGGAGGCATCGCTCTTTGGGAAAGTACGGGAAATCTGGTTGTCTCTGTTATGTTTTGATTATGTTTTTGTCCTCCGTTACAGTAGCTTTTATGTTTATAAGTATTGCGACTTCCCACACGTCAATAAACCCCCATTCCTATACATTTTCTTACTTCCCGCTACCCATACCTTTAGGCCATTTTATCATGTTACCGCCTTGGACCTGTCTTCAGACGTACACCAAAGGATTTGGAAAGGATTTCCTACTTTCACATAATATCACCATCGAAAGTCGTACATATGTGCAGTATTTGCTGATATATCTTTCTCTGGCTTTTGCATGGTTGCGGTGTTGTGTGCCATGAATATCATCACCCTACCATTGCAGTCTTTGATTTTTCTGTTGGTTGCTTTTTTATTTTTCTCTCACTTGTTGATTTCTTTCTCATGGAGAATGCGTTTCCCACCGTCTCTTTAGTCTAATCAAACTGCAATAATGAGCACAAAATGAAGGTATCCAAAAAATAGAAAAAACCTATCTTTACAAAATCACATAATGAAACCCTTTTCAAACAGTATAGCAACATTACAACAACACCAACACCTCTTTCAACAATTGGTACTAAAAAATAATGAAAAATCAATATCGAAGCCCTGGTGTCAATATTTTCTTCTTTTGTTAAATTGATTTTCCCAATGTATATCATGACGACCACAGAAAAAGTACATTTCTTGGCTTTTATCTCTGTCAACCAGACATGCTACTGTTGCTTTCATTTGCATAGATTGTGTTAACTTGGAATAACTACAGTTGCAGGGTACAACTTGAATTTTCGATTTTAGCACTTTTGAAAGCCGAGAGCGACCAGACGCGCCCTTATAAAAGAACTAACTGTCACCTCCTAGTGCTTTCCTCCCACCAACCTATTTTTCCTTTAATCCAGCGAACACACCAAACACGAAAGAAACCCGGCCCTACAATCTATTACTTTATGCCTTCTTCTAAGACTGTCACTCAAGCTGAGCCCGAGCCTACCTGCACGACTCTAGCAATCTGCAAAGATAAGGAATCTTGTTCCTGCGGAAACTCTTACGATGATCCTGTCACAGGAAGATGGATCAGCGGGGCGGAGGTTCTGATCATCCACCAGAAAGCCATGGCTGATGGAAAATTAAATAAATCTAAGGTGCACTATTGGGGTGCGCACAATAGGAAGTAATTCCTCGATATACTGTGCGGGTGCTACCCCAGCTGAAGTATAACGGCGGAGGAGGGGAGGGAAAGGCGCCGCAACTGTTGGAGTGGGGATTGTTTTTTTTTAGTGGCTCTTCACATTTTTTTATTTTTCGTTAACTTTCCGAGGCTTGTTTCTCGTATGATAGTTCTTTATCTGAAAAAAGTCTGTGTGGAGGAGAAGGTTGTTAGTAATTCATGACGAATCACTCGCTGTAATAGTTGCGCTATCCTTATCATACAAATTATCAATCACAAAATTGATATTATTGGGCGAAGCCCAATCATATAGTTTGCCTCCCTCTTCACATTCTCTCTCGTAGCCTGGGTTAGGGTTACCGTAATTGTAGAAGGTGGCCAAAAAAATGAGAAATCCACCATCAGGAACAATAACTCACATCACGTGTGGATTTATTCTGCATTTTTCAAAAATCAAAGTTACCCTGTAATTCTGTTGTGGAATATTTCTCAAGAGTGCATTTCCCTCATCCATTCATGACGTTCTGCGGCAGTCCTTGTTTAGGAAAACAATGTGCTTTCACCCCCCCCGCCCTTTCTCTTCTTCCAACCTACTCGCTGGCCCATATGATATCATAATATGCAGAATGCACAAAACCCACCACCAACGATTTAAGGAAAAAAAGAAAAAGAGAAAGAAAAGTCAGTTACAATCTTTCCCTGCGTTGCGAGCACCCGGTGAAGCGAGCAGGAGGTATGCCCCATACTTGATTAGGATTAGGCAACACAAGCATAGAGTATAGTTTAAAGAAGAAAAGTACTGAAAAAAGAACCGGAAGTGATGAGCCGGTGATGACAGAGAATATCTATTCCGGACTTTGGATTTAATGAGGAATATCCAAAGTCCAATTGCTTTAACAAGAATTACACAATGTCTGTAAAGCCATATTCGACAGAACCTACGATGCCATATGAGGACCATATGCTGCTGGCTATTGAGCAATAGACTGTGTGAGCCCTCAGCGAGGTGGCACCCTTTCTCTCTTCTTTCTTGAAATCCGTTACAACCAACAAATTCTGACTTTTTTGAAAGAAATTTATCGAGCCCCCTTACTTTCCACACCAAAATTGGTCACATATCACAATTTTTTACTGCCACATCACCAACATCCTCCGGTATAGTCAGAGTTTTCTCTGAACTCACTACAACACCCCCTCACCTGCGATATCCTCCCTTTGGGTGTGGAGCCAATCACAAGGGCCCATCCTAAGGCTTCCAAACACCCCAGGACACAAGTTCTGCCCAAAGACCAACTTGATTTCCTCCACCATGGCTGCCCAGGGCTTCCACCCTTACAGCAAGGCCACCAGGGACAACATAGTCCTCAACACCCCCCTCCCACCGTCTTCTCTGGGCAACAGAAGCCCCACCAAGAGCCCCAGGCCCTACTCTCCCTCTCTTTTGCCCCCGGGCTCCCTCCATAGAGTGTCCCTCCAATCCCTCCTCCCAATGTTCTCAGTCATCTCGCACAACCAGAACTGTGCAAACAGGGCCATTAATGTCGGTAACAGGATAGTTGCCCCGGGAAGCAACTTCCCGACAGTGCGAAAGGAGCTGGGGTGCCTAGACACTTGTTTCGTTCAGCTGGCCAAAATGGCAGAAGCGCCACCCATTGCCTCCCCCTTTCCAGGCTTCCGAACCACCCTCGAAAAGGTCTTCGGAAACGAAACAGTAGATGCTGTCGACCAAGAAACCCTCACAGGATTGGCGGCCATGGCCTCCTCCTTCCACCCTTCCCAAGAAAGCCCAATCACGGTCTCGCAAATCCCCCAGTCATCCCCGCTGATGTACAGATGGGCGAACCCACCGTAGAGGTCCCTGACTCCCAGACCCTCCGAGACACCTCCATGGCACTAGAAAACGGCCAGAACTCAGATGGAATAGGCATAGGGGACAGCCAGCATGCCCCCGCCTCACAAGAGCTCCAGAGAGGAGTGCGGTTTTCCTCCCCCCTGGAGATCCCAGGAACCCCGTCCGGTAACCTCACAGTCGAACCCGCCCTATCCTCATCCTCGACCTTCTCCCCCTCAGTGCACATCCTGACAAGAAAAAATACTGAGCTCAACAAAGGCAAAGGAAAAGCCACCCAAGAACAGAGCCCCCAAGCAACGGCCACCAGGGAGAGCTCAAACACCTTACTAGCCTCATTCTTCGAAGAACGAGTCGAGATGAGCTCCCGGGAGGACATCCTAAGACACATCGGCACAAGAGACTCCACCCCCACCAATGGAGGAGTGGCCCTCCTCCTAGCAGCAATGGAGGACAACTTTAACAAGAAGTTAGAACAGATGGAGGCCAGGATCCTAGAAGCTATCCGGACCAACAATAAACCCCAACACCAACAGCGAGGTATACCAGCCCCCCAACAACCCCCACCAGCGAAACCCCAATTACCCCAGCGGGAACCAGCCCAAAGACCCCAAGCCCAGCAACAACAACAAGCCAAGGCGAACCCCCCGACCAGCCCCAGAGCCGGCCACCCTGCCCGGGCAAATGACCAAAACGCAACAACCTCCAAGAAGCAGACATACGCAGTGATGACAGCGGCAGGAATCAACACCGATAACTTCGTCCTCGTTAAAAGGAACAAGGGAAAAGGGCCCGCAGCCGCGGGAACAGGAAGCCAGGGACAGGGACCTTCGGCCCCCTCAACCCCTCACGCAAGACAGAGAAGACTGCTAATCCGCTGAGTGGAAAAGGGTAGGAGAGTAGGAGCAGCTGGACGGACCACGGTCCAAATCAGAGACGCAGTAAATGGGGCCTCCAGGGTCAAGTTCGCCTTCGCTGAGTACAACCGAAATGACGACCTGGTGCTCACCACAGTCCAAGACCTGCTGGCGGAACCAGCCCTCCAAGACTCCAATGCAATAACCAAAGCGCTGAATGGCATCGACAATTTTGGCTTCAGCATCGTCACGGACGTCCCCACAGTCAACATCCTCATTCACAAGGTCCCGCTGGGGAATGACGAAAACTGTACTCCCGCCCACTGGGACACTGACTCACCCAACTGGAATGACCTGGAAAGAGAGATCTCGGAATACAACCCAGCCATCCACGTCATAGATAGACCTAAATGGGTCAGATCCCCAACGGCCCTCAAGGCGAACAACAAGTACAAATCCTCGATCATAACCATGGTGGAAATGAACGACTGGGTCAGCGCCCAACTCAACAAACCAGAGGGAAGCATAGCGATCTTCGGATAGCAATGCACCTTCGTCAGATATGCAAGGAGAGACTCTGCCATATGCTGCGCGAGATGTCTACAGATGGGGCACCATGCAGTGCACTGCTGCCTCCCACTGACCTGCAAGTTCTGCAGAGGGGACTACGACACAAAAGATCACGGCTGCCCAGAGTTGTACTGCACAGCCGGGAAAGGGAGACCCTGCTCCCACACGATCAGAAGATGCATCAACTGTGAAGAGACTACCCACTTCGCAAGAGACAACCACTGTCCCACCAGGAACAGAGCAGGAGGAGTAGCAGCCCAGGAGAGCCTGGTAGTCCCCGGTCCGGCAGAGCCGCCCCTACAAAACCCCCATGCTTAATTTATGGCGACAACGGATATAATTTACCACAACGTCGGCAGGTCCATGAACGTTGTCACAGAGTTACTAAAAGTCTCACGAAAACTTAAACCAAAAATTATAGCATTAGCAGAATGCCCCCTCGAAAACAATAACTGGATACACATAGAAGGTTACACATGTTATGCCAACACAAAGGCAGTAAAACGGGGCTGTGCCACCTACATCAAAAATGAATACGCACATATGTTCGTAATAGAAAGAGTTAACTCGCAATTTCTTACACTTTGGACAGGAGGTACAGAAATCACAATAGGCTACCAGAGACCCTACAGCTTTAAGAGGAATAACACAACCGAAATGCTGACCTACAACCTCGACCACAATAATGAACAGCACAGAGGTGACAGCAACATAGTAATCGGAGACCTTAACGCCTCCAACCCGGCCTGGTCATCGGGATGGTCAAACATGGTAGGTAACAGACTACGGGGATGGATGGCAGAAAGAGGACTGACGGTGGCCAACCCCTACACGATAACCCACCCCACTTCGAACCAACACCCGACAGGAACAATGATAGACCTGGTAATCGCCGACAGACACCACAATCTCTGAGTCAGAAACGTCCTAATGCCATTGACAGACCACACGGCCCTGTTGATAAAGACAAGGATACACTGGAAGAAGACGGAACTCAGACCCTTAAGATACAACAAAGCCAACTGGGATGGAATAAGGGCAGAACTACTCCTCCTGGAAAATGACGATGATCCAGTATATGTCCAGAGGAAACTAACGGAGGTCATCCTGAAACACACCTCGAGAGCGAAAGAAAACGCGAGAGCATTTTGGAATGCGGAGCTCTCGGAAACAAGGAAAGCGCTACTGAGAGACATAAGGAACAACCCCCGATGCCCCACCGTAAAAGACAAAAGAAAAAAGTACAGGAAAAACATTGCAGAGGCAAAGCTGCGAGCAAATGGTGAGGCACTACAAGAAGAAACTGACCCAGAATACTTCAGGAGCGTCAAACCCAGAGTCACCAAACAGCCGATACCAGCCCTGACCAGGACGGATGGCAGCATTGCGGCCAAGCACAGCTACATAGCCGAGGAACTACATACAGCCCTGTATGGAGGAGAACACAAACGCATCCTAGAAACCCCGAAGGCCACCCCCACAGCACTGGACATCGGGCTCCTCGACACAGCACTGAAGGCCACCCCGAACGGAGCAGCAACAGGACCAGACCTCATCCCAGGAAGAATAATCAAAGAACTCAGGAAGTGCAGAGAGAAATTATTCACTGATATGATGAACAGAGCCTGGAAAGAAGGAATTCCAATCAGCTGGAAGGCAAGCAACACGATCCTGATAAAAAAGGAGAAAAAAGAAACCTACACGAAGGCCAAGAGCTGGAGACCCATACAACTCCAATCCATCCTAGCGAAAGTACTGGAAAGGGCGGCAGTAACGAGGCTGGCGAAACTAGAACTACTGACGGCCAACATGTTCGGAGGAAGGAAGAACGACAGGACAACAGATGCGATCCAAGCACTCAACGACATGCTGACAACCTCCAAACAGCCGTACGCCTGCCTAACCGCCCTGGATATAGAGGGGGGGTTCGACCACCTGAGAATGGAGGAAGTATGCGACACGGTGGAAAGAAGGCATGCCCACCTAGAACAATGGATCAGACACTGGGCCGCAGGAAGAAACACTGCCTACAGATTCAATGGAAAATGCTCGAAGGCTTTTGCCACAGACAAGGGCACCCCACAGGGCTCACCCCTATCCCCTATCTTGTTCCTCATAAGTATAAGAGAGATAACTGCCATAGAAACCTGCAAACTCCCAGGTACAACTACCAGACTCCTGATGTATGTGGATGACATCCTGGTAGCAACGACTTATCGAAACCCGGACATAGGACAAACGGCCCACCAAGAAACGCTGGACGCAGTCAACAACGAATGCCAAAGACACGGCTACAACCTCTCCCCACTCAAGACAGAACGCATCCACATAAAGACCCCCCAGAACAAGCACCTCCACCCGAGGGTAGGGAACGTGGAAGCGCCAGAAAAGGAGGTCATGCGATGGCTAGGATACTTTATCTCACCAGACTTCAAGTGGAGGGCCCACACGATGCACTGGATAGCAAAGGCCAACAAAACGAGCTTTTTCATCAAGGCATTGACAAATAGATATGAAAAAGGAGGCCTTAACGCGTGGACCACCCTCAGGCTAATACAAGGTCTAATCCTCCCCCAACTCACCTATGGTATAGAAACATGGGGAGCAGTCACGGAAATCAACGCGGCACAGAAGACCCTTAACAAGATCACGCGATGCGCCTTCGGACTTGAGAAAAAGACCCCCCTGACGGCAATCTTCGCAGAAACTGGCATAGTCCCCCTCCGCATTTACACGGACCACAGACATAACCTCCTTTGCCTCAGGGCACACTGCCTAGACAGACCAACAGCATGGACAGAACAATGGAAAGATAAAACCGGAGCGAAGAGGATCATCGAAAATGCTCACAACATGAAGTTGGGGAAGTCCAACATGAAGGAACACCTCCTAGAGAACTGGAAAAAGAGTATCGAGGAGGAAAATATCAGATACAGGGGCAAACCTAGGAGAAGCTACAAACACTGGAGAGAGACGTCAAGACTCCAGTTCAGAAAACTCCTCTACCTGAAGTCAACAGCAGCGTGGCCCTACCAAGACACCAAAGGAATGAGACGGGATTGCCCTTGCGGCAGAGACATAATCACAGAAGACCACCTGATGGAAAGATGCCGGATAGTCGCACCAATGAAGGCCAAACTCCACGACACCAGGGACCACGCGACCCTACTGAAGTGGATGGACACGTGGCCAGACTCGGTCAGAAGGGAACCAACGGCAACACAGAAACACGACGCATACGTAAATGCGCCGCAAACCACGACAGCCGGGATCAACATCCCTACTTCGCAACCCCAGGCGAAAAGAAAGAGAACAAAGAAGATGACTCCGTACGACCTCTGCGGGAAACCAGTGATTCACGAGAAGCTGAAACTGGAAGCGCACGCAAGAACCCACAACCCAGACTACACCCCGGGTGGAGGGGAAAGGAACTGAGGAGTGCCCGCGGCGGATACAAGGGCAGAGAAGGAAATGCCCAGCGACCCAGGGGCGTAATGCTGGGGGGTAGTATTTCCTTATGTACACGACAGCTGGGCATAGAGATGACGGGGCTGGTTTCTTAAGTGGAAGGATTTCATAGAGTACACGACCACTGGGCATGGAAGTGACGGGGTGGGTTTCATTAACAGTTGGATTTCTTAACTTACACAACCACTGGGCATGGAGATGACGGGGTGGGTTTCTTTGGTAGTTAGATTTCTTAGGGTACACGACCACTGGGCACAGAGGTGACTGGGTGGGTTTCTTTAATAAGTTGGATATAAGCTGGTTGAGGGAGAGTGAGGGGAGGGTAGGGGAGTTTCTTATGTATGGTTGGGCGAGGGGACAACAGAGGCGAGGGACAGGAGGACGGGGGGAGGGGGAGTTTCTTATGTTTAGGTTAGGCGAGGGGACAACGAAAAATTGGTTAAGCAAGTGGCGGGGAGGAGGATAATTTCATTAAGGGGGCCCTTGGCTGGGGGGAGTATCTCACGCCGGTAGTTAGATACCTTTGATTAGGTGAAACGAGGCGTAACCTCGGACTAGATAAGAATGAAAATTAGGTTATAGGCGGCACCCTCAGTGAAGTGCGGCATGTCTTGGCATGAATTTCTTAGTGTCAACCTCTTGGCATCAACCAAACCATCAAAAGTCAACGCAATTTTTGTTTTCCCTTTTACAAATACAAACATCTCCAATACCAACCACCTACAACATAATTACCTCTGGAGAGTTGATTTACTTTTGAAGCCATAATTTGGTATGAAAGGGATAGATTTGGTATGAAAGAGATAGAATTGTATGGGATGTTTTTTTCTTTTTTTTCTTGTAAGTTTTGCTTGGAATTCAATGACGAAATTCATTTGCTAACCATATTAGATTTTCTAATCATATTAGACTGCCAAGTTTTGCCGTGCCTCGCTAAGGGCTCACACAGTCTACTACAAACAGTACAAACTCTCCAGCAATTCGCAATCCCAATACCCAACCGCAAACATTTGTGCAATCGTGGAGGCCTATTCTGTGGCCTGTTCAAGCTTAGGACATCGGCTTCATGGATGTTCCTCATGGCAGGAAGCAGCACAGAGGAGACTAAAAATGACTCCAGGGGAGGAAGAGGCTATTGAAGAATGTTGTCTGACTATAGCCTCGTGGTGTATGCCTCTCCAAGTAAAAATACTACACAATATATTGGAACAACTTTTGCGGGTGCGATTGGGTGTACTGGGAATGCTTTCATCTCACAGGAGGCCCTTTTCTTCTGAACCACCAGGATGGATTATGGTTGACTTGGAGCATGCTTTGGGAAAGAAATGGACTAAAGATTTTATTGATCGACACCCAAAGCTTCAGAGTGCTTGGAGTAAGCAATTCGATTTCAAGAGAGCTGCCTGTTCATATAACTTTGAAAATATATATACTTATTTTGCATTGGTATGAATCTAGCATCTTGAAGAACAAGTTGGTTGAATTAGTATGGCTAATCCAGTCATATATAGCTTACAGAAACAATTTATCACAATCAAATTGATCCATAGAATCTCTACAATATGGATGAGATGGGCTTTCTGCTTGGCTTTTATGCATCAGAAAAGGTGGTTGTGGGAATACATGAGCTGCACATCCAAGGTGCCTTAAGAGCACAAGGTATAAAAGAAATCTCCTACTCCAAATAAGAGAAAGTTAATAAATCATTAGATAGTGCTCAAGAATTGATTATGGTACTTGATGGACCTTGTATTGATGGGATTTCACTGGATCCAATAATTGTTTTCAAGACAGAAGAGTTACGAGAAGGATACTTTGTTGAAGAGGAGGATATTGCTTCGACCATAATGGTTGGAATGAGTGGTAATGGTTGGACAACTTCAGCATTAGTATTGTGATGGTTGGAGCAAAACTTTGGAGCTGAAAGTCAATCAGCACATAAGGCAAAAGATAAATGGAGAATGCTAACCTTAGATGGGCATTGGACACATCTCTCATGGGACTTTCTGCTTTGGGAAATTGAACAACATATTATCATCTTCTGCCTCCCCCCACATACAACCAGCATTTTGTACCCAATGGATGTATGTTTGTTTGGACCATTAAAGCACTATTATACACCACTTCTGCAGGAATGGAGAGAATGTCCAGGATGCTGAGCTGGTATGCACAAAGCAGATTTTTATTCACATTTTATTCAGGCATGGACTCTAGCATTCACAACATTCAATATTCAAAAAGCCTTTTCTGCTTCCAGAATGTAGCCACTAGATTGACATCAAGTATTATCCAAAATGCTCACCTTAGATCCTGCATGGGACCCAGATGCAGATATAATCTATCTGAAACCTGCCTCACCAGCACCAGTATCTCTTTCTACTGAGCACAGAAGAGTTCAGGACTCAGACCCTTTAGTCTCACCATTTCCCTTAACATATAAACAATATCCAAAATCAGCAAATAAAACCAGCTCTCATCCTGCCTACCTGCCTACCCCCGAGTTGCAATCTCATATACCAAGACCCATTCCCAGCTCTCCACGATCTCTGGCTGCTTTAGGTATACAAATTAAGCATTGGCTTGAGGCAATTCCAGTTCCCATATCACCAAATGCTGAGTAGAACTATCATAGTATTCATACAGATACTGAGTTACTTCTTGCCGCTACCCAGAAGCAATATTTCACTTCACAGCTTTTGCAGGAGGTGCATAAGCAGGCAAAGCTTACAAAACTTAATCAATAAAGGAAAACGAAAGTAAATGCAGGTTGCATTATATAGATGGGAGGTTGGGCATTTCTTGATGGAGGAGAAATACGACTCATTATTCAAGAAAGCGGTCGATAGGCCAAGCACAACCTACACATCCAACTTGAGCGATTAGAGAAGTCTAAATCAGCCTTATTAGCAAAAATTGATTCCCTCACAGGCCAAATCAGTAGGGTACAAGTACAAGAATCTAAGGAACAAAACCTTACATCTCAAGAATGCCAGCAATGGGAGTAGCAAAAGCTCAATGCCCTCTTTCAACGAAAGCAGTCCAAAAGCTTTAAAACTGTGTTCCAACTGTCTGATGAGCATATGTGGGAACAAGCCAAAGTTCCTGAAATTACTAAGAAAATTGAAGTGAAACAGATGGAACTAAACAACTTTCTCTACAGCCAAAACCTGCAATCACAAGACTTATCTTCTCCTATTTCAGACTCCAAGACTGCTGGTCAGCCTGACTTTCACGAACTAGGCTTAACCCACTCTGATGAGGACACCGGGTAAGCCTACCTCATATTTCTACTTTCACTTGAAAGAACACTCTTTGCATTATCTCTCAATTCCTATAGGACTTGGACATAATTAATTAACTCTTTATAGCCTAGACCAAGTCTTTCTGATATCTGATCCTGATGCAACCACAAGCTCCATAACAGCAACTCCCTATTTGCACACAAGGACACCTCCCAGTTCTCACTAGTTCATACATCACTGGCCCAACCCTATACTAAGAAACATGAGAATACCTGTCCAGTACCAGGTGCAAGCTTACAGACCTTGAGGTATAGTGTGTAGTGGGGTTATTGTTCAAGTGTATTACTGGGATGTTATATGGCTGTGTGAGCAAGAGGAAAAGGTAGTTCTTGAGGTTTTAGGCATTATTGTTGTACAATCTTTCTCTATCTTGTAAACCCCACAGGGATAGCAAGCATTTGTTATTTATCTGCTAACCTTTGATGGAGTCACTAGTTTTAAACTCTGGTTCAAAGAATTTTGTAAGTCAGCACTTGTTGTGCTAGATGCCTTGTGGTGTCAGGAAATATTGCAGTTGACTGAGAAGGTTGCAACTAAGTATGAGTGCTCTAACCCAACTTTCTTAAGTGCTACCCTCCTTCTCGCTTCACCCGGTGCTCACAACGTAGGGAAGGTTTGTAGATAAATCCTTCCTTCCTTTCACAACCTATCAAATTGGCTGGCACAAAACAATTGAGATAGATTAATGCAAACCTGGCCACCAGCCCACACTTAGTCTACCAACATGGCAGTATCAGCATGACAACAATATATCATAGCTTCTCTAAAGAAAAAGAATGATAACAAAAGATAAGATAAGACCAAATCGACGTAAGGGCGGCACTGTACTGGACAATATTATCAGCAATGAATGAACCTTGGCTGTATAATAGTCCCGGAGTAAGGATATCATAAATCACCCTTCACCAGCGCAAACCGCTCAACCCAAATCCACATTAGCTTTTCCAGAAGACAATCTAAAACAACCTTCCTCCATTGCTACTCCAACCTCCTCCCCACTTCCTTCCAAACACCTCCCAGAGCACCCATACTCCCTCTCCTCCCCCATCGTCAAAACAAGCGAAGCCTCTTCGAGAACCACTATCAGACTCACAAACTCCCTCTCTCTGTCCACATCACAACCAAGCTGACTACGCCAAGACGCAGACTGAAAGATCAATTTTCCATCAACTTTGGCGGTGGAGCGTTCTCTTACTCTTACTCTCACTCTCACGCTCACAGTAGGGATCTTTTACGTGGTGGAGGTTCTCTTACAGTGCTCTAGCGTGTAATGTAGCGTAGGGCAGTGTTTGAGTTGGCGCCCTATGTGTTACTAGGCGTGAGGGACTGTACGAAATTTATTTATTTCTTGGGGCATGGTATGGGGTGAAAGAAAGAAAAAGGATGGGAGAGGGTAGCGAGTTTTACTAAGGGAGGGTGAAGCTCTAACGAGGATTAAAAATATGGTGGCGAGGAACTCTTTTCATTTTTATGTGGGGGGTGCACGTATTATCGAGGTTAAGCAAAAGCGTGCGTTCTTATTTTTTTGGTTTTTTATAAACAATGAGGTCAGGATGAAGGAAGCGAGGTTAAGCACTATTGTGCATTCTTATGTAGCTTGGCTGAGGGCTTGGCTGAGGCTTGGCTTACGTAGTGAAAGAACCAAAACCGGTCCTGATGTAAAAACTGAAATAATAGAGAAAGTTCACTTCTCTAAGGGGAAACAAACACAGAAAGGGAAATTGTCGGTCGAAGGGTGAACAAACACTACCAGGTGTGGGCAAAACGGTGCTCGCACAACTGGAAGTCGAATGGTCGTCCTTGGAAAAACAAATCCGTCGAAGGGGGTCACACTCAAGAAGGAAATGAAAATAAAGTCAGAAAGAGGAAACAAAAATAAATTCACGTTCATTGATGCTATCTCCGCTGTCGGTGTTCTCGCCCCGTCGTCCTCTCCCTCATGTAAAAACTAGAAGTAGTTGTCCCTTATAAAGGCTTCTACCACACAACAACCCACAAACACTAAACACAGTCCCACCAACAAAAACCTAGCTACAATTTCTTAGGTCTATGAAGTAAATTCTAACTTTTCCGCCACTATCCCTAAACCGATTTCCATCCCCACAGATGCACCCCCATTTCGCAAGACATCTCCCTAGATGTGTAAATCTCTCCCATCCACAACTATTCTGAAGTACAAAAGCCAAGAAACTACTAAAAACAACCTATCAGAAGCTACAATCTACCCACTGCCATCATCCTGCTTATATCTCTTTAACTACCATAACGTAGATCAGATATGTCAAATCCCCTTTGGCCCACATGCCAAGTTCCCTGCACATCTCCCATAGCTCCTCGAGCACACTCTACTGCTCCTTTGCCACCTGTAACCAACACCTCTGGACTGTAAGATGGGTAGTCATCTGATCTCGGAACGTAAATGAGGAGATCATCGAAGTGGTAACATTTGGTAATTCTGGGTGGGTCATGCAGTTGGCATACAATGGCAGAAACACCAGACCTCGAGATCCATTCCAATATTCTTGGAGTAGTCCAACAAGGTTCCAACTTCTTTCACTTTTCTTTGGCTTGCTAAAATCTCTCAAGAGAACTAAGTCTCCTGGTTTCAGCTGTCGATATCCAGCAGTCATTCTGGTCTTCGTGTTATCTTGTTTTCTTGCCAACCAGGCAACTGAATCTTCATGACGTTCTTCTCAGGAATCAATGTAAGTATGCAGCTGATCCTCTTGCAGTTCAAAGATTTCAGTACTCTCAGGCATTCCTTTTTTCAACCAGTCATCAATTCCAGCTTCTTCGATCCTTGAGGTAGTAGGATTGAAACCCAGCAGTATCTGTGCTGGTGTATATCCATGAACTCTGATGCATCATGAATTGATACTTAGGACTGCATTTCAATTCTCTAACCTCCAGCAATGAGAAGAGCCAGAAGATATATAATTCAACCAAATTCAACCCATAATCATTGGGACATACTGTTCGCTCAGCCTGACTGACTGGGGATGAGAGATTGCTGAAGGAGAGTAAATGACACCATGGTCCTTCCACATTTGTGAGATCATGTGTCCTGTGAAATAGCTCTCATTGTCTGTATACACTGTAAGCAGCCATCTAACTATCGGAATGATATGGTCCAATAAGGCCTTCACAGTTGACATTTCGTCTGCCTTCTTAACACCCACAGCCGAGAGAAACTGGGAGGAGAAAATCGACTAGAATAAGGATATAGACATTCTCAGTGGCTTCGCATGGTGGATTGATTGGTCCCACATAGTCCATACCAATCATATCACATGGTTTAAACTGTATGATCGATTGTAACTGACCAGCTTTTTGAATCTTTGTAACTTGCTGATAAGGCTCACAAGAGGACAGTAAATGACCAATGTCATATGCTCATGAAGGCCAATATACTTTCCCATGGGCTCATCCAAAAGTAATTCCTAGAGCAAACTGTAGATGACCTTCATGAAGCCTAGTCAAGACCTTCACAACTTTGTTTTCCAGAATGCAAGATGCAAGTTCACCATTCTTTTCTCAGAAAAAAGGCTTCAGGTCTGCTTCATGAACTAGAACATATTTCCTCATCTTTCTCTACAATGCTCACCTCTCGCTTCTTCCCAAATCCATCCATTTCATGCTAAGCACTGCTTTATCCAACTCATCTAACTGGCCTTAGACCACTGCTCCATACATCCCAAATTCCAACCATTTCCTCCACCTCCTTCTTCTCATATCTTGCGCTCCCACTACTATACTCCTGTCATCCTCTTGTTCCTGCTCAATTTCCTTCTCTTGTAAAACCAACACACTAGAAACAACTTCCGAAAATCGTAAAAAAGCACAAGTACCACCCCATTCTCCCAATCCTTTCCAACCAATATCCAGTCCGCTACCAACAGCCCAAAAGGATTGATCTTTATGCAATGCTATGGCTGTAAATGAGTTCACTGTAACATCCATAGCAAGTCTAGTAACAGGAATCAAGGCATCAACTAATGGTTACAAGCCTTCTGAGTCTTCCATAACATGTTCTTTCAGAAGTCAAGTTGGTAGATGAGAAAGACCATCTGCAATACTGATCAAATCAGTTGTTGCTGCTAACTGAAGAAGTCTAAAATCGTATTCACCTAGTCTCTCTTGCCACTTGGCTATTCTCCCATGCACATCATGGTCAGGACCAGTAAGAAGGGTCTTGAGTACCTCATGATCAGTATATATAAAAACATGATGCTTTGATGCCATCACCATCAACCTGACCTCTGCCAGACATCGAATCACAGCTAATGCCTCTCACTCCGAATTCGAGTATCATGTCTCTGCCTCAACAAGCTTAAAAGACATGAACATAATTATTCATTCTGCAGCTCGATGGGCTCCTCAGTTTGATGCTTCTGTTCTTGCTTTAATACCTTCAAGCTGAAATAATATACCCCCCACTCCACGCTTGCTGGCATCAACTGTGAGATGGTACTATACTTTGGGGTTAAGTGATGCCATAGCATTATTCACTATTGCCTGCTTTATTACCTGAAAGGCAACCTCCTTATCCTTATCCCAGATAAACTCCTCTTCAAATGCCTTTTTTCTCATGCACCCATTGTCAGTTTTCTTAACAGCTTCTTCCTTTTCCACCCCATTGTTCAAAATTCATATTAGCTCTACCCGATCAGGAATAAACCATCTCAAGAAAGGTATAAGGTAGGAAAAAGCTTCAACCTCAGTCTGGTTAGCTGGTGTCAGCCATTCAAGAATTGTTTGTCGCTTGCGCAAACATGGCCGCAAACCATTTAGACCTGCTTCCACTCCAACAAAGTTCAAAGAATCACAAAAGAAATGGGATTTTGAGTCCTTCAAATACATAGGTCCCAATGCGCATCTGGGAAAGAACTGCTCATGCAGAAAGCAATACATTTCTTCAAATATCGTAGAACTTCTGTAGCTGTCATCTATCATTCCATCAAAGACAACTTCTGCTGTATCACCAATTAGTGACTCTAACCCTTCCAAAATCACTTGAGCTCCAGCACTATGGTCAAAGCCTTCAGGAATGGCTCCAAACATGAAGCCTCAAAATCTGCTATAGGTATAGGTTCTACCAGTTAAACCTTAACCGATTACATTGTAACAGTACATTCCATATGGTGTCACAAAACCTAACTTCGTCTCGTCTTCAGATCTGACAGGAATGGCCCAGTACGAATTCGCAGCATCTGTAGTGAAGACAAATCTCTTCCCCTTCTTCAAGACAGTATAAACCATTTGTTCAAGTCTTGGACATGGGTATTGTGACTTCTCAGTTACTCGATTGAGTGGAATAAAATTGTGCAACATTCTCAGATGTGCATCTTTTGGAAGTGTCTCTGCTTTGGGCTTTAAAGGAAACTTTGTCCTTTTGCCCCACTCAGAATCACAACGATATATCAAGCTAGCTTCTTCCATCTTAGGAAATAGATGATGACAGAATGCAGTTTTCTCTTCAGTATAAAGGGGTATTTGTACTCAGTATGGTTTAGCTCCTATTGTAAGAATAATGCCATGTTCAATAAGGTCTGTTCTCCGGATCCTTAACAGGTCTGTTTCAAATATGTCATGCCATGTGTATAACATTCTTTTGGCCTGTAACAATTTGTTCTCTGAAGAATGCTGCCAGAGGTGGAGCTTTACAGACACAAATAACTTGTCCACCTTCTCTGATGTTATCATGGTCTCATTTGGAATCTCTCGCTTCTCAGGCCTTTGAGATGTTGGAAACAGCTGGGCCTTATTTCTCATCAATGCTGTTGTTCCTAAAACCTTCAATTCTGTAATGATTTCATCCTGCATTTCCACCAATTCTTCTCCATCTCCATCTCCAAATCCACTCAACTCCTCCAAACCAGTCAACTTCACCTTCTTCTCTCATTTTCCTCCCTCCCACTCTTCATCCACCTTCTCCTCAGTCTCATCTCCTCCTCCTCTAAAACCTCCTATTCCTTTTACCACTTCACACTAAACACCTCCTCCATCAAACATCTAATCATTTATCAAACAATCATCATCTTCCTCATCAATTCTGCCAGGGTCATACATGCATTGCTCTCTTCCGGGATGCTAAAGCGATGCAACTAGATTTCCAAAAGTATGACCTCATTGTTTACATCTTTCCAGTAGTCTATCTCATTCAAGAGGGTTTTTATTGCATCTTCAGCCTCATCATCATCGACATCAAGGACAGATTGTGAGTCGAGATTTTCTACTTTTGTATGAGTGCCACCAATCGGTATACCAGGAACTCTTGATTGGACTCGATCACTACCTTGGATAAATAATGTATGAGAGTTATGGTACTCCTCAGCTCTAACACATTTCAACCAATGATGGGAAAGTAACAATTGGTATGTCTGGGACACAGCAACTTCATAGGCTTTGATTCATGGGAGAACACCAGCAACAATGATATCCAGCCAGACATAATTTTTGAGAACCACCAAATGATTATCTGCCAAACATATTCCCAACCCAGATACCAGAAATCTCAGTAGAACAAGCTTTTCCACCAATCATGTAGAGATTAAATCAAGCATTGCACCAGCATCGACAAGAACATCTGGTAGCTGCATACTACCAACATAAGCCTCGATATAGAGACATTCAATGTTGTCTTCTACTCCCAGAGATGCTTCACTCATGACCTGATTGCCAATTGACATCTTAGAGGAATGAAGAGTTGGAGGCTGGGAGAGTTGTGCTGCATCAGATAACTTTTTCATTCGTATTCTTGGGATTGATGATGGTAGATGCTTGGCCAAGTCATGACGAAGAAATGTTGAACAATCGAGTAACTATAGTAATGTAATCTGTAAACTAGGAGTTGGACTATGAAGTGCATCTTGTATCGTAAACTGTGTCTGACCCTTCATCCAATTGATAGGAGCGACAACACCTTTCCCCTTTGTCTTTTGTGAAGGCACAAGTAAAGACTGGAACAAAGGAGCTTGTAGAACCTGCTGCCCCCTACCAGCAGTATACTCCAACGTTTTTACTTCTCCTTCTCTATCCTTCTTCAAAACATCTCCCTGATCTTCTTCATTTGCCACAGCAGTGATCTCAGGGCCTCTCCCATATGCTAATGGGTTATTAGTAGTCTGAAGAGACCACTATAGACCAGAACCTCCTCCTGTTTCTGCCATTCTTCTCAATACCTTCTGGGCCCTCTGCCCACCAACACTCTCCTCATCTCCATCCTCTACTAGCACTCTTTTCTCCACCAAGGCATTCTCAAAAATCATGCTAACAGCTAGAATCTGGCCAAGAACCACACAAGTATTTTCCACATCTTTCCTGCTTACTGAACAAGGCCAAACACAAGAGAAAGGAGCCAGGGATGATGCCACAGCATTCCCTTGTTCAGGTGCAGAATGTTGTAAGATAATACGTAGTGTAACTTCTGTAACATTTGCACCAGAAAGGGGAGGTTCCAACCTATGATCTTCAACTCTGTAATTTTGCTCTTGCTGCTCACATTCACAGTGAATATGATCTCGAATCTGTTGTTGTTCAAAAGAAGAAACAGCCATATTTGGGCACATATTACAATAGTGACCTCTGGTTCTACAATTAAATCATGTGACTCTAGAATTACCATGATGAACTCCGATTCACATTCCCTGATATCCAGATGACTGTCTTGATCCATAACCTATTGATGTCTCATACATAAACATGAATACATTAAACTAGTCCTGAGTCATATCACATGAAAGAGTTGGGCTCACAGCAGACGATTGAACCAGATCAGCCTTTCCAACTGCATTGACTTGGGGAATTAGAGGTGCAGAATAAAGAATCGCTGGAGGCTGAACATCCTTTCCCTTTTGGGTAGCGCAAAAGGGATCTGGTTTTCCAATTTCCTGCAAGGAAAGATTTACTACTGCTAGAGCTTTAACAAACATAAAATTTGGTGAATCTTTTAGGTCAAAAGTGACTTGTTGATGGCATTCCTGGTCCTTCATGCCTTTGACAAAGGCAATTGCAAATAGGGTATCCATATCCTTGGGAATCTTTCTTGACGACTTCTCAACTCAGTGGACATAATCATGAATGTGCTCAGTCTCCTCTTGGAGTGATGAGAGTATCTCATTCTGCACCGCAAACAATGAAGATGCCTGAGTGGCTTTTACTCCATAGCAGTGCTAAAACTCTTTTACAATCTTGGAATAACTCTTCTTGTCTCCCTCAGGCAATACATAGTACCACCAATGCCATGCATTACCATCATGCTCAAGATTCTGATGGAATAGGTAAATCTTGGATTTATCAGTACCTTCTATGCTCCCAGGGGAAATGGTAAGGTCTCATGAAAGAGCAGCAGTCTTGATGTTATCAAGATATTCCTCAATACTTTCAGGCATGTCTGTACTACCCCCATTAAAAAAAATAATTTTAATAAAAGTTGTGATCCTTGGAGCTGTTAGATAAACAGAGGGAACAGCAGGGGATGATAATTGGGTCTTGGTTTTTTTTATTGAGATGGAAGACAGAAATGAGAAGATAGATGGTACTTACCTGGAAGACGAATTGGCAAGCTGATGGTATCGATGGAGGAGGTTTTCGTTGACATCTATTGCCTTGCTATAGTTAGGCGGGGTAGTTCCCTCTAGGTTGAGGCAAGGAAAATAAGTGGAAACTGAAAAGAAGTAAAGATCGAAAAAGTAAAAAGTAAAATCGCACAAAAGCTGAAGACACAACTAAGTCTCTTTGGTATAGAATCCAAAGAATCCATTTCAGAGCACCAATGAAAGAACCAAAACTGGTCTGGACATTAGAACTGAAATAATAGAGAAGGTTCACTTCTCTAAAGGGAAACAAACACAGAAAGGGAAATTGTTGGTCGAAGGGTAAACAAACACTACTAGGTGTAGGCAAAATGCCACTCGCATAACTGGATGTCGAATGGTTGTCCTTGGAAAAACAAATCCATTGAAGGGGATCACACTCAAGAAGGAAAAGAAAATAAAGTCAGAAAGAGGAAACAAAAATAAAGTTGCATTTGTTGATGCTATCTTCGCTCTCCATGTTCTCATCCCATCATCCTCTCCCTCATGTAAAAACTAGAAGTAGACATCCCTTATAAAGGCTTCTACCACACAACAACCCATGAACACTAAATACAGTCCCACCAACAAAAACCTAGGTACAATTTCCTAGATCTATTAAGTAAATTCTAACTTTTCCGCCACTATCCCTAAACCAATTTCCATCCCCACAGTAGGAGTCAATGTCTCCACATAAGTGTAATAAGAGGTGCAGTCGAAATAGTAAAGTACTATCAACAATGAAACTACAAAACCACAAAACCAAGATAAGTACATAACTTGAGGTAAGAAAATCTGAAAGTTTGTCTTGGAATAAGACAGAGCTAATATTTGTAAAGAATACAAGTATAAACTCCAAACTAGAGTCTATCGTAGTAGCTGGTATACCATCAAGTGAGATTCCTTATTATCTGGTAGCAACCACAGAACACACTGAGGGTGGAGAAGGCGAGGAGTATAGAAAAGTTACAAGTTTCATCAACCCTTAGGCTTGGCCTGGTAATTCGGAGTTGCCAGTTGGAAGAGAAGGTAGTGGGTATGCTGAGGGTACTGGGGGAACTACTCTAGGAGTAAAATCGTTGGTACAGTATGATGCAGAGGAAATCAATCACAAAGTCAGTGGGAGAAAAAGAAAGAGGCTCACTACAGATAACCCTAACCCTAACCCTAAAAGAAATGAATACTACAGCACCAGATGTAAAGAGTTGGATGATTAGGAGAGAAATGAATGGAAAAAAGAAGTTGAGGAAGGTATTTATATATTCAATTGTACAACTTTAGTTTTTCAACTTCATATAATTCAACTTTATATAATTATTATTATTAATTAGGCTAATAAAGTATGATAGGAAAAGGTTCAAGTGGTTGAGCAGTAGCTGCAAGTGAATTTGGACAAGCAATGAATATATGGCTTGAAATAGTATCAGATTGGAAAGAGGAGGAAAAAAGAAAGAAAAAAATGATGATGGAGGAGAAAGATAAAGGCAAAAGGTCAGTAAAAGCATTGTGGGAAAGAATGAGCTAGACAATAAGTGAGAGAAGAGAGGTAGAGGAATGAGAAAGTAGAGAGGAGGAAACAGGTATTAGGACCCTCATAATGAAAGAAAATTTATAGAGCATATTTTCTAAAGTTATGACAGAAATCCAAATGGAAACTATTGGAGATAAACCTTTCACATCATAGAGAAGAACAGTTGATCGAGTTCTATCAACCTTGCAGGATAGCAATAGGTCAGTTATGAAGGAGTTAGCTGAAATGGATGATAAGAGATAGAAAAGAGAAAATGAAAGGTGGAAAAAGACAGAGCAGATTGAGGCAGAAAAGGTTTCTTTGTTAAGGAAGGTTCTGAAACCCAGCTCAGAGATTGCACAAATTGAAAAGGTGGATGAGGAACAGGAGTGCTGTAATAGTAGATGAAGGTTTGAAGATTTAAGTGTATGGGTGGGAGTATTAGAGTCACAGAGTAAAGAGTTGAAGGAAAAGATTGAAAAGCAAAGAAAAGAAACAAATAATAACCTTGTTGCTATTTTAAAGGCACTTAGGTAGAATTAAGTCTCTTATCTACTTTATTCAAATACAAATTAAATTACCATTTCTGATTTTGTGACAATGGAAAATATGAAATAGGAGAAGGAGCTGTACAGGAAAATATTGTACCAGTCTTGGAACCATAGTAACAAGTATGACAATTGGTTAAGAGAATTGAAACCAGATAATAACAAGATATTGGGGATAATCCATACTTCATGTTTTGCTTTAAATTTGTAAATTGAAAAAGCTGCATTATCTTCCCAAATCCCCACTCAATAGCTATCCTCTGCTTTGCCATATAAGTATTAAAAATTGACTCTTCTGAGGTTAGCTCTATACCATTATGCTACCTATAAGCACCAATAACCCCTTCTTCTGAATAGATTACTCTATCACTATAGAGATACACCCTATCCCTTTTACTATCTCTCGCATTTTCGATAACTATCTCCTACATACCATCCTTCCACATGCTCCAATCACCCCTCTTCTCTTCATATCAACCAACTGTGCAAGATATCATTCCATCAGGTATGGTAGTAATGAGAAACTGGATTGAATGCATATGCTTATGCCCAGACCAAATGATTTCTTGATCTTCTGTTTCAGGCCTTGGGTGATATATTTGCTTATACATACCATCCACAAAGACCCAAATAAGTCCTGATATCTCATCCTTCTCTTGTATCTTTTGACAATAGTACGTAAGTTGGACTGGTGCAAGGAGAGCATGATTCCATTGAAGTATTTTGTACCATTGACGATTGATATGTAGGCAGGTTCCATTAAACACACAACTTAACCAACTCTGCCCATGGCCAAAAGTTTCAATACAATCATTATAGTGGTGAGGACATGATAGATGAAAAAGAACTAGAAATAGTGCGGTGGTTGCTGCAGCATAATATTGACGGCCAAAGTGTTCAGAAAGGCCCAATAACCAAGCCAGCTTGCAGATTTGCCTTCAGGTAAATCGCAAAAACTCCAAGCACCAAATATCACTTTTTAAAAATAAATCAAAATTTTCTCTCTTATAAGGAACCTGATAATGTGGGTTCCAGCTTTTAATAATTACTGTTGGTCCACTGAAAATTGCTATAATGAATCACAATTTTCCCAGATGCTGAATCAAGAATCTTGTACATGCATCTGCATAAGCGGTCTCCTCTGCTAGGTCAAAGGAGTGGTTTGAAGAGAGGAGGAGGTAAAGGAAGAAGATAAGTTATTTTGCAGTTTGTAGGAAAGCTTCTTGGACACCATTTGACATTTTCTTTTAGATATATATTAAAGAAATGGTCTTGAATATTGAGCTCATTCTTGAGGATAGATCCAAATTCTCATGAGTGTGGTAATAGATATTTTTCCTCACTCTATAATGTGATCTTGAACCAATTATATGTTTTGATTACATCTTACATCATATACATGAACAGGATTTTTTTCCGTTCTTAATTTGCAACACAGAAACACTGTTGCCGGGCTTATGCACTCTAAAGGGGTTTAGTGAATGTGGTTGCTGTGGTGATATAAGAACACATGCTGGTGCTTAACCTCGATATTAGGGGTAGGTAAGGTTGTTGCTATCCTTTTTGAACCCTTCCCAGTTGAGGAGTTTATTCTCATGAGCTGGTACACGGACTTGTAAACTATTGTAGGATAGAGCTGGAGATGGGATTATATGGGAAACTGCAGTATCATAGCTCGAGTCTAGATCTGTCTCTAATCATAACCTCTCACTCGCTCATTGTTTCTCTACCCTTGTTGTCATGAATGCATTAAAAGAATGTTCCTGGAATGACATTGGTACTTGGTGTTAGGAATGTTGGTTGGTATTTGGAATGATGTTGTTGGTATTTGGTGTTAGGATGCTGTTGTTTGGAATGAGAGTTGGTACGGAATGAAAGGGAAATTCTGGTGGTTGTACAGGATTTTGGAGTGCATAAATAATTGATGCCATCACCGTCAATTCTTGAATATCAATATCTATCAACTATAACAAAACTCACTTTATCTTACTTGCTCAATTTTTCCACGCCTTCTACTTTCCTCTCTCTCTCAATCCTTCTCTCCAAATTTCAGGTTATGAGCCCGACTCTCTGAGCGCATAACCTGTATCCTACATTTACCTACGTCCACCTCATTTTGTCACACCTACTTCGCCTCGTTTTGCCTATTTCATTTCTTTTCATTTTGTTTCCCACAAAAGCTTTCTTCACTGCATTGCCACGCCTCAAGATCCACCATGCAGCCCCTCAATCAAACTACTGGCACCACCCTTCCTACCCGCATGATGGACCCCAGACCTTCACGTGTTTACATGGATGAACTCTACCATTGTAAGTATGGGGAAACAAGCAAGCTAACCCATTACAATTATGCATGCTGGAAACATGACATTGAATTCTTTCTCCAGGCTGAATCTACCCTAGCGATCATGCTCAGAGAAGAGGTTAACCCAGGGGGTTGTGGAGCAGCAGACTTCGAACACCGTTCTGATAAAGTGGCTGCGATGATAAATGCATCCTGTCATTCATCTGTTAAGAATTATATTAATTGCATAAGAGATCGCCACCTCATGTGGTTGGAGCTAAAAACAAAACTAGACACCTCGAACACCTGTGCTAGCAATACCACACTCCTTAGAAGCTTTAACCAACTGCGCCCTACCAGTAACTCCAAACTCGTAGAATATATAACCCATCTACTAGATTGCCATCAGGAGTTAGAAGGAACAGAACAAGCAATTCTGGATGAAACCTTCATCATGCACCTAGTCACTACCCTGCCTGCACAGTGCAACACCATCATTGATATTATAACCCATCAGTCAGCAGAACGCCAGACAGTGGACTATGTGATTGCCACTCTCATTGAATGGGAGATGTCAGTTCAAGGTCAACAAAGTGAAGTTAGATCAAATGCAGCTGTCAGCAGCATGATGACATCCAGGAATGTCTTGTTGTCTACGAGTGGAGAAGTTGGAGGCTTTTGCCATGGTGGAGGAGGATGAGGTCGATTTTGTCAATGCGGGAAATACTAAAACAACCAAGCAACTTCTCGAGCAGCCTTTTCGATCTCTTGTTAGTACTATAATAGACAGGGTCATAAGTAAGAAGATTACCTTACGAAAAAGAGAGCAGATAAGGCATTATTGGAATGACTACCGGAGAGAAATGCTTCTTCAGCCAATGGTCCTTTGGAATCGTCTTTTATGACAGTGAAGGCACTTATTGCTGCCACTCCTCAAACTCTCAGCAATGAGGCTTGGGTTATTGACTAAGGTGCCTCTCACTACATGTACCATGAGAGGAAACCTTTTAGCATCCTTCAAACCCTGTCAATGCCGGTTAAGGTTTCGATGGGCGATAGCTCATGTATTATCACAACAGCTTCTGGCCTCATCTCCCTTCAGCTTCCCAGTACCAGCATCTTGATCAATGCACTCTTCGTACTGCAACTCCAATATTGTCTACTCTCAGTTAGTAGGCTTTCAGTATGATATCATGTTTGGTTTATGGCTGGAGTGCGCTATATAGGAGATCTTTATGACAGAAGTAGTCGTAGTATAGCGCTTGGAAATTTAATTGATGGTCTGTATCAGTTACGTACCTCCCTTGCTTCAGCTCATGCTAGTTATAGTCAAACCACCAGCAACATATCAGTTTTGTTCAACAGGGCATCAGCACAGAAGATACCACTCACCTTGTGGCACCAGAGACTTGCCCACCTCAGTCTCGACACCATCAAACTGCTCATTCCACCATCATCCTCCAAAGATACATTGATTCCGCAAGGCATATGCGATATATGTACCAAGTCCAAGCATCAACGGAACATATAGCGAGCACCAGTTGAGCACACAAAATACCCATTTCAGTTAATTCATTCTGACCTTTGTGGACCAATCACACCTGAATCAACATTGGGGCTTAAAAACTTTATTTTGTAAATTGACGACTTCTCACAATCAGTCTGGGTTTATTTTTTTGTGATCGGAAATAGTAATCGAGGTCACTTCTGTTTTTTAGGAGTTCAAGGCATCTCTTGAGACTAAATACGCTGGATGGGCTATCGCACAGTTCCGGTGCGACAATGGGCGTGGTGAATATGACAACAACCTTTTTCGTGGAATACTGCATATCTCAGGAATCTCATTCAAGCCTTCTCCTCCTTACACTCAACATAAACATGGTGTCAGTGAATGGATGATTAGGACCCTTGTTACCAAAGCACGAGCATTGTTATTCGACTCCCAGTTACCTAATCACTTCTAGGCCGAAGCGATTAATACCACAGCATATCTACACGGCCACTCTCCATCCTGCTCCATACAAAATAAGACTCTCTATGAACAACTACACAATTGCCAACTGGATATCAGTCATCTTCATTGGTTTAGATGTGTTGCGTGCAAGTTAATACCAGAGGAGCAAAGGCAAGGAAAGTTTGCCGAACGCATGTGGGAATGTGGATTCCGTGGATACATTCACGACATGTCAAAGATCTGGAGACTTTGAGACCCAGTTGGAAAGCGTGTTGTTCAAGATTCAGATGTCAAGTTTGATGAATCACAGGTCATTGGAAACTCCATTAGAGGTGATGATGAGTCTGCTGCGAGTATACTAAGGACATTCATTGGAGATGCAGATGAGGATAATGATCATGCTTGCAATCCAAATCTGTTGGAAGATGAGAATGAGGATGTCATGGAAGACATAGGAGATGCAGATGAGGACATTGTTGAGAACAATTACCCTTGCATGCCTGAACCGCATTGAGAACAGACTCCCACCAAAGGTGTACCTGCATTACGAAGAGAATCACGTAACCAAAACTACAGGGTCAAAATCCCCACCAAGAGTATACCTGTGTTATGAAATGAATCCCGTAACCGAAGCAGCTGGGTCGAAATCCCCACCGAGACTATACCTGCATTACGAAATGAATCCCATAATCGAAACTGCTGTGTCGCAATCCCCACTGAGAGTATACCTGCGTTACGAAGAGAATCCTGTAACCGACACTGCTGGGTCGAAATCCCCACCGAAAGTATACCTGCGTTATGAAATGAATCCCGTAACTGAAACTGCCATGTTGAAATTCCTGCAGAGAGTATACCTGCATTACAAAATGAATCCCATAACCGAAACCACCAGGTTGAAATCCCCACCAAGAGCATACCTGTGTTATGAAGATCATCCCATAACCATCTGATAGCTTGTATGGCTGTCGAGGATAGCATTGTGGATGCTATGGTGGATGAGTGTGACCCGACTAGCTACGGGGAAGCACTTCATCAGTTGTGTTCAAAGTACTAGAAGAGTACTATGAGAGAGGAATATCAGTCCCTCATGATGAACAAAACATGGTCGTATGTGAGCAGCAATGTGATACCCACTCATATGAATATTATTGCATGCCGATGGGTATTCCAGAAGAAGACCAATCCAGATGGAAGCCTCAGATATAAAGCACGCATGGTCATTAAGGGACATGAGAAGATCCCCGGAGTTGACTTTGGAGACATGTTTGCACATGTGGCAAAGCTTGTAAGCTTGGGGTTGATTTTAGCATATGCTTCACTGCATCATTGGCATGTGCATCATATGGATGTGGTAACTGCCTTTCTGAATCCCCCTATTGATAATGACATATACATGCAGCTTCCCGAAGGCATTGATTGATTAGGTCCTGAAGTGGATTTGAAAAAGATCTGTGAATTGAACAATGCACTTTATGGACTTAAGCAAGCTCCCCGGCTAAGGTAGAAGCATATCGATCAATTGATAATGTCGATCAACTTCCAGCAATCCGAAAAAGATTCAAATTTATACATTCGATCATCTTATCCTCCAAAAAGAAATGTTCCAGAAGTTCTTATTCTACTCTATATTCATGATCTACTGATAACTGCACCAGATACACAGAGTATCGATGATGTGAAGACACTGCTGCACCAGAAATATCAAATGCACGATCTAGGAACGATTTGTCAGTTCTTAGGCCTCGAAGTAACTTGGGCTAACCCTGACACCATTCTAGTACATCAATCTCAGTTCATCACAACAGTCCTAAAACGCTTCGGTTTGAACCACTGTAATTGGGTAGCGACCCCTATGGAACCTGGCTCAAAGTTATGATCATCACTAGATACAGACATGAGTACATTAGTCAACACTGGCAACTATCAGTCCTTGATTGGAATCCTAATGTACCTTGTCGTTGGCACATGTCCGAACATTGCATTTGCAGTGGCCACACTAAGCAAGTTCAATTCGTGACCAAACACCACCCATCTTGCTACCACGAAATGCCTGCTCCGGTATCTCAAGCATTCGCAGAACCTTGCTCTTACCTCTGGAAAAACAAATGAACCTAGTGGACATTACCAGACGGACCGACACGGATATTCAGACTACGACTATGCTGGCAACACTGAGGACTGGAAATCTATGAGTGGTTATGCCTTCATCCTTGCCGCCAATGCAGTCTCTTGGAGAGCGAAGAAGTAAAAGTTGGTTTCACTATCCACTTTGGAAGCTGAACACATTGGTTATTCAGCAGCAGTAAGAGAAGGAATATGGATGAAACGTCTTTACAACAAGATTACTGGAGAAGTATCAAGACCTCTTCCTATTTCCTGTGATAATCAAGGAGCAATCGATATCACCAGGAATCCAAAGTTCCATGAGAGAACAAAGCATATCGATATCAAATATCACTTCATCCGTACATCCTATGAAAATGGAAATATCGAACTCAATTTTGCCCCAACTACCGAACAAACCACTGATGTTCTTACAAAATCACTGCACTGCAATGCTAATTGGAAACACACCTCACGCTTAGTTCTCGTAAAGGTATTCTAGGATCTGGTTAGGTAAAGGCAGTTTAGGCTTTGATCAGTCTTTTGGTTATTTTTATTTCTCTTAGTTACTTTTTCAAACTTAGTTGTTTTTCAAACCTTTTTACTTTTCTTTACCTGTATGGTGGCACTCTTTTTCCCTGATCACAAAATCTGACAGGTTTTTAATGAGGCCGGCCAAAGTTACCATGTCTTTCCTTTCATGTGTCTTCTTCCTTGCACTCTACGGAGTACTAGGAATAGTGGGAGTGTTGTCAGGAATGTGTTAAAAGAATGTTGCCGGAATGACATTAGTACTTGGTGTTAGGAATGTTCGTTGGTATTTAGAATGATGTGGTTGGTATTTGGTGTAAGGATGCTGTTGTTTGGAATGAGGGTTGGTACGGAATCAAAGGGAAATTCTGGTGGTTGTACAGCATTTTGGAGTACATAAATAGTTGATGCCATCACCGTCAATGCTTGAATATCAATATCTATCAACTATAACAAAACTCACTTTATCTTGCTTACTATATTTTTCCACGCCTTCTACTTTTCTCTCACTCTCAATCCTTCTCTCCGAATTTCAACCCTGTTGAAATATGCTTCTGGCACTACTGTCATGTCACTTGCACTATTGCATTTCCCCTTGCATTAGACCTTATGGCTGAGTCTAGATCTCTAGTCGAGACCCCTTACACTATTGGATGTACTCCTTAAAACTCTTTTATTCTTCTTTCTTTTGTTATTGTTATTGTTCGCTCGACCCTTTTTGTCTCGCTCCCAACAGGAGATAGTCAGGGTCTTTCGTCCTTCCCTTTGAGAAAGCTAAGCATTCTTGTTTCTCAAGCAAACAATAACTTTGTTGTATCATTATTCCGTTCCAATATTCTCACAATACACCCTATTGGAACTTCCTTCCGTATCTGGTAAAGGTAGCTTGGCTAGCAGAGGATGAGATGACATCGGCATCATTGTGGTAACTAGTACTCTCTGTGATGAAGGATGAGAAGACATGGACGTCACTGTGGGAGGACAGTGACTGCTTTCTCTATGTATAAGTACCAAGCATGTCCCCAAGCTAGTTTTATAAGAAGGAGAATAAGAATCAATGAAGGTTGTTACAACACACCCCACTCCCCGAGTCATGTCTGAGGTGGAGGATATGATGCCACTAAACCCACCCGGTGGATCACTTGTATATATCAAGAATCCGTGTCACGGTAATTAATCGCAGAAACTATTGTGTGCACTCCGAAGATGATGTGTTGGAATATTTTAGCGGCTTCTGTTTTCCAGGGGGGTGTATGTAGTAATACCCCAAAGAATAAATATCGGAATTCGTAGGGGTTTATTGGTGGATGTTCTGATTAGGTTGATTTCCTACGGATGTAGAAAAATAAAAATAAAAATAGAGAAAAGAAAGTAACGAGAATAGTGTGATCATACAGCCGGACTCCCCATCAAGAAGTGACTGGGCGCATCTATTAACAGCTGAAAAAAAAAAAATCAAGAATTAAAAAGATGTATAGAAAAATCAAGAGGAATGGCAAGCGCGACTTTACTGCACCACCCCATCCAAAGAAACATTACCCCTTCATCCTTCATCTCGGAGGTGTCACGGATGAGGCAATCGTTCGCGGCATGGATAAATATCGCTAGGGCAAAGCTTTTAAGAGTCACTCGATGACCCCTGAGCTCTCTCTCGATCAATAACTGCATGTTGGTGCAGAATCTCCGCTTCATCGAATTATCGCTTATCATACATCCTCCCATCTAGCTTAATGGTACTCTGGAGGGTGTGCCAATTATCTAGCCCAAGAGTCTTCTCTCCCTGCCAGCGCACGTAGATGTAGCCTCTCAACTTCGTCATACTCTCTCCGCTTGCGCAATGCCCCAGCTAGGTTGTAGATGCACCTCAAGGTGTCTCCATAGTCTGATCCAAGCATCTTTTCTGCTCCCATCAACGTACGTCGATACATGACCCCGGCTTCGTGGTGCTTTCTCAGTGCTACCGCAAGGTTGTTGGTGCTTAGCAAGGTATCTCGATGATGTTGTCCAAGTATTTTCCTACTGCCTGCCAGTCCACGTGGAAGAATAACCTCGACCTGGTCGTACCTTTTTCAGTGTCTCGATAATGACGTTCACGCTATGCATGACAGGTGGGTGATAAGGCCTTAGAGAATTCTCCAATATCATAAAATGCCATCATGTCATTAGCCCATCGCGCCGATCCGACTTTCTATCAGCGCTACTACCTCCTTGGGTCCCTGAGCTCTCGCCCGATACAGTGGCGTCCAACCATTGCCCTCGACCGGATTGTGTCTAACATCCGCCCGCTCGAGTAACATCTTCACTATCCTAGTTTTCCCGGGCCCCACGGCCAAATTGCGATCGACATCTTCCCGGGCCAGTAGAATCCTGAGAATCTCCTCGTGGCCACACAAAGTAGCCAAATAAAGGGCCGAAAACCCCATCATGCCGAGACGATTGAGGATGATATCCCCCTGGCAGAGCAACAGGATGACCATTGCCACCTGGCCCCAGGTGATCGCGACTGAAATGGGTGATTGCCCGCTATTGTCTCATGAGTTCGGATTGCGATTTCTTGGGATGCGGGAGCCAGATAGACACTTAGGATTGATCGACCCCTTAACCTGTTTTTAGGCACTGGTTCTTTTTTTGATCTCCTAACTCTAAAAAGCAATAACAGTGGTTTATCTTCAACCTGGCAAAGTCCAAATTCGCTGGTTGGCAAAGCCAAACTTCTACAAGTGAGCCATTTTCTTGAATAAGTGATATTCGAACTAATCAGGGTGATTGTCTTGCCTATCACTGCTGTGGGTGAAATTTGGTATACACGAAGGGATGGAGTAATTCAAGGTTTGGTGATTTGAGGGTTTGTCATATCTAATGGTGTATCTTCAAGCTACAGTATTATAACATTGCGCCAAATAACATTCTCAGCTATCCAATATGCAATACTCTCTCGAAATCCCTGGATTATCTTCTACCCAGCCAACCCTTCCTCCTCTAAAGCAACCCACACAAACACGGAAACCCCACCACATCAAAAACGGAAAAAGAAGAAAAAAGACGAAGAAAAAGGAACATGAACCCGCAAAAACACTCGCGGAAGAGGATTAATGCTAATAGGAAAAAAAGAACACCGGGGACCACCAGTGTGTTGGACTAGTGTGATAACCAACTACACTACAAAACTGCACTACAACTTTGGATTGATAACATGTCATTCAAGACTATGCGGGACAATAATGTTTGCGAGGAAGGGGTTCGCAAAACTACAGGTTAAACGAGTTTTGAATTGGGAATATATCTATTTCCAAACTGAATAAAAAGAAAAAGCTGAACGAAAGGGCAAGTGAGAAAGACGAGAAACCAAAATAGTCTTCCCTTTTTTTTTAACTTTTAAGTTTTTACCCAGTTGGAACCCATGAGAATGCTAAATAGAGAGAATTTTCACAAATTAGATATGGGTCAGTTGAGGATAGAAATCTGCAGCTTACTAGCATTAAACCTTCCGGGTGGGATGGCAGTCCACATTATAATCCTCCTTGCAGTGCTTCAGCTCCTGGAGCCACGGCTGCCTTGGTTTTTTGTCCCCATTGACGGCCCTCATGGTGTAGTGGCAACATTCTAAGACCATTGACGGGCAGAATCGTATATCGTCATGTACGGCTACAATATCGGCGCGGGGGTTCTCTCGAGTGTTAGCAAAGTGCGTTCCAATATGACCCAACCGCTCCTGCGCATCAGAGAGGTCCTTTCCAAGATGGTCCAACAGCTCCTGAGTGTCAGTGAGGTCCTTTCCAATATGGGCCAACCTCTCCTTGATGCCAGTGAGTTCGCAAGTGACGTTTTCGAAGAACTCATGTCGTCCTTCACACCTGCAACCACAGTGAAGCCGCCTGCGACAAACTGGCCCAAATGGTGATGCATTAGGGCCCGAGTGGCACTGGATACTATTTCAATTAAAACTAGTGACCAAATTGTTGGGGAGAACCTGCTATTTTTCACTGTAACTCTAATTGATGCCATGGGACCGGTCAGTGAGTTCATGTAACAGTCACCAAGGCCACATGTGAATTCCGGAGGTTAGTCTCCAGCCTCAACCCATAGACTTCCCCAGTATCGCACTTCAACCGTGAGTGATGGCCACTTGTCATCATCTGCCCACGTATCAAATGGTTTGAAGGCCCCGTCACCCTCTTTGAGACTGCCACTAGGAAATTGGAATGTGGTGGTCACAACAGGACACAAAGTATATTCTGAATATCTGGGAATGTTGGCAACCTTGTTCTGGACCTTAAAACAAACTCCAGCTCACGATTTCGTACACAGCACTGGGCATCAGTCTGATAATGCGCGATTCCATTGTTTGCTCGTAAGTGAATCGGGCCGCTTTGCGGATACCGAGTTCCTCCATTTCCTCCCCGATGGGCTCAACCAGGTCTTCTGCAGCACCTGTGATAAGAATGAAGGGTCCGGTTTCTTATTGAAGACATTTTTCAATTTTACCATCAATGTCATTGGCCAGGTGGACAGCGATTGAGAATCCCAGTTTGTTCTCATCTTCAATGCGGGTGGATAGTGTGGTGAAGGCCGAGCTGAAAGATGCAAAGTCAGATGTGATTGGATGGGTGTCCTCATCAGCATTCAGGGGCTCGATTGATGCAGGCATAGCATAGCAGAGGTTCTTGGAGGAATCGAATGTGATGGAGGAGGTGTAGTGTGTTTTAGGGTACTTTCAGAAGTGCGATGAGGGAGATAGTGGTTAAGACTGAGTTTGTGGGAAAGAATGCGCGGATAGGTAGAGGAAAATTGGTTCAACGAAGTAGAGGAGTAGCAGGACGATGTTGAAAAATGGTAGAAAGGGGAGTGAGTACAGGCTGTCTCACCTTCGGCTTCTGCCATAGTATCAAGGTTACTTAGGGGACACTTTGGCATACCTTGTTTTCAAATCTTTGGAATTTGGGATGCTGTGCTTGGAATCGTGATGACACAGAATTTGAAATTGGAGACTTGTAGACTTGTGTAAAGGTGTTAAAGTTTGTTGGATTTGGTGACGTAGGCATTGGTAGAAAGCGTGGGTTCACTTTGAATGTGGCATTTACTGGAACAGAGAGCCTGGGAAGACTTTTAAAGTTGAATATATCTACAATTAAGGAAACAAGACCAGTGTATGAAAATCAATGGATTGTATGTAGCTTAACATCTTGCACATACAACCTTGTAACAGGAGGCCTGATGAATGAGGGTTTCTGCAATATGTACAGCTGAAACTGAATGGTTTTCAGGACTACTAAGGTTTTATCATTATTTGATACCAATTTGAATAGTATGAAAAATATAAACAATTCGATTATCTGAGTTTAAAGAATGAAAAAAAACAGCAATTCTAAATACACATTACGGATCCTCTCCAATGCTCATTTCAAATCTATATCCTGCTAAACAGCTCAACATTTCAAACAGTTATTTGACTCAAAATCAGTGTTTCAGATGGCCAAAACTCCCTTATTACTAACTCGAGGGGATGAGGTGTAGCATACTCAGATGCACACTATAAACTGGTATGTTGTTGAATGTATGAGATATATGGTGTACATTAGCGGCCTCATTCCCAATGAATTGGTCCAGACAATGCTGATACATTAGATAGAGATGGTGGGACATGTCTGTTACAGATATGTATTGGATATGTTAGAGTTAGCTGCTAGTTGAGGATATGAGATGTTAGTGGATTTCATATGTCATTAGTTAGTTTCTCTTAAGTTTCTCTGAGTTTCATTTTTCCCTTACAATCTCTATAAAGATTCAATGTTTTCCTTTAGTTATTCGCTATCAATGAAACTCCTGTTCTTCATCATCACATCCTTTCATCAATTTATTTGTTCTGTGTGATGCTTTATCTCTTTCATTTCTACAGATATAAAAACTCAATTACTATTCTATTATTCTTAGTCATCCACTGCTACCCACTGAAGTGACTATATTGAAGGTCAACTACCATTGAACACTAAATACTTTACAGGTTATGAGCCCAGGTTCAGTAGACTGAACCAACTCTGGAATTGATAACAATAAACAAACATACACTATGGTCTTTGATAAGACCAACTCCTCCAATACACTATCTTTGGTAATGAAGTAGCTCTCATGATGAGTAACTCAACGATCAGAATGAAACCAATTGGAATCCCACAGATCGATAAGCTGAAGGGAGCTGCCAATTTCCATGGATGGTGATCGATAGTTACCGCCTTCCTTGACATCATGGGCATATGGATAATCATGAGTGGCAACACACTAAAACCCACTGATCTCACTTCTCTTGTGGCATGGATGTAATCCTCAGAGAGGGCAAAGGTGTTTCTGCTACTCAATGTTGACAAGGCACAAAGACCCTGCATGTCTAGGGCACCAGATACTCTAACAGTTGGGAAATGACTGGAAGAAAGGTTTGACCATAAAACAACTATTACCCTTCATTCGCTAATGAAGATGATGCTCATGATATGTTGTTAGAACAAATCTAACATTGTCACACAAATTGAGCAATTTGATAAACTTTGGGACTGCCTCCTACAGATAACCTCCAAAGTCATGACTGCAGCTATGCTGACAGATGCTTCTCAGACTTGTAATAATGAGACACTAAAAACTGTCCTCTATCCTCTTGCTTTGTCACCTATTGCAAAAGGAGCATTTTTCATCACCACCCTTATGACCTCATTAGATAATGTTATCGATAATCTTACAACTTATGATACAATAACTTACACAGATATATATAACAAACTTCTTGTCGTCTACCCAGCTGCCTCACCAACCTCTCTCGAAAATTCTGCTTTTGTGGCTACTAATAAGTACCACTATTGCAAGGGAGGAAACAAGAGTAAGGAATGGAATGGTGATGGTAAGGTTTGTGGGTATTGTGGATCTAAAGACTTTAAGGGGATAGAACATTTAAAATCAAAATGCCAAATGCAGAAGACAGAATGAAACGAGATTGCTGCCATCATCAGAGTAGCTACATGACCAACAAACAGTGGTTATGCCTTCTCTACCAGTGAGATAAAGTATCTTCATGGCACATAGATCCTTGATAGTGGTGCAAGCTATTATATGAGGAATATCCTCAACTTGTTGGAAGAGAGATGACCGATTCACACAACTGTCACTGTTGGGAATGGAGAAAAGGTCCATGTAATGACTATTAAGACAGCTACAGTTATCATTCTCCTACCATGCAGCTCTTTACAAGAAATTACTCTTCACAACATCCTTTTTATCCCTGAAATCTATTTTTCTCTGATATCATGATGTAAGATTGCTGAGATACGAGCTGAAAAAATAGGAGATATTAACAGAACAAAAATCTACAAAGATAGCTGACTGCTATTCAAAGAAATACTATTTGCAGGTATTGAAATTGTGAGAATGCACAGACAAGAGACAGCTACAATTACTGTAATGCAGCTACATTGACAACTAGGGCACCTTCTACTGTCTGCTTTCACTACCCTGAAGGGTAAGGTAAGTGGAATCCAGGATGATGACATCCCAAAACTACAAGGTGATTTTTTTCCGTGATCCTAGTACAAAAGCAAAATTTAACTACAGAATTCCGAAGTTGCATACATTAAAGGCTCAGACACCTTTCCATACTGTTCAAACTGATATCTGTGGACCTTTCAGTCACATAACCCCCTCTGGCAGCCGCTATTATATTTCCTTTATTGATAGATTTAGCTCCTATAGTCCAGTCAGGTTTCTCAAGAGCTGTGATGAGGCTCCCAGAACTTTGATGGAAATGATTAATTTTAACAAATGTCAGTATGATGTCAGGATAAAGAAAATACAGTATGACAATGCTAGTAAATTTGTCTACATGAAATTCACAAGCTAACTTTGAGCACTAAGGATACACTAAAAGCTGAGTATAGCTTACATATACAAGATCAACGGAACAGCTGAATTATTCAATGGTAAAATTTATGGATTAGCAAGAGCACTACTGTACGATTCCAGCCTACCACTGATACTCTAGGCTGAGGTAGTCACCCTGGCCACCTACATGAAGAACTGGTTACTACATGCCTCCTTGTAAGGTGAGACACCATACACTCTGCTTGAGAAACAGAAGCCAGATGTCAGTACCCTCCATGCATTTCAATCACCTCCCTCTGTTTACATTCTCCAAGAGTGATACCATGTTGCTGGAAAATTACTTCCTCCTTCAGAGGAAAGTTACCTAGTAGGATATATTGAGCAGAGAAACCAGTTTCGCTTCTGGGTACCTATAGCTGGGCAAGTAAAAGTTTGTCGTAACTTTAAACCACATGGGATGGAGCCCGCACATTCTATAAGAGGTGCTGAAATTATCTCAGTAGGAGCTGACAGCAGAGAACCAGTACGACCTTTTTACATGGCAACGGTCGAATAGCGACAACGATCCAAAACGAAAAATGCCAAGATTCACACTATAAGCGATCACAAGAAAAGGGGGGGGGGGAAAACTGTTCTTCAACTCAACAACAACTCACTCAAACTAAACTAATGGTAATGACAGGATAGATATAAGAAAACAACAATGTCCTCCAGTTCTTCCTGAACACTTTCTCTCTCAGGTGTGTCCCCCTTCCTTTCGCAAACACAAAAGCTAACACAGATGGAAACACAAAGGAAAGACAAACTCCGGCTCTCTATTGCCTCTCTACGTCCACCTTTCCCGCTTGCCCTTACGGCCATTCTGCTCGCACAAACTCGCACACATTCCTGGTGCATTCCTGATGCATTCCCGGTGCATTCCCGGTGCCTTAATGCTTTCCCGGAAAGCTAAACTGCCGCGTGCGCCTGAAGCCAAAGTGTGCTCCCAGCGAACAAACGAATGATCACGAACCCCAAGAGCAAACCATCATGCTCGAGCATGCCGAGCAGCATATTCCAACAATGCATTGAGACTTGCCTCTAGGCCGACGAAATCTAGTGAATCGCTGAAGAAATAGAACTTGCAATCCTTCAGATACATAGGGCCCAAAGCACATCTCAGGAAAAACCTTTTGTGCAGGAATGGATGCATATCCTCAAAGGTCGTTGAGCTCCTATAGCTATTGTCGATCATCCCATCGAATGCTTCATCACCGCTATCCCCGATCAGGGACTCAAATTCTTCCAGCTGTCTCCGCATCCCTTGATAATACTCATAACCTTGGGGAATTGTGCCGAACACGAGATATCTGAGTTGGCTATATGTATGTATCCCATCAGTTAACCCTTGACCCATGAAATTATAGCAATACATGCCATATGGAGTAATGAAACCTAGTTTGGTCTCATCATCTGGTCCAACTGGAATGGTCAAGTAGGAATTAGCTGAATCAGTGGTGAAGAAAAACCTTTTCCCCTTCTTCAAAATGGTGTAAATGATCTGTTCAAGTCGCAGACAAGGGTAATGAGACTTCTCAGTGACACAGTTCAATGGGATAAAATTGTGAACCATTTTCAATCGATTATACATTGAGAGGGTTTCCACTTTAGGCTTCAGTGGAAACTGGGTTCTCACTCCCCATTCAGAATGACACCAATAGATCAACCACACTTCCTCCCTTTTCGGTATGAGGCAATGACAAAAAGCAATCTCTCCCTCCATGTAAAGTGGTATAAGTGTGTGATGAGACTTTGCTCCAGGCATCAGGATTATCACATGCTCGATTGTAATCGGGGTGCCCTAGAGGAATATGGATCCTAAGTTCATGACCACACTGAAGTGACTCAAAGATCAATAAGCAATAATCAACAGTAAAGTAAAGAAGAATCAAAACAGTAAAACTTAATATCATTAAGCTGCAGCTTCATTCAGTAAGTTTCTCAAGAGGTAGTTGATTGCCAGAGCAGAGTGGGACTCGTATATAGTTTAAGTAGAATATCATATACTGCCAGTTCCCACCCATCACTACTCTAACTTAATCATGAGCACACCTATCTCCTCCAGGCTGACCAATACACACCACTAAGGACCTTATTCCTTTGTGGATGTTGGGCTGCTCTGGCTAAATCTTGTTCCAACATTAAGTGTTTCAAGTGCTGCATCTCTAATGCGATCACAGGAGAAAAACTCTTGATATCATTGACATGCTAGTGGGGAACTATCATGCAACTGAGGAGATATACCACTTACAAACTCTCATACCCATATGCATTTCATCTATGCAAGCCTTTAGTAGACATAGCTCTCAAGATCAAGCTGAACTTTCTACTTCATTCTAATCAGGTCTTTGCCTGATAGGAAAGTCTACTCAGCTCCCCCAGGGGGGTACCTTGGTGATTGGCTTGGTGGGCACTACCCACAGTCAACTCCCTGAAAGCACCCCTACCATGATAAGAATCATGCTTTTAGAGTTCACAAACAACCCCAATAGTCTTACAGCAATTGGGCACAAGTTGTGCCTATGTGCAATTCACCTGCCCCGAGATGCTTCAACATCTTCCGGGCTACCCCAGGACTACTCGGGAGGCTCTGTACTACCCTTCCAGTATTACCTGAGTAACCCCTTCAGTTCTTATCCATTTTATACATATTTGGTACCAGAGGATAGCCCTTCCTCTGGAGCATACCCTATACTCTCTCATATATTCTATGGACCGTATCTGGTTGGACGGACGGTGATAACCTACACAGTGTTACAAGATAGCCTCCACTCAGTTCCTTTTGTTAGGAAGGGAGCAACTCAATAACCGTAGGCCTATGACATGCGGTTCTTACGCTGGGGTCGCAGGGGGGTGTTAGGAATACCTCTGTAAAATCCTAGGGTATTTGGAGCTCTGTAGCGCCTCCCATAGGCCCTCATGCGCTACCAGGTTTGTACCATTTGGATTTTACTGGAGTGCCCAATCCTTATAGAATCGCCCCCTGCCACATGTAAGTACCTCTATGTGCTAGGTAGTGTGACTTGGGTGCTATGTCAGGATAACTAGGACCTAATGGTAGGGTAACCCAGGTCTCATGTCAGGGTAACTCAGGTCTCATTACATGAGACTTCCCCGAGCCCACCTTATATACTATAGTCTTATAATGCGTAGTTATCTCCTATAGTGAACCAAACTATCCTCAACCATTGACCTCTAGGTCTCCATTATGGGTTTAAGAATAGTTTACTGTAAGACACCTTCTGGTTGGTCATTACATTGATAACGTCTGTTTTTCGAATTTTCAAATGATCTGTTTCGAAAACATCCTTCTACTTAAACAACATCTTCTTGGCTTTCACTAAATCCATGGTGGTAAGGTGCTATCTCAGTTATAACCTTGTCAACTGGAACCAAACATTGATCTCCTCAGAAGTGACTGAATTTTCACTGACGAGATCATGCTTGACTGGTCGACAAGGAGTCTGAAACAATTAGGCCTGGTTTCAGGTCAACGCCATTGTACCCATCACCTTCACCTCTTCTAAATTCTTCTCCACAGTCTTCTCATTCTCTATTCCCACTCTTCTCTCCTCCTCACTACGCATCATCAGCCTCACTCCCCAATCTACTTCTTTTAACTCCACCTCGCCTCCCTTTCCCCTACTACCTTCTTCCATCCTCTTTTTTTCCTACTTCTTCCTTTCAACCTTACTTCCCTCTACCTTCTTGTCTAATGCTGCCTCGCCTTCTATCCCGCCTTCAAACATCCAATCACCTACGAAAACTGCATCATCTTCATCTATCCCCCTAGAGTCATACATGCATTGCTCATTTCCTTGATACCAGAGCAACGCTACTAGTTTTCCGAACCCAGAGCTTCAATTGCTCCCTCCTTCCAATGGTCAAGCTCATTCAAAAGTGTCTCGATAGCATCCTCTACCTTGTCGTCATCAATGTCAAGGAGGGGCTCAGAATCTAACTTCTCCATCTTCATATGAATACCACCGATAAGAATGCCAGACACCTTTGTCCAAACCCTGTTGCTTCCCTCAATCAATAGGGTACATGAATCATGATATTCGACAGCTTGCACACTCTTCAACCAATGGCATGACAAAAGTAACTGGTAGGTTTGTGAAACTGCTATCTCATAAGCCTTGATCCTCGCAAGAACTCCTGCCACTACCATGTCAAGCCAAACATAGTTCCTAAGAACCACCAATCGGTCATCTGCCAACTGCATCTCAAGACTAGAAACAGGAAACCTCTGAAGATGAAGTGTCTCCACCAGCTGAGATGAGATCAAATCGAGCATTGCACCAGCATCCACTAGCACATCAGTCAGCTGAGTGTCGCCAGTCTATGCCTCAATATATAGACATTCAGTATTTTCATCCTGCCCTGGAGATGCTTCACTGATGACTTCATTCCCGACCAGTAGTTTAGATGAACGTAAAGTCATTGATGGTAAAACTTGTGCAGTATTGGGTGGTTTCCTCTTCCTAGCTCTGGGAACTGAAGACCATAAAAGCTCCATGAGGTCCCAATGAAGATGAGGTGAGCAGTCTAGAAGTTGTGGAAGCGTAATCTGCAAGCTTGGATTTGATCTATTCAGGGCATCGTGGGTAGTAAATAGTGTCTGATTCCTCATCCAGTTAATCGGTACAATCACTACTCACTCCTTCGCCTTCCGCAATGAGTTGGCCAGTGTATGAACCTGTTGAGCCCTAGTTTGAACTAGCTCAATGTCATCATTTGTCTCCATTTCCTCTTCTGTTCCAGTGGCAATATCCCGTTGATCCCCTTCTTCCTCTTCTACTACTGCTTCCACCTCCGGACCTCTCCCATAGGCCAATGTACTTTTTGTGACTCAATGAGATCAGCAAAGTCCCGAAATACCACTTGGCTCCACTACTCTTCTCATCACCTTCTGCACTCTCTGACCACTCAAACTCTCAGTATCTTCTTCTTCCACTCTGGCTCTCTTTTCTGCCAGTGCATTTTCGAAAACAGTCCGAACGGCTAGAATCTTGGCAAGGACAACACAAGCATTTCCAAGATCCTTCCTCTGGACCGAACACAAAGGATACAAGAGACAGGAGCTCAAGATACAGCACCATCATTTCGACCTTCGGGAACTGGACATTGCAGAATTGCTTGTGGAGTAACTTCAATCGTATTCGTACCTGAGAGGGGAGAATTTAACTGATGCTCCCATCTGCAAAAGCTTTGCACCTGGACTTCATATTCACATTGAACCTCCTCCCAGATCTGTTGCTGCTCATAGGTGGTGATAGGAGGATTGGGACACATGCCCAAATAATGTCCCCTTATCCCACAGTTGAAGCAAGTAACTCATGAATTAGCTTGATGATTGCTAGAACCTATTCCTGATACTCCATATGATGGCCTCCATCCACGACCCATGGAAGTCTCATATGAAGACATGAATGCGTTAAACTGTTCTTGAGTGAGAACAGGTGCCTGTGTGGAACTACTGACTGGGGGCTGGAGAACAGTAGCCTTTCCAAGTGTATTCACCTGAGGTACAGTGAGAGCAGCATAGAGGACATTTGCCGATCCTTTTAGTTCGCGAGACTTTTGGACAGGCCTGAAAGGATCTTGCTCTCCTATTTCCTGATATGCAAACTTCACCCCAGTAAGGGCTTTAGCCTAGGAGAAGTTTGGTGAATTCTTCAAATCAAAGGTGACTCGTTTGCATTCTTCCTGATCCCTCATACCGTTGATGAAAGCAATCGTGAACAGGAAATCCATCTCCTTAGGGACTTTTTGTGACAACCTTTCCACACAATGGATGTAATCTCCAATTTGTTCGTTCTCCCCCTGATGCAAAGAAAGCATCCCACTATTAATGGCAAAGAGAGAGGAATCTAGGCCAGCCTTCACCCCATACCATTCCTAGAACCCCTCGATGATCTTACTGTAGTACTTCTTATCTCTCTCTGGAAAGACTTTTTACCACCAATGCTAAGAGTCTCTATTCTGCTCTAGATTCTAATGGAACAGCAAAATCTTTGACTCATCAGTAGCTTAGTTTATTTCAGGTATTATCGTCTGATTCCAAGACAGAGCGGCTCTTGTAATATCATCTAGATATTCCTATATGCTATCACTCATGTCCATATTTCCCCCATTGAAGGGTATGATCCCGATAAAATTAGACATTGTAATAGTTGACAAATAGGACGGGGATGATAAAGGACCACAAATATGAATGGGGGTAGAATTCAATGAAATGGAAGCAAAAGTTGAAAAAGGGGTACTGCAAAGTTCGTACTATCTTCGAAGGAGATCTTTATTAATATCGATGGCCTTACTATATGATAGAGGGGTACCATCCTCCAGATTGATAAAGCGGAATGTGTAGAAATAAAAAAGACTATCCCTACTTCTGAAAGAACTCAAGTGAGAAAAGCAAACAGTCCTCCCGGTATAGAAACCAGAAAATCTGTCTTGTCAATGGTAATGACGAGGTCAACAGTGTCCTGGTAAGGTAACCTTGATGATCCATTTCAGAGCACCACTGAGAAACAAAAAAACAGGGTGGATCGGTTTCAAGGCACCTATAGGAAATGGAACAAAAAGCGAAGGAAAAATATTCCCAGGGCAGTCGAGCCGAGGGGAAGAAGTTCACTTCTCCAACAAACAGGCCGGAAAAGGGGAATCGTAAAGGCAAGGGAGAACCGACACTACTACAAGGGGCAATCACCGCCCGCACGACTAGAGGTCAAATTTATTCATCCAAAGTGAAAATATAATTCCGTCACTAGAATTGCTACTGAAAGAAAAACAAAAAGAAATTCGTAAAAGAGAAAATAAACCTGTGTTCCCAATCCCGATGTCCCAATGTTCGTCCGTTGTCCGCTGCTCCTCTTTCTCCCTTTTTCTCCTTGTTTTTTCTTCATTCCTCCTCCTAATGCTGGCCCCACCTAACTACCAATTCCCTTGCCAAGCCATCAAGCGAGCTACTTGTGCCGAGGTTGTGGCTAATCGCCACAACCCCCGGTTGCTCGCTTTCTCGCAACCTGGGGCACTCTAAAGAGTGCCCGTCAGCTCAACATGACTTGACAGCTCAACCTGACTTGTGGCTCAACACAAACTTTTGTGGCTTAGCAGAACTATTTGTGGCTTGACACTGTGGCTTAGCATAGCATTATAATATTTATAAAATATAGCTTTATTGCTCAGTCCAACCTTACACCTTAATTAAAATATTATTGGAGACACAGAACTTTACAGGTCTCTAGCATGAATAGATCAAACACATGGAGTATTCTATTAGTGGAATTATGTATTGTGGATTGTCCTTGCATATTCGAGCATACATACAGAATTCCACCCCAGGATTCCTATTGTGTTTGGTCCATTCATGTTAGATACTTGTCTATAACTTTAAAGGCCTATTGAACCTTATAGATCACTATAACTTAGCAGTTCATTGTAACTTTGCATTCCAATATAAATTTGCACTTCAATACAGCTTGGTAGCTCCATTGAACTTTGTAGCTCAATGAAACTTTACCATTGAACTTGAATCAAACTATATAGCAGAAAATTGTGTGAATTCTATTAAATATAACAATCTATTACATATCTACTTGTATTAAAAACAGTTCATGAGTTCCAGAATTACCAAGGACTCACAGGCATATCTTTCCAACATATTCCTCAAGATATCAGTTAACTCAGCACTCCTATACGCTCAACAGGAGCCTCCTTTTTTCATCCATGACACTACCTGTACTACTACAAATATGCCAGCGACACCCCCCTTTATGCTTCCCATTCAGAGGGTTGAACCATATAAGGATATCAAGATCCGAATCCAGGCAGCACTTGCATCATTAGAGGGATTGGAATCCGAAAAACCAAACCTTGCTGCTCTTGCCCAAAAATACGAAATCCCAGTCTCCCAACTTTATGCACAACGGCAAGGAGTTTCATCAAAGGAAGATAGAGAAGCAACAAACCGAAAGCTTTTAGAAGACCAAGAGTTCACTGTCTGTCAATATCTAGACCGCCTTGATGCTGTAGGAACCAGTGCCTATCTTCCTATGGTTTCAGGTTGTGCAAATGCAGTGCTTCAATATGCTCATAGTGGTCCACTTCCAGCACCAGTGGTTAGTGACTGTTGGGCACAGCGATTTCTGACTCGACATCCAGAGTACTCAATTCGCAAGCAATATACCCTTGATGTTGACGGAAAGAACACGCATCAGCCAGTGGAGATTCAAGACTGGTTTGAAAGATACCAGGCTATTTGTGAAAGATATAGCATTCAAGAATGTGATCGCTATAATTTTGATGAAACCAGTTTCAGAATTGGGGTTGGGCACGATCAGTGGATTATTACCAGAGATCCTTCATGACAGTCATACCTAGGAAGTTCTACGAACCCGAACTTACAGATAACAGCCTAACTTACTTAACACAAATTTTTAAGATTAAATAGTTTGACCGGTGTTGGTCATGCCCAACGTCGAAGATGTCGGAGACGTACCATTACGAACATACCGACTTTGTGATGTTGTAGTTCACCAACCTCCTCCACTGACCACACCCCCCCATCTGTCTTATGTTGTTAGAATACTAATAGTGTCATTAGTTATTTGACGAATCACGTCACCCTCGGTTTCGGTAGGTCTTCATCATCAGCCATCTGTGGTTGAACAGTGACAACACTTTTTTAAACTTTTACGTGTTCGGTGAAGTAGCTGTTAAGTAGTAACGATATTGGTCAGAGACTACAAGGCTATTCTATTAGTAGTCCATATGAACAACAACATATGGTACCAAGAACCACCTAATGGGGACCTTATTATTGGTCCCCACCGTCTTGTCGAGGTAGTGGTGACTAACAAAGTGTTTGACTTTGTTCGAGGGT